>CM021247.1:19942188-20343501 GCA_010577795.1 Isatis tinctoria | reverse complement strand
TTTCTTCTGCTTGGTCAACGTTCGGAAGCATGTGAGGCGTTTCTATACAAGCCTTTGGAGCAACTGTAAAGCTTCGCGGGACCAGTTTTTCTACGTGAAGCGCAGCCCGCTCACGGTTGGTTCCGACTTCGGCGGCTCGGTTAGGACCGAGTGGAGTTTGCCACTATAAATAGCCTTCATTCCTTTGTTTCATTCTTCATAACTTCATTTCTCACAACTTTTCATTTTTTCTTCTCTTCTTTTAGTTCGTGATCCCTTTGCTCCTAGAGTTTCCGGATTTGAGGATATCATTAAAGAAGTTGACAAGAAGAAGATCGATTGGGAGTGTCCTGATCTCTGGCGCCGTTTTCTGGACGCGAAAGATATTTTAGAAGGGCGCGCTCCTCCGAAGGGTCCTGACTTTGTTGATCCAATGGCGACATACCCCGGCATGGAGGGTGTTTGGAAGTATCGCCAGCAAAAGTATGGTGAAGCCGGACCGTCTGGAGAGGCGGCTGAGTTCGACCTGGCGGCCGGTTTTGTTCTACCGTCCGGGTCCGATTTCCAGGGTGACGGCTTGCCTGAGGGACAGATAGTCGCTCCCCAGGGCTCTGGTTGCGCTGCTGTGGCGGATAAAGGGAAGGGAGCTTCCAACAGCCCGGATCGTCCGAGGAAGGGCAAAGTGGCTCGAACGGTCGAGACGTCTGACCCTGGTCTCCTTTTTGACGCTCACAAGGCGGCGGGAGGAGATCCAGCTGAGTCCGTGAAGGTCGTGGACTACTTTGGAGCGTTGGCTCCGGCCTCCGCTGTTCCGTTCGATCGTTCGGTGGCTTACAAAGACTTATCCTCTGGCCTCATGATGGTAACTCTTTCTTCCTTTAGACTTGCTTTGACGCAGTTTGGTCTTTGCTGATATTTGATTTTGTTTGATTCAGGTCGCCACTCAAGCTCATGCGACCCAGGTTGCCTTAGAGGCCTCAGAGAAAGAGTCCCGAAAGAAGGACAAAAAGATCAAGGCCCTGGAAGTCAAGCTTCGGAATGCGGAGAAGAGATCGCAAAAGGAGCTCAAGAAGGCGCTCGCGGAGGCTGAGCGGAAGATAGATCTGGCGCTTAAGCAAAGCCGCTGGAAGTTGGTGGAGAAGTACTGTCTCCGAATTGAGGGTGCTAAAGCTGCTCTCGCGCCGATGCGTCAGGCGAAATATGGCGAGACTGCCTTGACTGAGGTCAGCTCGAACCTTGATCTAGTCCGGGACATTAAGTCCGGGAAGTCCAAGGTCCAGGAGGAAGAAGGAGAGCTGGAGGCATCATTAGAGCGGCTCAAAGGAGGAGGTTGGGCCGGCTCCTACGATCGGGCTGCTGCCGTTCTCGACAGCTACTTGGTATGCTCTCTCGTTTCTCCGTGCCAGTCCCCGGATGCAGAAGCTTTGGACTACGGAGCTCCTACTCCTCTTGTCGAGTATGATTAGGCTTTGGCCTTGTATTTCCGGTTTCTGTTATGTTCGGGTCTTTCGACCCTTATTGTATTTGCTTTGTCAAACGAACTTGGTTTCTTATATCTCCTTTCATGGAGATTTATTATCCATCTGCTTTTGCCTTTGGTTGTTGTGGACTTCTTTGCTTGCCTCGCTTTTATAGTTTGAAAGATGGCTTGTCTTCGGGTTATAAATTTTGATAAAGGGAAATTGGGCGGCCGGTATGTCTTTCTTCTAAGAGGGCGGCCGGTCCATTTTGCAGAACGAAGAGCGACTGGTCCGTCTCTCTACAGAGGACGGGCGGCTGGCCCGTTTTGTAGAGCGAAGGGCGGCTGGCCCGTTTCGGAGTTGATTGGTATCTTTGCAGAACGAAGGGCGGCTGGCCCGTCTCTCTACGGAGGACGGGCGGCTGACCCGTTTTGTAGAGTGAAGGGCATTGCATTGGAACGAAGGGCGGCTGGTCCGTCTCTCTACGGAGGACGGGCGGCTGGCCCGTTTCGGAATTGATTGGCGTTGCGTTGGAGTGTTATCCCGGACACTCGAACTTTAGGCCAGGTCATCTCTGCGAATATTCCTGGGTTTAATGCAGTCTTTTGTTGTTGCAGGGGATCAAGCTGGTTCAGATCCCTCTTTCGACTGAACGATTTTAAGATCTCGCATCAGAGCCGGTGTGATACTGCGTTCTCGATATGTCTTTGACCAGTGTTCCATGTCAGGCGCTTACTGGGTTTAGAGAGTTTACTTTGTGTCATATGCTTCGCACTATCTGCCTATGCGAAGCGCTAGTGAAAGTAAACTAATCAGAACATCGTCTCGAGCGCTTCCTGCAGGATCGCGGGATGCAGGTTACGCCCTCTTCGGATGTTAATCCGGAAATTTGTATAGCGCGCTAGTCTTATCCTCTGCGGGATGTTTGGAGAACCATGGTTTTAAAAACGGATTTGTTGTGGCCAGCAACAGACGGATTTGTTGGAGAGGACTTACGTATTTGGGAGAAATATCTCGATTGGCTGGTGGTCATGGATAAGTTACGAGATGCTAAGTCTCGATGTTTATCTGATTTTAAGTTCGAGTTAAAGATGTGCTATGAGATACTAAGTCTCAATGATCAAGGTTCCTCGGGTTTTTCTAGATCCATTCGGTTTCCGGATCAAGTTTCGAGATGTTGAGTCTCGATGTCTGTCGGAATGGTGTTTTCGGAAACTTTTTCAATTTTTGGATGTGTTATGAGATGCTAAGTCCCAATGTCCATCTCCTTGATTTGTTTGTGAAAATTTGGGAGTATGTATATACGGACCCACTCCCCCCTCCTTTTTTAAGGAGAGAGGCAATTGAACTCGTTTTTTAAGCGAGCTGCCTACGTACCCTTCGCGAAATGGGATCAAGTCACCCGTAGTTCCGTTTTTTTTTTTTTGTTGGTAAGAAGACGGTTAAGTCTTAGTCATGGAATAGTCGGTTGTAGCTTCGACGGTTTCTGAGGTCTTTTCCTCGGCAGTTTTCGTCTCTTCTTGGTTTGTTTCCGTGGGCGGAACCTCCGTTTTCTCGAACTGTTCGGTTCTGCTTACTTTCTTTCCCAGTTTAGGGACTTCGTCTTCATTCTTCCTCTTCGGGTTCTCTCTCTGTGGGATGGTCGGATTCCGGAGCTTGTGTTCTGCCAGAAAACAGATCCGAGCCTCCTTCTGATTTCCCCAAACGGTCTTGATCCCGTTTGGTGTCGGGAACTTCAGGCAGAGATGGTAAGTTGATGGGATAGCTCGCATTGAGTTGATCCAAGGAATTCCCATTATCACGTTATAAATCACGGGATGGTTTGCCACCGCGAAGTTAACGATTTTCGTGATTCCACCGGCACGAACCGGGAGCTGGATTGTTCCATCCGTCATTGTGACTTCGCCAGAGAATCCGGTGAGTGACCTCGGATTGGGCTTTATCATTGACGGATCCACCTTCATCCTTTGAAGTGTCTCCCGAAAAATGACGTCCACCAAACTTCCGGTGTCGACCAAGACCCGGGAGACGTCATGGTCGTTGATGTCTAGTTCTACCACCAATGGGTCATCGTGAGGTTGGTCAAGGCCTTCAGCGTCTTTTTCGTGGAAGGCGATCCGATCGTCGTTTTCGGTGATCGGCTCCCGCAGGTTCGACTCCTTGTCCCCTCTTCTCAGGAATGCCTTTATCGAGGCCACTGTGTCTCGGCAATACTGAGATCCTCCGATGATCATGTGGATTCTCCTGCGGTTGGCGTCGGAGTCGTCTCCGTTTGGTCTCCTTCCCCATTTGGGGGTATCTTCCTCGGGCCTTTCGGGACGTTCCCGGTTAGGTCGTCCGTCCGAGGCGCCAACGCCTTCTTCGATAGCTCCGAGACTCTCGAGGGTTACCCCGTTTTCGAGCTCCCCGGCTAATAGCTTTGCCGCGAGCCTTCTTCCGACAGTCCTGCAGTTTTCGGTTGAGTGGCCCTTTGTCTTGTGGAAGGTACAAAAGGCGTTCTCGTCGAATCCTGGTCGGGTCCAAGTATTCCACGATCCTTTGTTTCGCTCATCATACGGTCTCTCCGTGTTTATTTGGTAGTTATGCGCTCCGACTGGGTTGGGTTCCTCATCTCGGCTGGTTCGCTTACTTTTTCTCTCGTTTGGTAAGGTTGCACCGTGCCTTTGGCGACCAATTTCGATGACTGGTGCTTTCCAGCTGGGACCCTCATTTCTTCCTCGTAGATGACGAAGTTGGAAGCACGGTGGAGAGCATCTTGAATGGTTACCGGTGGGTTCACGGTAATCTCCTTTCGGAAGTTTGAAGTCTTCAGCAAGGATTTCTTCAGGGCGTTGATCGCGGAACTGTTGCTTAGGCCGTCAATCTTCGAGACAATCATCTTAAACCTTTCGATGAAATCTCGGAGACTTTCTTCGGGCTCCTGCGACAGCGAGTAGAGGTCCGCGTCGGATGTTGACTGTCTTATGAACAGTGAGTAATGCTTCAGAAAAGCTGCCGACAGTCGGTCGAAACCGTCGATCGAGTCTCTTTCTAGCCTCGAGAACCACGACAGGGCTGATCCTTTCAGATGTTCCACGAAGAGGAGGCAGAATCCGGCGTCTCTTTCTTCGGGTTTGAAACTAGCCCGTCCCATAGCGATGTGGAAGGCTGTCATGTGGGCCTTTGGACCGGTCGTCCCGTCGTAAAAAGGTATTCGGATTTTTCCCGGGTCAGAAAGTCTAACGCTTGTGATCCTTGAAGTGAACGGGATCTTTTGCGTTTCCTCTAAGACGCGGTCGATTTCCGGGGCCGCACTTGTCGCTTTATGGACTTGCGACCTTACCTCCTTCATCTGACTTGTGGTGAGTTCCAAACGGGCACGGAGCTCGTCTAACTCGTCCCTTCGGCTAGCGGATCGGTTAGCTCGGGACTCTCGTTCCGCCTTTTCCTACTCTTCGATCCATCGGAGCTCTTCCTCATCCGCGTTTAGGTCTCCAGCTTCGTCGTCAGTTTCGCTTTCGGCTCCGTTCGCGGTGTCTCTCGGGTTTCCGCCGTTAGTCACCGTGGAAGTCGGCCGTTCAGTGGTTCGTCCAGTGGCGCTTTTCCGGTTCAGCGGGGGTGGTGCTGACGGTTCTCTCCTTGTTCCGATCGGGGTCTGCTCATCGGGATTCTGACGGCCCGAGGGATCCGCTCGCGGGGTGAAGACAAGGCGTCTTACTCCTATAGTCCGTGGGCCATGTGCTGGTTCCTGGGAAGCCGCTCTCTCTTGCTCGGCCGTTCTTTCCTGCCTATTTTGCCGTTCCACGATCTCGGCTACCATGTGACTCAGCTCGGTGATCGCCGCGATCTCTGGGGCGGCGTTGGCTCTTTCCGTGATGACCGGAGCTTCGATTGGCATTCCGTATCTGGTGAGGGCATTGGGGGAAGTCCCGGGATTCCCGATTGCTCCGTCGGCGGATATCCCGGTGGCAGTCGCTCCAGTTCCGGCCGCTGATGTGCCGATGACGGGAACTCCTGTCCCGGCCGTTCCCGTGGCTGTTGTTTTGGCCGGTTGGTTGGTGATATCGTCGGTTCTTCGTTCCGTATCCTTTTCGTTCTTAGGGTTAAGAATATTTCTCGTCCCCGCAGACGGCGCCAAACTGTGAGAGCCGAAACTCACACTGTCAAAACTTATATTTAGTGGGGGCTCGAAAATTCTATTTATAAAGAACTAAAGGACCAAAAATGCAAAAGAGAGATTTTTATTGATATTTTCCGAAAGTACAAGGGAAATTAGCAAAAGCTGAATAGTCTTAAATTGCTAATACTCGGATCCGGGATGGGTTTAACCCTTACATGAACGTACATATATATACTGACAATCCTAGGAGGCTAAGACTTCAGATTTCCGATGTGGGACCTTGTTTTTCCTTTCCAGCCGCCGACCTAAGCTTTTTGGGCCCGATATCCGGCCCGAGAGTCTTCCGTGATCCATCCGCGCATTCTGACCCAAATCCCGCCCGCCGATGAATAGTGATTCGATGAATAGTAATCCGAACCTCGGTTTAAGCTCAATTCGATTTTTCGGTTAACTTTGTCTCGGGATGAATAGTGTTTTTTCAACGGTTTTTCCCGCGTGAACAGTGTCCCGAGCGTTTTACGACTTCTGAGATTTGAACCGCCCGTTTTTGTTTGAACCTCCAGCCGCCGGTTTCGGTATTGATGGCCAGCCGCCTGTTCCTTTGGGCCGTATGCTCGGCGACTGGTCCATGGACGGCTGAACGTTCGTCACGGTCTTTCGGGGAATGTTATGGACGTTTTTGGAATCAACACATGCAAACGGATAGTCTTCGAGTCGGTTCGGGCTTAGAGTTATGTTCGACGGTCGGTCGAGTGGACGATGTTCGGACAATGAGACTTGACTGAGAAATGATCGTGAGAATAAGATGAAGACCCGGCGGCTGGCACTTATCCCAGCCGCCGGCCGTGGACAATGAAGACCCGACGGCTGGCACCTATCCCAGCCCCGGCCTTGGACAATGAAGACCCGGCGGCTGGCACCTATCCCAGCCGCCGGCCTTGGATGAAGAATACCCGGCGGCTGGCACTTATCCCAGCCGCCGGCCATGGATGAAGAAGACCCGGCGGCTGGCACTTATCCCAGCCGCCAGCCGTGGACAATGAAGACCCGGCGGCTGGCACTTATCCCAGCCGCCGATTGATGTCTTGGACGGTTCGTGGGCAGTTTGCCTTAGCTCGTCCGTTCCATGTTTTGGGATTAGTTCCATTTGATCTCGTCCTTAACTTCTCGTTCCGTCAATCTTCGAGGAGGGGATTTGAACCCCAACAGTTAGCCCCCCAGCTCTTTGCTTCCATGGTTTGGAGCAGGGAGTTTCGAACCTCGGTTTAAGCTCAATTCGATTTTTCGGTTAACTTTGTCCCGCGTGAACAGTGTCCCGAGCGTTTTACGACTTCTGAGATTTGAACCGCCTGTTTTTGTTTGAACCTTCAGCCGCCGGTTTCGGTATTGATGGCCAGCCGCCGGTTCCTTTGGGCCGTATGCTCGGCGACTGGTCCATGGACGGCTGAACGTTCGTCACGGTCTTTCGGGGAATGTTATGGACGTTTTTGGAATAAACACATGCAAACGGATAGTCTTCGAGTCGGTTCGGGCTTAGAGTTATGTTCGACGGTCGGTCGACTGGACGATGTTCGGACAATGAGACTTGACTGAGAAATGATCGTGAGTATAAGATGAAGACTCGGCGGCTGGCCTTATCCCAGCCGCCAGTTGGTGTATCATGAAGACCCGGCGGCCGGCCTCATCCCAGCCACCGGCCGTGGGTGAAGGAAGACCCGGCGGCTGGCACTTATCCCAGCCGCCGGCCATGGACGATGAAGACTCGGCGGCTGGCACTTATCCCAGCCGCCGGCCATGGACGATGAAGACCCGGCGGCTGGCAGTTATCCCAGCTGCCGGCCATGGACGATGAAGACCCGGCGGCTGGCACTTATCCCAGCCACCGGCCTTGGATGAAGAAGACCCGGAGGCTGGCACTTATCCCAGCCGCCGGCCGTGGACAATGAAGACCCGACGGCTGGCACCTATCCCAGCCGCCGGCCTTGGACAATGAAGACCCGGCGGCTGGCACCTATCCCAGCCGCCGGCCTTGGACAATGAAGACCCGGCGGCTGGCACCTATCCCAGCCGCCGACCTTGGACGAAGAAGACCCGGCGGCTGGCACTTATCACAGCCGCCGGCCTTGGATGAAGAAGACCCGGCGGCTAGCACTTATCCCAGCCGCCGGCCGTGGACAATGAAGACCCGATGGCTGGCACTTATCCCAGCCGCCGGTTGATGTCTTGGTCGGTTCGTGGGCAGTTTGCCTTAACTCGTCCATTCCATGTTTTGGGATAAGTTCCATTTGAAATCGTCCTTGACTTCTCGTTCCGTCAATCTTCGATGAGGGGATTTCGACCCCAACAATCAGGATCAAACGGATCATATTCCGAACATGGTGGCTGAACTCATCCCGAGCATTTCTTCAGCCGCCCATCACCATGCTTCAATCAGTGCATGGCGGCTGAACTCATCCCGAGCAATGCTTCAGCCGCCCAGCATCCCGTCAAGAAGCACATGGCGGCAGAACTCATCCCGAGCATTTCTTCAGTCGCCCATTACCATGCTTCAATCAGTGCATGGCGGCTGAACCCATCCCGTGCATTTCTTCAGCCGCCCATCTCCATGCTTCAATCAGTGCATTGCGGCTGAACTCATCCCGATTATTTCTTCAGCCGCCTTTCGGCATCCTCTCATCAGTGCATGGCGGCTGAACTCTTCCCGAGCATCCCGCTTCAGCCGCCCATCATCCTCTCATCAGTGCATGGGGGCTGAACTTATTCCGAGCATCCTGCTTCAGCCGCCCATCATCTTCTTAATTAGTGCACGACGGCTGAACTTGTCCCGAGCATCCCGCTTCAGCCGCCCATCACGCTCCAATCACGACATGGCGGCCGGACTTATACCGAGCATGGCCAGCCGCCCATCACCCTTCATTCGAGCATAATCCCGGGCTCGGAATCGATCCAAGGCAAGTCGTTTGCACGTTTTAATCCCGAGTTTTGGCCAGCAGCCCATGATCATTGTCCAGCAGCCCACGAGCTTTGGCCAGCCGCCCATGGACCATAATCAGCCGCCCAGGCATATCAAGCAGAGAGCGGGCGGCTGAACGTCACGCACGAAGCGGGCGGCTGAAGTTTCAAAGAGAAAAAACGGGCAGTTCGGTCTCGAAAATCATAGAAATGTTCGGAACACAATTCACGCTGGAAAACCGTTAAATACTGTTCGGAAAACACTATTCATCCCGAGAAAAGGTTAACCGAAAAATAAATTTACGCTTAATTGAAACCCGATTAACTATTCATCGGATTACTATTCCTCGGGTTATTATTCATCGGTTTACTATTCACGGATTACTACTCATCGGGCCAGACCAGGATCAGACTACGTGACGGACTGCTGAAGATTTCAGGCCGGGAATCGGGCCCAAAAGACTAGGTCGGCGGCTGGAAGGAAGGAACAAAGTCCCACATCACCTAGAAAGAGTTTTAGCCTCCTAGGTCTCCTAGTATAAATATAGACGCTTGTACTAGGTTCAGATGATCCCAATTCCGATTATTAAGAGCTTTCGCAATATAAGACTTTTCAGCTTTTGCTAATCATTCTTATACTTTGGGAAAAATATCAATAAAATATTCTTTTTACATTTTCGGTCCTTTAGTTCTTTTAAAATAGAATTTTCGAGCCCCATAAAATATAAGTTTTGACAGTGTGAGTTTCGGCTCTCACAACAAACACTGAGTCTTAACATTTCAACACCCATCCAGAACTCGAAGCTTTTCCCCAGAACGTCGATCCGGATGAACATTGGGACTCATCATCTCACAACCCACCCGGATAGAGAAACAAAGAAAATGTTCAAAAAAACCCGAGAGGATGAGCATTGGGACTTAACATCTCATAACCCATCCAGAACTCAAACGATTCCCCGAGAATATGGATCGAAAAGAAAATCCAAATAAACCTCAGAACTTAGCATCTCGCGATCCATCCGGATAGACAAGCGGGTCATGAGCCAATATACTCCTATGGACTAAAAAAGAAGCTCAAATGCTCCTCATGGGTGAAAAGACTGAATTGCCATTAATGAAATGGTGTTTTCGGGTAACAAATGTTAAATAGAATTAAATATGTAAGTGTTCAACGAAAACCACGGTAGTACAGTGGTTGCGCGGTTCACTTGTACGCGCGCGAGCACTGGGTTCGAATCCCCCTGAACGAAATAATATTGGCAATACCGGTTATACGAGTTATACCGGAGTTATACCGATTATACGAGTATACCATGGTTATACCGGTTATACGAGTATACCGGAGTTGTACTAGTTATACGAGTTGTATCGCTTATACGAGTATACCAGAGTTGTACCGGTTGTACAACTAGACCGTTGGATTTTAATTTCCAATTGTTGAAGGGTAGTTTCGTCCATTCACTATTACGAGGAGCACAAGAGATTAGTAGAGAGTACTAGGGATTTAAAAAGGAGCAAAAGGAGCATCTGAGACAATAACTCCATAAAGGAGTTCGCGAAGAATTCGAGAAAATGACCACTAGGACATGGCATCTCGCGAAACATCTGTAATCATTCTCCCAATGACCAATCCGGGGAAGAATCCGCAACTCACTCGAGTCTTTTCTTAAAGAGCGACAAAGTCAATAACTTCGGATGAAAATCAAGACTTAGTTTCTTGAAACCTATCTGGAACCCCTCACTCGAGTCTCTTCTTAAAGAAAGACCAACGGTCCTGCCGTTCCGCTGAGGAGATAGGTTCACGGCAAAATCCACGAAGGATACTAACCGCCTATCTCTCTCCCAGAACCACCGAAACCAAACCACATCAAGTGTCCTCCCGACACATCACCAAGACCACATCGTTCTTCACCACATCATTCTCATCACACCAATCACCAAAGACTCCAATCCACCGAACCGCATCCACCAATCCACAATCGAACTTGGCATACTTAGTGTATATATAAGGGTCGTGCATGGACCTACAGTTTCGACAGCCCTTATACAACAACTTGCCCATAACTAGGAATAGTAAAGGAACGTGCAATGGACCCACTGTAATACCCCGATACTAGGGCAGAATTTACCACGGAGCAAAATAATTTCTGATGGGCAATGTGAACAATTTTAAAAATTATGGGACTTGGAGCGTAGCTGTACAAGACAACAGAGAAGCCAGTTCAAAAAGATTCATGCCAAGAAAAAATTCAGACGCGACCCAGAAAAATCACGAGATTCAGATTTTTGTGAAGAAGGGACAGTTCCAGCGAGTAATTCCGAAATAAATAGGAGGACAATTTTAAAACCTCCAGGCTTTTGCACAGAGGTAGTCAAGACCCAGATGGAACCATTAAAGAAAGATTCAGTCAAAGACAAATTCTGCTGTGAGAATTAAAAATCGGACAAGAAGGGATGACGAAGATTGGCAGTTTGGAGTATAAAATTCATTAGTCGAGATTTACGCATTCACAAATTCTGAAACTTTATGCGGGCACAAAGGACATCTTAAGGAGCATTCAGAATCAAACAGATCAAATTTTTAATAAAGGAAACGGAAGTTATGAGTTTCGAGGTATATAAGCTTGTTAGTTGAATCAGTCGGTTAATCTCCAAAGAAATGAGTTTAAGGTTCAATCAGAGTTATTTTGAAGCATCCAGGTATCTTGTAGCCAAATATTTTCGTGGGCAAAGAAGGAGAAGGCAAGTTCTAGAAGAGAGAGTGATGATTGTTTAAAATTAATTAAGTTTAGCTTTGTTTTAGTGGGATCCAAGTGCCATTAGTTTAAGCCAAGAGAGTGTTTAGTTCTATGTGGCATTTTAAGGGATAGATCAGTGTCCCTCTAGCTGCCTCTCTGTGGGTAATCCCTCCCTCTTATAAAATCCCTCTCTCCCCCTCCATTTGATCACTTTTAGCAAAACCAGAAAAATCCTTCCCCTTTGCTCTAGTGTGCTTGGCGAGAGAGATAGAGAGAGAGAAGAGGAGTTCTGTGGTGGTGAAGAGGGGTGTCTAAGCTTTGGAGAGTGCCTATAGTCCATTAGAAGCTTTGTCAAGGTGAGTTCAGCTTAGGAAAATCCCACCTAAACCCCATGCTTTACCCTTTAGGTTATGGTGAAATGGTTGATTGTCTAGCTTGTTCATGATCTTGTTATGCATGTTGATTTAAGTTAATTCTTGATCTTGCATGCATGGTTATTGAAATCGATTGTTGAGTGCTGTATGCATGATTGATTAAATTGATAATTCGATCTCCTCATGCATGTTGCTTGATGAATTGTTAAATGTTATTTTATGTTGTGTGTCACTTGAAAATGGTTGGTGATAAAATCTCGGTTTTAAGCTTGAAACTCTTAGTGTTGGGGGCGAAAATAGAGTTGTGGGAGTATTGCATGCAGATAACAAAAAGGAGAAAGTTAGTAGAGATTTAAGGTCATGCATGTAGTCGCTAAGAGAGTTTATAAGACTAGTGGGTTGCATGCATGCATGAGAAAGTAGAGAATTGAATTGATAGAAAGATTGATAAGTTAGACTTTGTTAGAATTGTAAGTTATAAGTAAGTAACCATATATGGCATGCTTGTTAGGTTATCGATAGTTAGGACTTCTTTTTTGATCGCTAGGTTGAGAATTCATTGTGGTTTTGTTGTAGTAATCGGTTGCATGTGGGATTAAGAAGTATGTTAGGGCGGGTTAAATCGGAGCTAGAGAGTCTAGGCTTAGTTGTTTGTTCAAGAAGAAATCTAAGATTGTTAGATGTTAGCGTGAGTTAAGATGTGCATGATTGAGTTTTGTTAAGCGATTGTTAGAGTTGGATTAAGAGTTGCATTTAGATCTGGAGTAAGAGTTGCATGATAAAATTTAAGAGAAGGGGTTTTGCGGGAATAGCTTTGTGTTGGGTAGGAGAATCGTTGAGTTTAAGTCACAGTGTTTAGCTTTGCTTTGGGTTAGCGAGTCTAAGGAAGGAGTTTCAAGTGGAAGAGATTTATTAAGGAGTTTTAAATCGGTTTTGATGAAAAGAAGCATTTTCAAATGGATTTTGATTGCTTGTTGTATGTGTATGGCTTGGTTGCATGATTGTGTGGTGGTTGTGATGCAGGTAGCCTCTATGGTGGAGACTAACGTTTTATGCAGGTAGCACCACAGAGGAATGTATTGAATCCGGCTAATGAGAGACATGAGATTGTTGAGTTTGAACTGTGGTGGGTTGGTTGTGAGTTATAGTGTGTTGTGGTGATGTGGTTGTAGAGTCAGTCCGTTTGCGGGTAGCTTTCGGACTGAAGCGGAGCCATAAAGATTCGGTTCAGTGGCGGTGTGTGCGTGATCGAACGACAGAGAGGTGGGAGGAAGACTCAGAGAGACGGGGTTGCAGCCTAATTGGCCGAGTGTACCCGACGGGGTACAGAGACGGTGTTCCGGAAGAGGAAGGGCAGAACTGGACCATAAATCTACACGTTGGCCGCAAGCCAAGTGTATGATTGAGTTGTGATATTCCGGCTTGATGGTCTTTGTGATAGTCAAGTGCAGGATGTTCACGGGGGATCCGCCATGCTTTGAGATCTCAGTGCCCACGCGTGTTGTTGTTGTGCATTGTGAGAACGGGGCTTCAGACGGATGCAGAGGCATCACTTACTAACGTGTTTTCTTGCTTCGGCTATCTACTTTTCAGTTGCTTCGGCTATTCTATGCTTGTGTATTGTGTGTTGCATGATGGGGAATATGATGGGTTTTGAATATCTGGACTCACTAAGTAATCTCCCGATTACTTACCCCTTTTCATTTACCCCTCCTCTTGCAGGTAACCTGTAGTAAGCTGGTAGAGCGGGCGGCGGAACGTTAGGACCATTCAAAGTAGATTTTCTTGACTTTTGTAAAGGACTTGTTTGTAACAATGTTTTCCTGTTCGATTTTTAGTGCGATCGCCAAACGGTTTGTAAACCAATGTTTTGGATCATTTGATCATTAATAAAATGGAATGTTTTAGTAAACTTGATCTGGCTCAATGATATTAGTCCTTGTCTGGACTAACACAACTGGAGACCAAAGTACGGGTTGAAAAGCCTTAGGCCGCGGTCGAGAGGTAAACGGTGTTAGGTAATGGGACGGCTCTGTTTTCGGACTTCGTCCTGGAATGAGCTGACTCGTTACTTAACCCCGTACTGTGGCATCTATGGGTCGGCTGGTCTGTGCGGTCGTTCGTGTTCTTGTTTGATTGTCGTTCGATCGCATAAAAGGATTTGGTTGTTCCATGTTCTTGTTTGATTGTTGATCGGCCGGTCCTGTCTAGACCGGTTCGGGGGTGTTACAGATGGTGGTATCAGAGCGTGGTTATATGATCATGCTCACGGGACCAGTGTTTTTCCGCGTTTTCAATGTTTTTGTAACACCCGTCTCCCGACATTCGGGAACAGCGTGCCACTAATCATAATATAATATAATATCTCAATTCCATAAATAATCCACGTCTAGATTTCCGGAAATCCATAAAATACGTCTGTCGTCTCACAATCGAAATACCGTAAATAAACTGTAAATACCAAGTCTGAAATACAATAGGAAAATACAAAATAACATAAAGCCCAAAAGTAGCACCCGGTCCGATAAAACGTCTACTACTCCTCATTCTCACCTGAAAGGGGAAAAAGAGGGGTGAGTAACAGGGGAGTCACTCAGTGAGGTATGGGATGCTAATCACAGAAAACGTAATCTGACCA
Source organism: Isatis tinctoria (assembly GCA_010577795.1). Taxonomy (NCBI): domain Eukaryota; kingdom Viridiplantae; phylum Streptophyta; class Magnoliopsida; order Brassicales; family Brassicaceae; genus Isatis; species Isatis tinctoria. The sequence goes on along the minus strand of CM021247.1, from coordinate 20,329,261 downwards.
TAGCACGCCATACATAGGAAATAGACTAAACATGCACAATCACAGTACCTAAAGTACCCAATGAACAACCAACATCCTATTACCAGATCCAGTGACCGGTGGCACCCTCCTACACGGAGGACAACTTATGGGATAGTGCCCACTACACCGCCCGTAGACGATTATCAACCTCGAAGGTACTGGAACAGCAGGTCGACTAATTCTGCACAGCACCATCTCCTCAAACAACACGCGACGCAAGTACAGAGATAACGTCTCTGTACCCCCGCAATCCCTAACGACCCACATGGTCGACTAATCCTAGTTCTAGCATGTATAAAAGAATCAGTTGACAATTTAATGCACAATCAATGGGTTGAATCATCTATTATTCCTAAATCCGAATTACAAACAATCCTAAAAGACTCTAGAATAGAAACGGAACACATTTAATACTAAATCCTATCTACGGCGATATTCTGCGGAAAGCCCTCACTTTAGCTAAAACGGATGATTACTGCGGCTTCTGAACTCCGGATGCTAAAACGGACACTGAATCTGAAATCAGAACGAAATTTTGAGTCAGAACGGCTTTCGAACGGCGAAAAACGGTTAACGGGTCAAAACGGTCAAAGTCAACGGTCAACTGTCAGAAAGTCAACGGTCAACGGTCAACCCGGTCAAAGTCAACGGTCTGACCAGTCAAAATCAAACCGCGATTAAACCGGATTAAACCGTACCAAACCAGACTTAGCCGGACTCAATTGATTTAAACCAGAAATTGAACCAAACCGAAATTAAATTGAATTAAACCGATCGAACCGGATCAAACCGAAATCAAACCGGCCGGTTAAGCCAAACCGGACTCAAACCGATGGCAGATCACCGGCGAGTCTCCGGCGACCGGCGACGGCGAGTCGCGGCGGTTTCCGGCGACCGGCGACGGTGAGTCGCGGCGGTTCGGCGACGGTGAGTCGCGGCGGTTTCCGACGACGGCGACCGGCGAAGCTTACCGGAAAAGTCACCTGCGGCGACGGCGGCACGGCGGTGGCGACGGCGGACGACGGCGCGTGAGGATCAAGCGGAGTGCGGCTGCTTGCGGCGCGTGCGGCTGCTTGCGGCTGAGCTGGAGGCTGAGATTTTGAGCGTGGCTTCGTCTCGTCGTTCTGAATCCGATGGTGGCCTTGGATTTTCGAGAAACGCCACAGTTAGAAAGTTATGATCGATTTACCAATTGATCAAAAGAGCAAATCGGAAGTGGGTTTTCCAGTTACCTGAGGAGCGGTTGACGGCGGCCAGCGAGCAGCTCCTCTTCTTCTTGTTCCTCTTCTTCCTCCTCTCTCTCTCTCTCTCTCTCTCTCTCTCTCTCTCCTCTCTCTCTCTCTCTCTCTCTCTCTCTCTGCTAACGGTGGATAGATGGTATGGAAAGGGTGGGGGAAAGGGCTGAATAAATGGAAGGAATTAATGGGCTGGTTGGGCTGGGGACAAGGTGGGTAAAGGTGATGGAAGATGGGGAAAGCACAAATGGTGGGGGTGGGGAATGATGAGGGGTGTTACAGTTTTATCGAGTCAAAGATGTCGCAAAAGTCAAGTAGGAATTCCAATACGTTCCGCTCAGTAGGGTATTAGATAGGTTGTTACCTTGTAACAGGTGTCTGACAGGCCGAGTGGGTGCGCTTGAGGAAGTGGGTTCAGATTCTGCAGGACCATCCGACGGTCCCAAGCCAGGTACGCATGGGTGCTAACATTCTTTTGTGTGATGATTGACTTATTTGCTTTTGTTTGCATTTTGGTAAGTTCGGTAGAATTGTTGAATCTTGGAGTAACCCATAGAGTGGACCCTTAGAGCGGAAACCCTTAGGGTCAGTTAGTATAATAGTAGGGTTGGTAATAGAAGTCCAGTAGTGGCCTAGCTTTAGAAACCTAGTTGCCGTTCAGTCTGAAGACTGTGGTGAATGCGTAAGTTGATCTCAGAAGTGGAGAACCTTGGAAGACTGGACGAGGATGGTGATAGCGAAGCTGATTGTGGAAATGAAGGGTATGGATTTAAGGAAAAGTCAAGACCAGCCGTGAAGCCAGGCTACAAGCTAAGTGAAGGAGAGCAAGACAAGATAGTAATCCTGAGTAAGATAGGAGGAATGGCAGTGTCAGGAAGACGGCGATACCAAGCGAGGATGATGACAGCAACGGGAGACGTCAGGAGACAGATGGCCAATCCGAAGGGAGTTTTCTCTGGACGCCGAGAATTCGAGGATTCAGTACTACCCCGGGGAAAACCAAAGCAGTGGCTGATGTGTTGAGTGGACGAAGAACGGATGTAAATGTAGAAGAGGAAGTGGAAGTGGCTGTCTTGAGTCAGGAAATGATGCACGTTAGTATGGAAGCATTAGAAGGAGAGTCCAGCAGACCAGCAGGTCTACAAGCCTTGAGACAAATGGAATCGATCCGACGGATCCGTGAAGCACAAGAACAGGACGAGAAGTTTCAGAAGTTTGTGAGGAGGATCAAGGAATAAGAGGAAGCAGATCCAAGAGGATGCCATCTAGCCAAGGACAGAAAGTGGAATGAAGAAAGGTCAGAAACTGGATGGAGATAGAGATGGGAAGCGAAGACGAAGATGAAGTTGGACCAAAAAGAAATCGGAAACTAAACCAGGACACCAGAAGCAGAGCTGTGGTTACTGTGTCAACATGGAGTGTCTACTTATAGCTAAGGAGAGCAAGCTTAATGACAAAGCTAGGAGGAGTCACTGGAAGCAGTGAATTCGAGGACGAATTCATTTTAAGGGGGGATAATGTAATACCCCGATATTAGGGCAGAATTTACAACAGAGCAAAATAATTTATGATGGGCAATGTGAACAATTTTAAAAATTATGGGACTTGGAGCGTAGCTGCAAAAGACATCAGAGAAGCCAGTTCAAAAAGATTCATGCCAAGAAAAAATTCAGACGCGACCCAGAAAAATCACGAGTGTCAGATTTTGGCGAAGAAGGGACAGTTCCAGCCAGTAATTCCGAAAGAAATAGGAGGACAATTTTAAAAACTCCGGGCTTTTGAAAAGAGGTAGTCAAGACCCAGATGGAACCATTACAGAAAGATTCAGTCAAAGAAAAATTCTGCTGTTAGAATTACAAATCGGACAAGAAGGGATGACGAAGATTGTCAGTTTGGAGTATAAAATTCATAAGTCGAGATTTACGCATCCACAAACTCTGAAACTTTTTGCGAGCACAAAGGACATCTTAAGGAGCATTCAAAATCAAACAGATCAATTTTTTAATAAAGGAAACAGAAGTTATGATTTTCGAGGTATAGAAGCTTGTTTGTTGAATCAGTTGGTTAATCTCCAAAGAATTGAGTTTAAGGTTCAATCAGAGTTATTTTGAAGCATCCAGGTGTCTTGTGGCCAAATATTTTCCTGGTCAAAGAAGGAGAAGGCAAGTTCTAGAAGAGAGAGTGATGATTGTTTAAAATTAATTAAGTTTAGCTTTGTTTTAGTGGGATCCAAATGTCATTAGTTTAAGCCAAGAGAGTGTTTAGTTCTATGTGGCATTTTTAGGGATAGATCAGTGTCCCTCTAGCTGCCTCTCTGTGGTTAATCCCTCCCTCTTATAAAATCCCTCTCTCCCCCTCCATTTGATCACTTTTAGCAAAACCAGAAAAATCCTTCCCCTTTGCTCTAGTGTGCTTGGCGAGAGAGATAGAGAGAGAGAAGAGGAGTTCTGTGGTGGTGAAGAGGTGTGTCTAAGCTTTGGAGAGTGCCTCTAGTCCATTAGAAGCTTTGTCAAGGTGAGTTCAGTTTAGGAAAATCCCACCTAAACCCCATGCTTTACTCTTTAGGTTATGGAGAAATTGGTTGATTGTCTAGCTTGTTCATAATCTTGTTATGCATGTTGATTTAAGTTAATTCTTGATCTTGCATGCATGGTTATTGAAATCGATTGTTGAGTGCTGTATGCATGATTGATTAAATTGATAATTCGATCTCCTCATGCATGTTGCTTGATGAATTGTTAAATGTTATTGTATGTTGTGTGTCACTTGAAAATGGTTGGTGATAAAATCTCGGTTTTAAGCTTGAAACTCTTGGTGTTAGGGGGGAAATAGAGTTGTGGGAGTATTGCATGTAGATAACAAAAAGGAGAAAGTTAGTAGAGATTTAAGGTCATGCATGTAGTCGCTAAGAGAGTTTATAAGACTAGTGGGTTGCATGCATGCATGAGAAAGTAGAGAATTGAATTGATAGAAAGATTGATAAGTTAGACTTTGTTAGAATTGTTAGTTATAAGTAAGTAACCATAGATAGCATGCTTGTTAGGTTATCAATAGTTAGGTCTTCTCTTTTGATCGCTAGGTTGAGAATTCATTGTGGTTTTGTTGTAGTAATTGGTTGCATGTGGGATTAAGAAGTATGTTAGGGTGGGTTAAATCGGAGCTAGAGAGTCTAGGCTTAGTTGTTTTTTCAAGAAGAAATCTAAGATTGTTAGATGTTAGCGTGAGTTGCATTTAGATCTGGAGTAAGAGTTGCATGATGGAATTTAAGAGAATGGGCTTTGCGGGAATAGCTTTGTGTTGGGTAGGAGAATCATTGAGTTTAAGTCAGAGTGTTTAGCTTTTCTTTGGGTTAGCGAGTCTAAGGAAGGAGTTTAAAGTGGAAGAGATTCATTAAGGAGTTTTAAATCGGTTTTGATGAAAAGAAGCATTTTCAAATGGATTTTGATTGCTTGTTGTATGTGTATGGCTTGGTTGCATGCTTGTGTGGTGGTTGTGATGCAGGTAGCCTCTGTGGTGGAGACTAACGTTTTATGCAGGTAGCACCACATAATGAGAGGAATGTATTGAATCCGGCTAATGAGAGCCACGAGATTGTGGAGTTTGAATTGTGGTGGGTTGGTTGTGAGTTATAGTGTGTTGTGGTGATGTGGTTGTAGAGTCAGTCCGTTTGCGGGTAGCTTTCGGAATGAATTGGAGCCGTAAAGATTCGGTTCAGTGGCGGTGTGTGCGTGATCCCCAACGTCTTCCCACAGCATTGAACGACGGAGAGGTGGGAGGAAGACTCGGATAGACGGGATTGCAGCCTAATTGGCCAAGTGTACCCGACCGGGTACGGAGACGGTGTTCCGGAAGCAGAACTGGACCGTAAATCAACACGTTGGCCGCAAGCCAAGTGTATGATTGAGTTCTGATGTTCCGGCTTGATGGTCTTTGTGATAGTCAAGTGCAGGATGTTCACGGGGGATCCACCATGCTTTGAGATCTCAGTGCCCACGCGTGTTGTTGTTCAGCGTTGTGAGAACGCGGCTTCAGACGGATGCAGAGGCATCACTTACTAACGTGTTTTCTTGCTTCGGCTATCTACTTTTCAGTTGCTTCGGCTATTATGTGCTTGTGTGTTGTGTGTTGCATGATGGGGAATGGGATGAGTTTTGAATATCTGGACTCACTAAGTAATCTCCCGATTACTTACCCCATTTCATTTACCCCTCCTCTTGCAGGTAACCTGTAGTAAGCTGGTAGAGCGGGCGACGGAACGTTAGGACCATTGGAAGTAGATTTTCGTGACTTGTGTAAAGGACTTGTTTGTAACAATGTTTTCCTGTTCGATTTTTAGTGCGATCGCCAAACGGTTTGTAAAACAATGTTTTGGATCATTTGATCATTAATAAAATGGAATGTTTTAGTAAACTTGATCTGGCTCAATGATATTAGTCCTTGTCTGGACTAACACAACTCGAGACCAAAGTACGGGTTGAAAAGCCTTAGGCCGCGGTCGAGAGGCAAACAGTGTTAGGTAATGGGACAGTTCTGTTTCTGGACTTCGTCCTGGAAAGAGGTGAATCGTTACTTAACCACGTACTGTGGCATCAATGGGTCGTCTGGTCTGTGCGGTCGTTCGTGTTCTTGTTTGATTGTCGTTCGATCGGATAAAGGGATTTGGTCGTTCCATCTTCTTGTTTGATTGTTAGTCGGCCGGTCCTGTCTAGTCCGGTTCGTGGGTGTTACACCCACGGTCTCTACAGTCCTTATACTACATCCGCCCTGGACTACCAAACCACCAAACATTGCATATCCTCTATTCAACATATCAATCGCTCACACACCACACCATCACATACACCACTTTACTAACTTCCATCTTCCACCATCTCATCTCATCACCCGCTGCTCCCACATACCGGATGATGATTGTACTTCACCATGGTATCCCTGCAAGAACACATTAGTCGTGATACCATGGGAAGTCCTGCAAGTTAGTCCACACACAAGCTTAATCTTAAACCACCGAAGCGATTCAGACTAAGATGATTCGAACCACAACAAGGCAAGAACATACATAACGCCATCTACACAGAAAAATCCTATCACATCACGCAGGCAAGCATAACACCACTAATACATCAAGCAGACTAGCATAATGCCGCAAGCAACATCAATCATGAATTCAACAACAAAGAGAAGAGAAGAAGATTCCTTTGTGTGCTCTGAGTTAGGCTACCACGCACGCCCATCCAACTAGGGAACAATACGGTGCAGCGTAAGTCAAGACACACGCCGGGCTACCAATGAATCTGAAAACCCACCACACACAACTAGAAGGAGAAGCACCACGCGAACAAGCTAAGGATCGAACACCACTCCTATGCACCGAGCTAAGACCACTCCTTCACACTCACTCTCTACTTCTCTCAACACGCCAACTTAAGATTCTAAGGAATATTTGGTCACTTGGAATGGAGAAAGAGCCAAACTGAAAGAAGATGGATCCTTTAATGATTTTATAAGCAAGAAGGAAGAGGTCTTCATACTGCTCTCGCTTCCACCTCACCTCTTAGCTTCACTGAGTCAACAAACCAGCTTCTAGGTTGCCAGAAACCGAAGCCTCAAAGCTCCACTTGTCACACATGCTATTTTCTTAATTATCTATCTCTTAGAAATCATTTCTTTTCCAAGCGGTGGCATCAACACCTGGGTGCTTATTCATCCACTCTAAGCTCCCTGAGTCACTACCAGATGTCAAGAAAAGCTGAGACAGAAGCTTGCACACGAAATCTCCTCTCTTGAATTTCCTTGATCACATTTTCTATTTTCTCGCAAGTCTTAAATGAAAAATGTATATCTTGTGATTCCCCGATCCAAATAATTCTCTGATTGATTCTGAAGCTTCATATGACTGTCCTGTATGTCTCCATAACTGTTCAGAATTTTCTGATGAGAATTGCCTCACATTTTGGATTAAATCACTCGAACTGTCTCCTTTCAGACCTATCGTAAAATTTGATGCATAACTCATAATCCATCTGCTCGAAAATCACTTTGCTTCGCCTTATGCCTTCCTCTGTGTGTTTACTACACCTCCAAAGAGTTTCAGAATTCTTTGAATAGCTATTCCCCTCCTTTTTGGATTTAATTGCTCGGTTGGTCTGTTTTCCTGGAAATCTGACTTCGTCGAATTTCTGTGTCGCTACAGAATTTTTCTCTGCACAAATCTTTTTGAAATGGCTCGCTCCATGTCTTGGGCAACTACGCTTCAAAGGGTAGAATTCTTAAAATTGTCCTTCGCAGTCTTCAAAAATTATTCCTCTTCGTAGTCATCGGATGACTTAGACTGGGGTATTACATTCTCCCCCCTTACAATGATTCGTCCCCGAATTCTCTGCTTCTAGTGGCTTCCATCCATCTTTTCTCTAAGCTAACTCTCTTCGGTTTATAAAACTCCTTCTGTAGCTGCATTGATCTCTCTTTTTTCCTTGATCTTCTTATACTGTCTTATTCAGTTTCCGAATTCTTCTTATCTACTTTCTTCTTTCAAATCCATATCCAAAACTGATCCTCATCTCATTCCAATTCTCTTTCCATTCCATCCAAGTTTCCATTCCTCCCTAACAAGGTTTCCTATCGATTTTTGGTCTAAAGAAAACCGGGTTCCTTTCAAATGCTAAACTCGAACAGATTCCACATCTAATTCTATCAACACACTCAAACAAACACGCACGCAAAGGATTAAGTTCAGCACCCTTATGCGTACCTTAGCCCTGAGGTTGAGCTCCTCTCACGGTTTTCTGATGCCTCTTGCTCGCGGCGACGTGTTATGGATCGCGTATCCGGACGATGGTTTCGCGCTATTCTTATCGGACAGTTGCGAGTGTGAGAGATGGTACTTCCGCATCCGTTGCACACTCTTTTCTCGCTGGATTCACTGCTCTCACTGGATTCGTCTTGTTCAGAACTGCGGCTAACTGACCTTGCAACCGAATGGTGATCGACTGGTCCTAGACGGATTGGACAATCTTGATGGTGCATTGCGACCATCCCACATTCCAAACATCTGTTTCGACGACCAACTTCTCTTGGTGTAGGTGCTGTCGGACACACGTGTGAGAAATGGCCGTACAGGCCACATCTGCTGCAATGGATAATCTGTCTTACTCGTTCCTGAGGTAGAACCCTCATTCTTGGATTCTTTCTGAACGGAAGTCTTCCTCCATGACTGGATTGTCCTACTTCTCGAATCGTGATTGGTTCTCCTTGTTGTTCTTTCGGCTGTGGTCGCTCTTTGGGTACAGCTTGAGTCGTGTGCTCTTGATCGGTAGCACTCGGATGAACATGTAGTGTGCTGATACTGTAGGATGCGTAGCCGGGCATCCTAATGATAGAACTTCCTTCTTCTTTTGAACTAAGGCCAATCACTTCTTCAACGGGATCGTACACTGGAGGCACATCAACATCGCATGTCCATTCCGGGACAACTTGTGCACTCTCGTGGATGAGGATATCTCAATCACGTCTCTTGCTGGTGGTACCGGGTCGTGTACTGCTTCCTCTACGATAAGGACTTCATGATAGTTCTCTTCTTGCAGGTCTTCTCCCACTTCAGGTACTAGAGGATAATTAAGGTCGAACTCCTAGGCTTCCCTTGCTGGCGGCACTGTGATACTTGGTTCGGCTCCTAATGCTGACACTTCGGGATAGTTAAGGTCTATCCCATGAATCTCTTCTTCAATTCCAAACATATCCAACAGATATGTGAGTGAGTCTCCCGTACGCGAAGAGTCATTGAAAAATTCACTGTCAAGGTAGGGTCCAGATGAGTCGCTGCTAGTCTCCTCCGGATCTGACTCCATACTAGTCTCACTGGATGAATCAGATACACCACTAGATCCACTGGACGACTCAGACCCAAGGAAATGCGTCATGTCACCCACACATGGACTACTTCCTCCGGCAATAGTCCAATCGCCGAAACTCGAGATCTTGTACACAAGAAAACATCTGCACAGTTAGGGCTCCTAATAATAGACTTAACTTAGACTTAAAACAACTCTCGGATCTTACACTTGTCAAAAACTTATTTAAAACGAAGTCTTTTTAAAAACCGTTTTAAGAAAACTCAGAAAAATATCCTCTTGCGTTCCGGAAGCATGGTTCACGAACCACGCTTTGATACCACCATTTGTGACGCCCCCGAACCGGGATAGATACGCCCCGGACATGGCCAATCAAACAAGAACACCAAGTCCGGCCGCGTATCCAAACCATTCCGAGGACGCCACAAAAGCCGAGGTTGAACGGATGGTCCAGCCCGTCTCGAAGGTCATCGAGCTTAAGGCCAGTCCTTCTATTCAACACCGACCCCCCCCCCCCCCACCGAAGATCAAGGCTTGCCAATCCATCTCTCCGACAGCAGGTTGTGAACATGTTCGGACCAACAATTCATATCAGCGGAAGTCAATCTTATAATACCTAAGTGCAAGAGGTTTTATCAAAAGATCCTTCATATTCCTTACCGTAACTGATTTTACAACCGAGTTCTTAAAACTTCAAACCAAACATTTTACACATCCGTCCATGGATCCTAAGCCTATAACCGCTATACCACAAGCCAAGAAAAAAAAAGTACTTCTTTCTTAGTAAAACTTACAAGACACACTTTAAAAAGTTTGACAAGTAGTCCGAGCTTTAAGACGTCCATCGCTATCCGATCACTTCTAATGGTTCCTGCAAGGACATGGAGAAAAGAAATGGGGTAAGTAATCTAAGATTACTTAGTGAGCTTTCAGAACTCACTAAAACGTCAGAAACCAATCAACCCAAACATAAACACAGAACACACAATCATGCAACAACATAGCCGAAGCACAAGCAAAATAGCCGAAGCATGCATCTTATATCTATATGACCAACTCAACCATCCTTTCACGCGTGGGCAATAAAGATCTCTTCAAGTGCGGTGTATTTCCCCCACCAAAGATTCCGGACTTGGTTGCCTTGTTTCCCAAGCCGGAATATGCTAACCGAGTGCCCACTCAGGGATCACCCTCGGCAAGCTCACCCCGTCGGGTCTTCCCACTTCTCTGTCCTTCGATACTGTGAGGAATGAACCATAGGGAAATACACGCACACTGCCACTGAACCGACCAACGGTCCCGCCATTCCGCTGAGGAGATAGGTTCACGGCAAAATCCACGAAGGATACTAACCGCCTATCTCTCTCCCAGAACCACCGAAACCAAACCACATCAAGTGTCCTCCCGACACATCACCAAGACCACAGCGTTCTTCACCACATCATTCTAATCACACCAATCACCAAAGACTCCAATCCACCGAACCGCATCCACCAATCCACAATCGAACTTGGCATACTTAGTGTATATATAAGGGTCGTGCATGGACCTACAGTTTCGACAGCCCTTATACAACAACTTGCCCATAACTAGGAATAGTAAAGGAACGTGCAATGGACCCACGGTCTCTACAGTCCTTATACTACCTTCGCCCTGGACTACCAAACCACCAAACATTGCATATCCTCTATTCAACATATCAATCGCTCACACACCACACCATCACATATACCACTTTACTAACTTCCATCTTCCACCATCTCATCTCATCACCCGCTGCTCCCACATACCGGATGATGATTGTACTTCACCATGGTATCTCTGCAAGAACACATTAGTCGTGATACCATGGGAAGTCCGGCAAGTTAGTCCACACACAAGTCCGAAACCAAGCTTAATCTTAATCCACCGAAGCGATTCAGACTAAGATGATTTGAACCACAACAAGGCAAGAACATACATAAAGCCATCTACACAGAAAAATCCTATCACATCACGCAGGCAAGCATAACACCATCTACACCGAACAATCCTAATACATCACGCAGACAAGCATAATCCCACAAGCAACAACAATCATCAATTCAACAACAAAGAGAAGAGAAGAAGATTCCTTTGTGTGCTCTGAGTTAGGCTACCACGCACGCCCATCCAACTTGGGAACAATACGGAGCAGCGTAAGTCAGGACACACGCCGGGCTACCAAAGAAGCTGAAAACCCACCAAACACAACTAGAAGGAGAAGCACCACGCGAACAAGCTAAGGATAGAACACCACTCCTATGCACCGAGCTAACACCACTCCTTCACACTCACTCTCTACTTCTCTCAACACGCCAATTTAAGATTCTAAGGAAGATTTGGTCACTTGGAATGGAGAAAGAGCCAAACTGAAAGAAGATGGATCCTTTAATGATTTTATAAGCAAGAAGGAAGAGGTCTTCATACTGCTCTGTCTTCTACCTCGTCTCTTAGCTTCACTGAGTCAACAAACCAGCTTCTAGGTTGCCAGAAATCGATGCCTCAAAGCTCCACTTGTCACACATGCTATTTTCTTAATTATCTATCTCTTAGAAATCATTTTCTTTCCCAAGCGGTGGCATCAACACCTGGGTGCTTATTCATCCACTCTAAGCTCCCTGAGTCACTACCAGATGTCAAGAAAAGCTGAGACAGAAGCTTGCACACGAAATCTCCTCTCTTGAATTTCCTTGATCACATTTTCTCCTTTCTCGCAAGTCTTCAATGAAAAATGTATATCTTGTGATTCCCGGATCCATATAATGCTCTGATTGATTCCGAAGCTTCATATGACTATCTTGTATGTCTCCATAAATTTTCAGAATTTTCTGATGATAATTGCCTGACATTTTGGATTAAATCACTCGAACTGTCTCCTTTCAGACCTATCGTTAAATTTGATGCATAACTCATAATCCATGTGCTCGAAAATCACTTTGCTTCTCCTTATGCCTTCCTCTGTGTGTCTACTACACCTCCAAAGAGTTTCAGAATTCTTTGAATAGCTATTCCCCTCCTTTTTGGATTTAATTGCTCGGTTGGTCTGTTTTCCCGGAAATCTGACTTCGTCGAATTTTCTGTGTCGCTACAGAATTTTTCTCTGCACAAATCCTTTTGAAATGGCTCGCTCCATGTCTTGGGAAACTACGCTTCAAAGGGCAGAATTCTTAAAATTGTCCTTCGCAGTCATCAAAAATTATTCCTCTTCGTAGTCATCGGATGACTTAGACTGTGGTATTACACATAGTGTCTTCGAACCACTCAAGTTTCTTCCAAAAGAACGAAGAAAATCGTGGACTCCGAACGAGCACCACGACTTAGCATCTCGCGACCGGTCCAGAACTATCCACCCGAAACCAAAATACTAAAAGAATCTTTCGAGTTTTCTCACTCAAGTCATCTCAAACAAAACCGTCTGTTGCTGGCACGATAAGACTTCTTTGTTTCGAAAATTCGTCCCTCGGCATACATAAAAATAAGCCTCTCGTCATACTTATCACCGTCTGTTGCTGATCACAACGGGACGATTTTTTAACCATGGTTCTTTCAACATCCTAGAGTGGACAAATTTAGCGCGCTATACAAATTTCCGGACTAACATCTGAAAGGCGTAACCTGATCGGGAATGCGGGAAGCGTCAAGACGATGTTCTATTTAGCTTATCTTCACGAGCGCCTCGCATATGCAAATATTTTGAGGTGTAAACCGTGAAATAAGCTCGCTAACCCAGTAAACGCCGGACAGGGAAAGCTAGTCTTGAACATCTCACGAAAGCAGTAACAAACCGGCTCTGATACGAGATCTTAAACGCGTTTCGTCGAAAGAGGGATTCAAGCGAACTCAGTTCCCCGCGACAACAAAAACAAGCATCAAACCCAGGAAATATTCGTAACGGTACCCTGATCAGAAAGTTCGGAGCGTCCAAAAAAACACTCCAACGCAACATACAAAATACAAGTCAACTAAGAAGCAAAACAAGTAAGAAGTCCGAAGTAGTCAAGAAACAAAGGACGAAACATGAAATAGATCAAGAATCCAGCAAAGTCAAGAAAGGATTCAGCGATCCCAACACTGAACAAGCACTAAACCCATAAAGTATCTGCGACAGTACACTGGTTCCTTAAGATCGGAGTGCCCGGAAAAGCATCCCCATCATGACTCAAGTCAACAAAACATTCGAGACAACAAGTCATAAAAAAACAGAGACAGTCAAAAGACGAATCCATAAAAGAACAGAGGTTCAACAAATACAACAAACGTCTAAACGATCCCAATCGAAGACGCAACAATGCAAACAATGCCCAAAGCAGAATCGCTAAAACAACCACAGAGTGGATCGGAGTTAGTACCGGCAGTGTCCGTCACTACTCAACATCAGCTGGGTCCTCACCAAATCAGCGCTCTGATACATACGGAGAAACAGGAGATAAGACCAAGCTCCCAGCGATGCAATCCACAGCCCGCTGACAAAAGCCCACGTTACCCCTGTGCTCCTTGAACAAAGCGATAACACTACTCCTCTCTAGCCGGTCAATCAAAAGCAAGTTCCCGAAGAGCGCCGTCAAAGTAGCCTCGGTGACCTTCACCTTGGACTAGCCACTGAGAGCAGCTCTAGCCTCCTCAAGGCAAACACGATACTTATCCGCCACTGCCCACTCAAGAGACTTCACCTCGGAAAGGGCCTGAATCAACGGACTTCCTCGTCCAAATTTGAAGACTTAGCCTTCAAGGCCGCAACCTCCTCAACTTGACGCCGGATCTCGCCATCCTGGTTGCGAACATGTCGATGCAAAACAAAAGAAGAACTTAACAATAAAAACAGCCGGAGATGATCCGACAATCACATCTGCCACTTTCATGGAGTCAGAGAAAAATCCACTGACCGACTTACGAGCATTAAGTGTAAAACCAGACCATGGAGACCCGGCTCGACAATTCTCTCGATCTAACCTCGGTACCATCCACCATAGCCCGCGGGGAATGCCAGCCGCCCACGGCCCTCGGAGAAGGCCTGCCGCCCGGGATCCTCGGAGTAGGCCAGCCGCCAACATCCGCCGAACGCCGTGGAAACGTCAAACCACCGTTGGCATCGTACTGGAGCAAACCACTCTGGCTAGAGGGAAAGTTGTCAAACAAGGGCACGCCCTCAAGCAAAGAAACCACCCTATAGCAAAGATGGCACGAACTCCCATGCAGACATGGTGGGACAGTACTTTCTCTGACTAGACATTAAAAGCGGAATGGACGAACGGAAAAACTCGTTGCCTTTCCCGTTCCATCAATCCTGAAACTCATGGTTCGGACAACGAAAGCAAAGAGCTGGGGGGCTAACTGTTGAGGTCAAAATCCCCTCCTCGGAGACTGATAGAACGAGAACTCAAAATCAAGAACAAACGGATCACATCCCAAACATAAGGGCCAGCCGCCCATGCTCTATGCTTGAGGCCAGCCGCCCTTATCTCCTTTCCAAGGGTCAGCTGCTCATCACTTAATCAAGAGAGCATGGCGTCTGGCCTTATCCCGAACAAGCCAGCCGCCCATCCTCTCATCATCAAGACATGGCGTCAGGCTTTGTCCCGAACAAGGCAGTCGCCCATCTTCTCACCATCAAGACATGGCGTCTGGCCTTGTCCCGAACGAGCCAGCCGCCCATCTTCTAATCATCAAGACATGGCGTATGGCGTTGTCACGAACAAGCCAGCCGCCCATCTTCTCATCATCAAGACATGGCGTCTGGTTTTGTCCTGAACAAGCCAACCGCCCATCCTCTCAGCATCAGGACATGGCATCTGGCTCAAGCAAGAAAGCCAGACGCCCTCTTCTCTTTCCTTCAAGCATGATTCCCGGCTCGGATCGATCCAAGACCAAGCATCCGCACCTTCTAATCCCAGGCGCCCATGAACTGAGACTAGCCGCCCATGGTCAAGAGCCAGACGCCCGTGAAAAAGACCAGCCGCCCATGAGCCAGACTCCCGTGCATCCAAGACAGATACCGGGCGGCTGGCCATCACCACGGAACGGGCGGCTGGAGATTTAAAGAACAAATAGGCGGCTCAGTCGCAAAAGTCGTAGAATGCTCAGAAAACTATACACGAGGGAGAACCATTAAGACATTGTTCACGAAACACTATTCATCCCGGGAAAAAGCTAACCGAAAAATCGATTTAATCTTAATAGAGGTCCGGTTTACTATTCATCGAATACAGTTCATCAGTAAAGTCGGACCGGGCCAGGATCAGACCATGTGACGGATTGCTGAAGGTTTCGGGCCAGGAATCGGGTCAAAAGACTAGGTCGGCGGCTGGAAGGAAGGAACTTTGTCCCACATTGCCCAGAAAGAGTTTTAGCCTCCTAGGTCTCCCAGTATAAATATACATGCTTGTACTAGGTTAAGACCATCCCAATTCGAGAATTAGAGCTTTAGCAGTATAAGACTTTTCAAGCTTCTGCAAGTATTCTTGTACTCCGAAAATATTATCTAATAAAATCGCCTTTTTACATTTTCGGTTCTTGAGTTCTTTTAAAATAGAATTTTCGAGCCACCATAAATTATAAGTTTTGACAATGTGAGTTTCGGCTCTCACATGAAACACAATAGAGAACCTAGTTCTATGAGAGATTGAAGCTGTGTTTTATCTTTTGTCTATGTTTACATCAAAGCCCGGGTGGTTCAAAACATCATGTTCACCTCATGGTGGAGTAAACCCGACAGATATTAACATTGACTGGTTCAAGGCAGAAAAATGATATCAACTAATCCTGCAGTGGATTTCTCGTTTGTTCTCTCAAATGTCCTAGTGTCAGGTCTTGTCGAGTCTCGTCTAGGATGTTAAGTCTATCGAGTCGTCATGTGTCTAGAGTCATTTCTATTCATGTGGGGATTGTTGGAACTCGTTTTTGACAAAATGGTTTTAGACCATTTGCCGATATGTTTCCGGGAGAAGACGTTCGTGGAAATGACCAGATGTTGAGCACTATAAAGTAGTGTAATCAGATGTAAAAATCAGAGTGATTGTGAATTAGAAATGAAAGTGGGTTGCTCGTGAAGCTTAAATTGTAACATTTGTAAAATGTCTCACATTGGAATATAAAGTGAAAAAGAGATATGTGGACCGAACTCGAATTTTAGGGCTTCAGGATTTGACAAATGGGCTTGCAGTCTAAAATTAATTTTTTTATCAAAAGTCATTTGCAAATATATTGTTGAACAAGTCAACAAATATCTTTCTCTTTTAGTAATGTTTTGTGACTTAAAGTGCATATATTTTTGTTTTTTTGTAACATAAAAAGTATTAATGACTTTAACTAGAGAATGAATTCTTATTAAGACAAAAATTTCAATCATTTTATTGAAAAAGAAAATTGTCGAGTTGTTGGCTATAAAAACAAATCATTCTCATCTCATTTTATACACAACACAATATTCTGAATACATGACAATTCCCTCACATAGAGTCTTTCGTTTTAGTTTTGTGTCTGAGAGTACAACATATTGCTAGGTTTGTTAGCTTCTTTACTTTGGGAAATTAAAGAATTAAGGAAAAAATGTCTCGCCTCCACACAAAACGAGTCATAGTTCATTTTATATTGGTATAATTGTTGTAATTCTAATTCTGTTTTTATCATTATATTAAGCAAATATTCAGTTTTGCCATATCTTAGAAATCATGGTTCTTTAATCTTAATTCTTGGAGAATATTAATAAATCCTTTTTGGAGAATCCCAGTTTATGCAATCAAACTTGCTAGTAAGTATGTTTTACCATAATATTATATTTGAAAAACTGATATCTTAGAAATTATGGATGTAGAAATTATTTTCTCTCCATAATATATCAAATATATATGAAGATTCTAAACCTTATTATAAGTGTCTGCTGATATTATTCAGAGTTTTCAAATTCCGTCAATGCTTAGCACAATTTAAAAAAGTTTCCTAACAGAAAATGACATGTGTCCTATTGTCAAAAAAGTCAATACGGTTGAGGACAACCCAAAAGACTGCTGGTATGACACAAGTGCCAACACTCACATATGCATTGATAAAGATATGTTTTGTACCTATCAAAAATGTAAGAGTGAGGAGCGGCTGTTAAGGGATAATATTGGCTCGTCCGTAATTGAAGGTTTTGGCAAAGTTAAACTTGCGTTGACCTCAGTACAAGAGATAACTCTAAAAAATGTGAAACATGTGTCAGATATGCGGAAAAATCTGATTTCCGGCTCGCTTCTAAGTAAAGCCGGAATTGCAGTATCCTTTGAGTCTGATCAGCTTGTGCTAAAGAAACATGACATTTTCTTCGGCAATGGTATGTTCAGGGTGGACTGGTAAAAATGTATGTTACAGTCCTACCGACAAATTTTGTAAGAGATGCTTCAATAAAAAAGAATAACTATCCTGTTTATTTGGTTAAGTCTTTCAATATTTGGCAAGAACGACTAGGTCATGTGAATCATAAATCTTTACAAAGATTGATGATTTTGAACCTAATTCCGAAATACAAGTCTACTAAAGACAAATGTGAAGTTTGCATACAGGCTAAACTCACGAAAACCACATCTTCTCTAGTGTGGGGAGAACAACTGAACCTCTAGGCTTAATTCACACTTTAAAAGTTGTTCAAACTAGAAGTGGAAAAAAATACTTTGTGACTTTCGTAGATGATAGTACAAAATATTGTTATGTCTATTTGCTACGAAGCAAAGATAAGGCATTGGAAAAATTCAAAGAGTATAAACTTGAGGTTGAAAACAAACTTGATCGAGCCAAGATAGTTCATATGTATGGACCTTTTGATTGTAAATGGAGATATATATATATATATATATATATATATATATATATAAGATAGTTTGAAGTGATAGAGGAGGCGAATATGATGGACTATTATACATCAAACGACAGCTCCCTATTCACCTGAATCTAATGGAATTGTGGAACAAAAAACCGGACTCTTAACGACATGATGAATCCAATGTTGCAGAAATCTGTGTTAGCCCAGAACATGTGGGGGGAAGCATTGCTTACCAAAAATTAAATCCCGAACAGAATACCACACAAAGCCACCAGAAAAACACCATATGAGCTTTGGAAAGGTATTGTACCATCGTACAAGTACCTGAAAGTGTGGGGGTGCCTCGCAAAATTTGTATTTTCACCTCCTAAAAATGTCACAATTGGACTTAAAACTGCGGATTGTATTTTCATAGGGTATGCACACAATAGTAGTGCTTATCGATTTATGGTTCATAAATCGGATATACCGGATATTCATGTTAATACAACCATGGAATCAAGAAATGCATCTTTTTTGAACACTTGTTTGCGTGTAAGGATAATGAAAATCCAAAACAAACTCGTAAAGAAAGAGATGTAATAACCTCTAGGGATGAGGCAAGAACTTCTGGCACATCGTTTGATGATGCAGAATTACTTAATGATGAACCTAGACGTAGCAAAAGAGCTCGTAAGGAAAAATATTATGGTGAAGATTTCTTAATCGTCTTTCTTCTAGAGAATGAACCAAGACCGAGGCCATGTCTACACCAGATGGACGTTACTGGAAGGAAGCCGTCAATGGCGAATATGACTATATCATGCAAAATTATACATGGTATATAACCGATTTACCTGAAGGGTTTAAGGCCTGAGGGTGTAAATGGATTTTCAAAACAAAATTGAAAATCGATGGCTCAATTGATAGTACAAGGCTAGGCTTGTGGTGCATGGTTTCCGGCAAAAAGAAGACCTGGATTTCTTTCAAACATATTCTCCGGTAATGAGAATAACTTCAATCAGAATGCTGATAGTTATTTACTAACGAGAATAACTCTCATAGGTGCCAACACTCACATATGCATTGATAAGGATATGTTTTGTACCTATCAACAATGTAAGAGTCAGAGCGGCTGTTAATGGATAACACTGGCTCGTACGTAATTGAAGGTTTTAGCGAAGTTAAACTTGCGTTGACCTCAGGACAAGAGATAACTCTAGAAAATGTGAAGCATGTGTCAGATATGCGGAAAAATCTGATTTCTGGCTCGCTTCTAAGTAAGGCCGGATTTGCAGTATCCTTCGAATCTAACAAGCTTGTGCTAAAGAAAACGCGATTCTGCATTTTTGGCAGAAAAATGTGTTTCCACGTTTTTGGCGGGAAAATAAGATTCTGCGTTTTTGGCGGGAAAAATCAAAATCACAATTTTAATTGTAATTAATAAAAAAATTATAGCATGTGAAGGATAAAATTAGTAAGACTCATGGGTTGACCCAACCCAATTGACCCATTTAACTTGTTAACATATTGAGTTGTTAACCCATTTACCTGTTAACCCATTAACCCATTGGATAAAAAATAAACAGTTCGTTTGGGTTAATCGGTCAACTTGGGTTGGGTCAACCAATACGTCTTGACCCATTTTGACACCCCTAGGTATATTCAGGGTGGACTGGTCAAAATGTGTGTTAAGACAGTCCTACCCACAAATTTTGTAAGAGATGCTTCAATGAAAAAGAATAACAATGTTGTGTATTTGGTTGAGTCTTTCAAAATTTGGCATGAATGACTAGATCATGTGAATCATTAATCTTACAAAGATTGATGAATCTGAACCTAATTCCGAAATATAAGTCTACTAAAGACAAATATGAAGTTTGCGTACAGGCTAAACTCACGATAACCCATCTCCTAGTGTGGAGAGAACAACTGAACCTCTAGGTTTAATTCACACAGATTTGTACAATATATTGTCATGTCTATTTGTTAGGAAACAAAGATGAAGCCATGGAAAAATTCAAGGAATATAAACTCGAGGTTGAAAACCAACTCAATAAAACTATTAAGATAGTTCAAATGTTAGAGGAGGTGAATATGATGGACCATTTGATGCATTCTGCAAAGAACATGGCATTATACCTCAAACGATTGTTGGGGTCGAAATCCCCTCCTCGAAGATTGACGGAACGAGAAGTCAAGATCGAGATCAAATGGAACTTATCCAGAACATGGAACGGACGAGCTAAGGCAAACTGCCCACAATCCATCCAAGACATGAACCGGCGGCTGGGATAAGGCCAGCCGCCGGGTCTTCTTGGTTCCACGGCCGGCGGCTGGGATGAGGCCAGCCGCCGGGTCTTCCTTCATCCACGGCCGGCGGCTGGGATAAGGCCAGCCGCCGGGTCTTCTTGGTTCCACGGCCGGAGGCTGGGATGAGGCCAGCCGCCGGGTCTTCTTTCACCCACGGCCGGCGGCTGGGATGTGGCCAGCCGCCGGGTCTTCTTTCACCCACGGCCGGCGGCTGGGATGAGGCCAGCCGCCGGGTCTTCCTTCACCCACGGCCGGCGGCTAGGATGAGGCCAGCCGCCGGGTCTTCTTGATCCATCAACCGGCGGCTGGGATAAGGCCAGCCGCCGGGTCTTCTTGATCCATCAACCGGCGGCTGGGATAAGGCCAGCCGTCGGGTCCTCTTGATCCATCAACCGGCTGCTGGGATAAGGCCAGCCGCCGGGTCTACATGATATACCAACCGGCGGCTGGGATAAGGCCAGCCGCCGGGTCTTCATCTTATACTCACGATCATTTCTCAGTCAAGTCTCATTACCCGAACATCGTCCAGTCGACCGACCGTCAAACATAACTCTAAGCCCGAACCGACTCGAAGACTATCCGTTTGCATGTCCCGATTCCAAAAACGTCCATAAACATTCCCCGAAAGACCGTGACGAACGTTCAGCCGTCCATGGACCAGTCGCCGAGCACACGGGCCAAAGGAACCGGCGGCTGGCCATCAATACCGAAACCGGCGGCTGGAAGTTCAAACAAAAACGGGCGGTTCCAATCTCAGAAGTCGTTAAACGCTCGGAACACTGTTCACGCGGAAAAAACCGTTGAAAAACACAATTCATCCCGGGACAAAGTTAACCGAAAAATCGAATTGATCCTAAACCGAGATTCGGATTACTATTCATCGGTTTACTATTCA
Organism: Isatis tinctoria; assembly: GCA_010577795.1. Taxonomy (NCBI): domain Eukaryota; kingdom Viridiplantae; phylum Streptophyta; class Magnoliopsida; order Brassicales; family Brassicaceae; genus Isatis; species Isatis tinctoria. Next base: position 20,308,153 of record CM021247.1, on the reverse strand, counting down.
CGGTTCACTATTCATCGGCTGGCCGGATTTGGGTCAGAATGCGCGGATGGATCACAGAAGACTCTCGGGCCGGATATTGGGCCCAAAAAACTTAGGTCGGCGGCTGGGAAGGAAAGACAAGGTCCCACATCGGAAATCTGAAGTCTTAGACTCCTAGGATTGTCAGTATATATAGGTACGCTCATGTATGGGTATTAGGAGTTTTAGCAATTTAAGACTATTCAGCTTTTGCTAATTTCCCTTGTACTTTCGGAAAATATCAATAAAAATCTCTCTTTTGCATTTTCGGTCCTTTAGTTCTTTATAAATAGAATTTTCGAGCCACCACTAAATATAAGTTTTGACAGTGTGAGTTTCGGCTCTCACAGTTTGGCGCCGTCTGTGGGGACGAGAAATATTCTTAACCCTAAGAACGAAAAGGATAGGAAACGAAGACGATGACCAGAAGAACCGACGATATCACCAACCAACCGGCCGCAGCCGCCACGGGAACGACCGGAACGGGAATTAGCCATCGGCACATCGGCGGCCGGGATCGGAGCAACTGCCGCCGGGACATCCGCCGACAGAGCGATCGGATAACCGGGACCTCCGCCAGTGCGCTCACCCGATTCGGAATGCCGATCGAGGACCCGATCATCACAGACACAGCCAACGCCGCCCCAGAGATCACGGCGATCACCGAGCTGAGGAACATGGTAGCCGAAATCGCAGAACGGCAAAACAGACAAGAAAGAACGGCCGCGCAGGAAAGAGCAGCTTCCCAGGAGCTGACGCGTGGCCCCCGGCTTTCGAAGCAAGACGCCTTATCTTCACCCCGCGTGCGGATCCCCCGGGCCGTCAGAATCCCGATGAGCAGACCCCAATCGGAACAAGGAGAGAACCATCGGCACCACCTCCGCTGCACCGGAAAAGCGCCGCTAGGCGAACCACCGAACGGCCAACTTCCACGGTGACCAACGGTGAAAACCCGAGAGACACCGCAAACGGAGACGACAGGGAGGAAAGCGAAACCGACGACGAAGCTGGAGGTCTAAACGCGGATGAGGAAGAGCTCCGATGGATCGAAGAGTAGGAAAAGGCAGAACGAGAGGCCCGAGCTAACCGATCCGCTAGCCGAAGGGACGAGTTGGACGAGCTCCGTGCCCGTTTGGAACTCACCACAAGTCAGATGAAGGAGGTAAGGTCGCAAGTCCATAAAGCGACAAGTGCGGCCCCGAAAATCGACCGCGTCTTAGAGGAAACGTAAAAGATCCCGTTCACTTCAAGGATCACAAGCGTTAGGATCACAAGCGTTAGCATCGCTATGTATGTGACCCGGGAAAAATCTGAATCCCTTTTTACGACGGGACGACCGATCCAAAGGCCACATGACAGCCTTCCACATCGCTATGGGACGGGCTAGATTCAAACCCGAAGAAAGAGACGCCGGATTCTGCCTCCTCTTCGTGGAACATCTGAAAGGATCAGCCCTGTCGTGGTTCTCGAGGCTAGAAAGAGACTCGATCGACGGTTTCGACCGATTGTCGGCAGCTTTTCTGAAGCATTACTCACTGTTCATAAGACAGTCAACATCCGACGCAGACCTCTACTCGCTGTCGCAGGAGCCCGAAGAAAGTCTTCGAGATTTCATCGAAAGGTTTAAGATGATTGTCTCGAAGATTGACGGCCTAAGCAACAGTGCCGCGATCAACGCCCTGAAGAAGTCCTTGCTGAAGACTTCAAACTTCAGAAAGGAGATTACCGTGAACCCACCGGTAACCATTCAAGATGCTCTCCACCGTGCTTCCAACTTCGTCATCTACGAGGAAGAAATGAGGGTCCTAGCCGGAAAGCACCAATCATCGAAATTGGTCGCCAAAGGCACGGTGCAACCCTCTAACTTTCCAAACGAGAGAAGAAGTAGGCGGATCAGCCGAGACGAAGAACCCAACCCGGGCGGAGCACATAACTACCAAATAAACACGGAGAGACCATCTGACGGGCGCAACAAAGGGCCGTGGAATACGTGGACTCGACCAGGATTCGACGAGAACGCCTTCTGTACCTTCCACAAGACGAAAGGCCACTCAACCGAAAACTGCAGGACCGTTGGAAGAAGGCTCGCGGCAAAGCTGTTAGCCGGGGAACTCGGGAATGGAGTGACTCTCGAGAGTCTCGGAGCTATTGAAGAAGACGTTGGCGCCCCGGACGGACGACCTAACCAGGAACGTCCCGAAAGGCCCGACGAGGATACCCCCAAACGGGGAAGGAGAGCGAACGGAGACGACACAGTGGCCTTTCGCAGGAGAATCCACATGATCATCGGAGGATCTCAGTATTGTCGAGACACAGTGGCCTCGATAAAGGCGTTCCTAAGAAGAGGAGACAAGGAGTCGAACCCGCGGGAGCCGATCACCAAAAACGACAACCGGATCGCCTTCCACGAAAAAGACGCTGAAGGCCTTGACCAACCTCACGACGACCCATTGGTGGTAGAACTGGACATCAACGACCATGACGTCTCCCGGGTCTTGATCGACACCGGAAGTTCGGTGGACGTCATTTTTCGGGAGACACTTCAAAGGATGAGAATCGATCCGTCAATGATAAAGCCCAATCCGAGGTCGCTCACCGGATTCTCTGGCAAAGTCACGATGACGGACGGAACAATCCAGCTCCCGGTTCGTGCCGGTGGAATCACGAAAATCGTTAACTTTGCGATGGCAAACCACCCCACAATCTATAACGTGATAATGGGAACTCCCTGGATCAATTCAATGCGAGCGATCCCATCAACATACCATCTCTGCCTGAAGTTCCCGACACCAAACGGAATCAAGACCGTTTGGGGAAATCAGAAGGAGGCTCGGATCTGTTTTCTGGCGGAACACAAGCTCTGGAATCCGACCATCCCACGGAGAGAGAACCCGAAGAGGAAAAATGAAGACGAAGTCCCTGAACTGGGAAAGAAAGTAAGCAGAACCGAACAGTTCGGGAAAACGGAGGTTCCGCCCACGGAAACAAACCAAGAAGAGACGAAAACTGTCTAGGAAAAGACCTCAGAAACCGTCGAAGCTACAACCGACGATTCCATGACCAAGACTTAACCGTCTTCTTACCACAAAAAAAAAAAAAAAACGGAACTACGGGTGACTTGATCCCTTTTCGCGAAGGGTACGTAGGCAGCTCGCTTAAAAAACGAGTTCAGTTGCCCCTCTCCTTAAAAAAGGGGGGAGTGGGCCCGTATGTACATACTCCCAAATTTTCGCAAACAAATCAAGGAGATGGACATTGGGACTTAGCATCTCATAACACAACCAAAATTTGAAAAAGTTTCCGAAAACACCATTCCGACAGACATCGAGACTCCCCATCTCGAAACTTGATCCGAAAAACCCGAGGAAAATGAACATTGAGATTTAGTATCTCATAACACATCTTTAACTCAAACTGAAAATCGGATAAATATCGAGACTTAGCATCTTGTAACTTATCCACGACCACCAACCGATCAAAGATATTTCTCCCAAATACTTAAGTCCTCTCCAACAAATCCGTCTGTTGCTGGCCACAACAAGACTATCTTTTTAAACCATGGTTCTCTCAACATCCCGCAGAGGATAAGACTAGCGCGCTATACAAATTTCCGGATTAACATCCGAAGGGCGTAACCTGCATCCCGCGATCCTGCAGGAAGCGCTCGAGACGATGTTCTGATTAGTTTACTTTCACTAGCGCTTCGCATAGGCAAATAGTGCGAAACATAGGACACAAAGTAAACTCTCTAAACCCAGTAAAGCGCCTGACATGGAACACTGGTCAAAGACATCTCGAGAACGCAGTATCAAACCGGCTCTGCTGCGAGATCTTAAAAGCGTTCAGTCGAAACAGGGATCTGAACAAACTTGGTCCCCTGCGACAACAAAAGACTGCACTAAACCCAGGAAATACTCGCAAGGATGACCTGGTCTAAAGTTCGAGTGTCCGGGATAACACTCCAACGCAATATCAATCAGCTCCGAAACGGGCCAGTCGCCCGTCCTCCGTAGAGAGACGGGCCAGCCGCCTTTCACCCTACAAAACGGGCCAGCCGCCCGTCCTCCGTAGAGAGACGGGCCAGCCGCCCTTCATTCTACAAAACAGGCCAGCCGCCCTTCATTCTACAAAACGGGCCAGCCGCCCGTCCTCCGTAAAGAGACGGACCAGCCGCCCTTCGTTCCGCAAAATGTGCCAGCCGCCCGTCCTCCGTAGAGAGAGACGGGCCAGCCGCCCTTCATTCTACAAAATGGTCCAGCCGCCCGTCCTCCGTAGAGAGACGGGCCAGCCGCCCTTCGTTCCGCAAAATGGGCCAGCCGCCCGGACAACGGGCAAGCCACCCTTCACTCTACAAAATGGGCCAACCGCCCTCTCGGAAGAGAGATATACCGGCCGCCCATCTTCTCCTTTATCAAGCAAAGAAGTCCATAACAACCAAAGGCAAAAGCAGATGGATAATAAATCTCCATGAAAGGAGATATAAGAAACCGAGTTCGTTTGACAAAGCAAATACAATAAGGGTCGAAAGAGCCGAACATAACGGAAATAGAAAATACAAGGCCAAAGCCTAATCATACTCGACGAGAGGAGTAGGAGCTCCGTAGTCCAAAGCCTCAGCATCCGGGGACTGGCACGGAGAAACGGGAGAGCATACCAAGTAGCTGTCGAGAACGGCAGCAGCCCGATCGTAGGAGTCGGCCCAACCTCCTCCTTGGAGCCGCTCTAATGATGCCTCCAGCTCTCCTTCTTCCTCCTCGACCTTGGACTTCCCGGACTTAATGTCCCGGACTAGATCAAGGTTCGAGCTGACCTCAGTCAAGGCAGTCTCGCCATATTTCGCCTGACGCATCGGCGCGAGCAGCTTTAGCACCCTCAATTCGGAGACGGTACTCCCAGCGGCTTTGCTTAAGCCCCAGATCCATCTTCCGCTCAGCCTCCGCGAGCGCCTTCTTGAGCTCCTTTTGTGATCTCTTCTCCGCATTCCGAAGCTTGACTTCCAGGGCCTTGATCTTTTTGTCCTTCTTTCGGGACTCTTTCCCTGAGGCCTCTAAGGCAACCTGGGTCGCATGAGCTCGAGTGGCGACCTCAATCAAAGAAAATCAAATATCAGCAAAGACCAAACTGCGTCAAAACAAATCTAAAGGAAGAAAGAGTTACCATCATAACGCCAGAGGATAAATCTCCGTAAGCCACCGAACGATCGAACAGAACAGCGGAGGCCGGAGCCAACGCTCTGAAGTAGTCCACGACCTTCACGGACTCAGCTGGATCTCCTCCCTCCGCCTTGCGAGCGTCAAAAAGGAGACCAGGGTCAGACGCCTCGACCGTCCGAGCCACTTTGCCCTTCCGCGGACGATCCGGGCTGTTGGAAGCTCCCTTCCCTTTATCCGCCACAGCAGCGCAACCAGAGCCCTGGAGAGCGACTATCTGTCCCTCAGGCAAGCCGTCACCTTGGAAATTGGACCCGGACGGTAGAACAAAACCGACCGCCAGGTCGAACTCAGCCGCCTCTCCAGACGGTCCGGCTTCACCATACTTTTGCTGGCGATACTTCCAAACACCCTCCATGTCGGGGTATGTCGCCATTGGATCAACAAAGTCAGGACACTTCGGAGGAGTACGCCTTTCTAAAATATCTTTCGCGTCCAGAAAACGGCGCCAGAGATCAGGACACTCCCAATCGATCTTCTTCTTGTCAACTTCTACAATGATATCCTCAAATCCGGAAACTCTAGGAGCAAAGGGATCACGAACTAAAAGAAGAGAAGAAAAGATGAAAAGTTGTGAGAAATGAAGTTATGAAGAATGAAACAAAGGAATGAAGGCTATTTATAGAGAAAATTCACAAAAAGACGAAATGCTTACGTGGCAAACTCCACTCGGTCCTAACCGAGCCGCCGAAGTCGGAACCAACCGTGAGCGGGCTGCGCTTCACGTAGAAAAACTGATCCCGCGAAGCTTTACAGTTGCTCCGAAGGCCGGTATAGAAACGCTTCACATGCTTCCGAACGTTGACCGAGCAGAAGAAATCCGATTTAGAAATTTTCCTCAACGAAAAGAAATTCCGTACAAGATCACCCTCCAACTTAATCCCGCATTCGGCACAACGGACCACGAGTCCCATCAAAATCCTCATAGCGGATGGGGCAAGTTGAGAGATTGCAACCCCATATAACTCGAGAAATTCGAAGATAGCTCCTGGAATCGGGAACCAGAGGAAAGCTTCGTAAAACATCGACTCGTACATGGCGAAATATCCCTCTGGCGCCTTGTTCATTCTATCCCCATCTTTTGGGAGACGGAACTTAATCTTGTTCGAAATCCGGAAGTCGTATCTGAGCTCGGCCAGTGAGTCCCGATCGCTCATAGTGGGTCCATGCTTGAATCCCTTGGATATCGATCTGTAACTCGAAGACGGTCTAGGCTTCTTAAACCGCCAAGAAAAAATATCTTCACCCCAATAGGCTTTAGCTTCTCCGGGAGAACGACACTCGGACTTCACGTCCGGGTGCACAAAGATAGGCACCTCCGGGTGATCTGATCTAACTTCCTCCCCAGACATGGCCGAGTCGTCACCTGTCTCTGGCCAAACACGATGATGCTCGGAAGCGACCAGAGATCGGGACGGCCATGCACGCCATCCGCCGTTGTCCTCAACATGTTGAGGAGGAGTCCAAGCGCCACGTGCTATACTCGTCCTCGGCGAGACGCCGTCCTTTTCAACTCGAGAAGAACCAGACGCCCTCTCTAAGATACCTCCAGAGCCAAGCGCCCATCTTGATACAGCTGCTATGCCAGCCGCCCTCTTGGGAGCGTTCTTAGAGCCAGCCGCCCTATTCGAACCAGATGCTCTACTCATCGAACTTCCGGCTGCCGGCTCGGGTCTGATCTCATTCCCAGCCGCCGTCTCGGGAATGCTTTCATTCCTAGCCGCCGTCTCTGGTATGTCCTCATTCCCAGCCGCCGTTTCGGGCGCCCATTGAGGAACATTAGCAAAACCGAACGCTCCTTGAGCATTGCTAGGACCAGCCGCCCACTGAGGAACACCTTCGGGACCGGACGCCGCTTGTGGAATGGCATTTTCTCCAGCCGCCAACAGATCTTCCACAAGTACCGCATCCTGCTCCGTGGATATAAAATCAAACTCAAACTGATCGTTCATGATTGCATCGAAGTTGAGTTCGAAAGGAGAACCTCCTTCACCAGCCATCGCTAAAGAAATGATTTTCAAAGGAGAGACTTGAAGAAGAAAGCTTGAAAAAAGAAGGGAGTGTGAAAAAATGAATGAAGCCACTCCTTTGATATAGCAAACATGGCACAAATTTCCATGACGGACTATGCTCTGACAAGACACTAAAGAGAAGCGGACGAACGGACGAACGGAAAAACTCATTGCCGTCCCGTTTCAGTCAATCCCGATATAACTCTCAGCTCGAAGCTCCTTGCTCCAACCACGAAAGCAAAGAGCTGGGGGGCTAACTGTTGGGGACGAAATCCCCTCCTCGAAGATTGACGGAACGAGAAGTCAAGATCAAGAACAAATGGAACTTATCCCGAACATGGAACGGACGAGCTAAGGCAAACTGCCCACGATCCATCCAAGACATGAACCGGCGGCTGGGATAAGGCCAGCCGCCGGGTCTTCCTTCATCCACGGCCGGCGGCTGGGATGAGGCCAGCCGTCGGGTCTTCCTTCATCCACGGCCGGCGGTTGGGATAAGGCCAGCTGCCGGGTCTTCTTGGTTCCACGGCCGGCGGCTGGGATGAGGCCAGCCGCCGGGTCTTCTTTCACCCACAGCCGGCGGCTGGGATGAGGCCAGCCGCAGGGTCTTCTTGATCCATCAACCGGCGGCTGGGATAAGGCCAGCCGCCGGGTCTTCTTGATCCATTAACCGGCGGCTGGGATAAGGCCAGCCGCCGGGTCCTCTTGATCCATCAACCGGCGGCTGGGATAAGGCCAGCCGCCGGGTCTACATGATATACCAACCGGCGGCTGGGATAAGGCCAGCCGCCGGGTCTTCATCTTATACTCACTATCATTTCTCAGTCAAGTCACATTACCCGAACATCGTCCAGTCGACCGACCATCAAACATAACTCTAAGCCCGAACCGACTCGAAGACTATCCGTTTGCATGTCCCGATTCCAAAAACGTCCATAAACATTCCCCGAAAGACCGTGACGAACGTTCAGCCGTCCATGGACCAGTCGCCGAGCACATGGGCCAAAGGAACCGGCGGCTGGCCATCAATACCGAAACCGGCGGCTGGAAGTTCAAACAAAAACGGGCGGTTCAAATCTCAGAAGTCGTTAAACGCTCGAAACACTGTTGACACGGAAAAAACCGTTGAAAAACACTATTCATCCCGGGACAAAGTTAACCGAAAAATCGAATTGAGCCTAAACCGAGATTCGGATTACTATTCATCGGATTACTATTCATCGGATTACTATTCATCGGATTACTATTCACGGTTCACTATTCATCGGCGGGCCGGATTTGGGTCAGAATGCGCGGATGGATCACAGAAGACTCTCGGGCCGGATATCGGGCCCAAAAAGTTTAGGTCGGCGGCTGGGAAGGAAAGACAAGGTCCCACATCGAAAATCTGAAGTCTTAGCCTCCTAGGATTGTCAGTATATATATGTACGCTCATGTAAGGGTTAGAGCCATCCCAAATCCGAGTATTAGGAGTTTTAGCAATTTAAGACTATTCAGCTTTTGCTAATTTCCCTTGTACTTTCGGAAAATATCAATAAAAATCTCTCTTTTGCATTTTCGGTCCTTTAGTTCTTTATAAATAGAATTTTCGAGCCCCCACTAAATATAAGTTTTGACAGTGTGAGTTTCGGCTCTCACAACGATAGCTCTTTATTCACCTGAATCTAATGGAGTTGTGGAACCTAATAACGAAACTTCTAAAGAGATGACGAATGCGATGTTGCAGGAATCTGGGTTAGCCCAGAACATGTGGGGGAAGCATTGCTTACCACAAATTTTACCATGAACAAAATACCACAAAAAGCCACCAGAAAAACACTATACGAGCTTAGGAAAGGTATTGTACCATCATACAAATATCTGAAAGTGTGGGGGTGCCTTGCAAAAGTCGTAGTGCCACCTCCAAAAAATGTCACAGTTGGACCTAAAACTGTGGATTGTATTTTCATAGGGTATGCACACAATAGTAGTGGCTATCGATTTATGGTTCATAAATCGGATATACCTGAGTGATTGTGAATTTCGACGAAGATCAGCCAATTGGAGCTTCTTCAGGTTTACTTGGATCATGGTTAGGTCGACTGAGCAACGATGTGAATTTGTTACCCATCAATTACAGCGATTGGAGGGTGGTTAGTGATCACATTAAAACAAAGGCATGGGATATAATTCGGGTAATTTTTACTATCTATTCATCTATGTATCTTTTTTCTTACAAATCAAACAGTGCTTTGAGACTATTTTTGTTTTATGTCATTCCAGTCTAAATTCTGGTTTGATGATCCGAATCTGAGAAAAGGATATGTGATGAGTGCACTGGGTGGTAGATGCAAGGACGTCAGATTACAACTTTGGAAAGAATACAAACGACCTACTGTGTATGAAACATTGCAGAACCGACCCGACCATGTTCCTGAATATCAATGGGGAGATTTTGTTCACACGAGGTTTAGTGAAAAGTGGAAGGTATTGTTTACTCATTGGATATGCGTATATAGTTGTATTTTTCTATACTATATGGAATTAACTTTTTTATTTTTTGATATTTCAGAAAATGCAAGATCGAAATAAAAAAAGCTAAAAATAAAAATAAAAACCATCACGTATGTGGAAAGAAAGGTTTTTCAAGGAGAAGAAACGAGATTGTAAGTAACTTAATTTAGTTGTGATATAATATTAGTTCATATATACTGATGTTGTATATTGTTTATGCATGCTCATTTACAAAGAAAATCAAAACCGGGAAAACGCCATCCCGAGCAGAGTTTTTCATTGAGACTCGCAAAAAAGCTGATGGAAGTTTTGTTTCTGAGGAGGCAAAAACACAAGCGGTTAGTTTTATGTGAAAGCTGTATTGATTAGTTACTAGTTAATTATGAATATTTATTTAACTTTTTGATGTCTTTTCCAGGAAGTGCTTACATCTTTCTTCAATCAAAATCCAAACCGCATAAGCAATGTTACAACTAGTTTGGATGATGAATTTGCTCAAGTGTTTGGTCCAGAGCGAGCAGGACGAGTGCGTTGTGTTGGTCCACGACCAACACCTTCAAAATTAATGAGGCGTTCTACTCCTGCTGTACATGAGATAGAAAATTCTGAAATGGTTCTTGAGCTGAAGACACAGGTGAAAGACTATCAGATCAACTTAAAGGAATGAGTTCCTTTTTTAGACAAGTAATTGGTTCTTCAACCGGTGACCAGGTAAAGAACATATATACTGGTAATGGTATTTTGTAATTTAAAATGCATAATTATATATTAATATTTTGAACTAAATTTTTAGGAAAAATCTTGGGCTGCAAGTTATGCTGCAGCTTTTGCGGACATACCAAATCCAGCTTTCGCGTTCATGCCAAATCAACCTTTTGAGGACATTCCAAATCCAGCCAATCGTAATCAGGTAAATGATACTTATATATTAATTTTAAGACAGTAAAATATTTATATGATAAACTAATTTATTATATGATCTTTTTCAGGAAATGGTTGCTGACATCATTGGATAGTGGTTTCGGTTTCATATCAACATACGTTGAGAAATCTTTTGTAGCATCTTTTGTTTTTTTGGGCTTAGTATCTTTGGTTTTTTTATTTGAGCTTAGTATCTTTCATTTATTTATATTTTATGAATTTCTTTGATGGATGAATTATGTAATCTACTTTTTAAAACATTAAATGGTAATTTGATTTTTTTTTCTTATTTTGATTGAATAATATAAATTATGTTTTTGTCAATTATAGTATTTAAATAAGATATTTATTTTCGTTTTAATAAATGACACAATTATTAAAATCACTTATGAAAATTGATACTAATTTTGCATCACTTAAGTATAAGTGATAATAATATTTTAAATCAGTAATTAAAATGATACAATTACTAGAATCAATTTTGTAAATTGACACTAAATTTACATCAGTTAATTATAAATGATAATAATAGTTTAAATCGGTTACTATAAATGATACAATTATTACAATCGATTTTCAAAATTGACACTAAATTTATAGCAGTTAATTATAAATGATATTAATAGTTTAAATCGGTAATTATAAATGATTTTATCTTTTAAATCAATCCAGAAAATTGAAACTACTTTAACATCAGTTATATACAACTGATAGAAATATTTCAAATTACTACTTATAAATGATACAATTATTAAAATTACTAACTGATTCAAATATTACATCAATGATTAATAAGTGATATAAATCATTATAATCAATTATTTTAACTGATACTAATTTTACATCATTTATGTACAAGTGATAATAATATTTCAACATCACTAATTGTAAATGATACAATTATTAATATTACTAAATGATACAAATATTACATCAATTGTTAATAAGTGATATAAATAATTACAATTAATTAATTTAATTGACACTAATACTAACATCATTTAATAAATTGATGTAAAAGTTAACATCATTTTTTTACAATTGACACATACTTACATCGATTATTATAATCGATGTAAATATGATTAATATTTACATCGGTTAATAATAATATGACGCAAATTATTAGCATCATCACATTAGAGTCATTTATTTAAGTGATGCAAAAGTTGTTTGCATCATTCAAAACTGATGTGAATATTAAAAATAAATGATTCAAAATGATCTTTTTTTGTAGGGAATGCATCTTTCTTTGAACACGTTTTTCTGTGTAGGGATAAAGAAAATCCAAAACGAACAAATGAAGAGATAGATGTAATCACCTCTGGAAATGAGGCAAGTACTTCTGGCATATCGTTTGATGATGCAGAATTATTTAATGATGAATGGTGATTCAGAAAAAAGAGATTTATATGAAACAACCTGAAAGGTTTGTTATCTGAGGACAAGAACACAAAGTCTGTCGATTTGTAAAGTCCTTGTATGGACTTAAACAAGCTCCAAAACAATAGCATGAAAATTTTAACAATGTGATGATGTCAAATGGTTTCAACATTAATGAATGTGATAAGTGCATATACTTCAAAAGTACACCTTGGTTTGTAGGTTGATGACATGCTCATTATTGGTAGTAATAAAGACATGATCACTCAAACTAAGAACATGCTTACTAGCAAGTTTGATATGAAAGATTTGGGACGTGCGGATGTTATTCTAGGAATTATGATCATTCGATATTCTAAAGGAATCATCGTATCAAAAGCTCATTATGCTCAAAAGATACTTGAGAGATTCAAAATCTCATCAAATGGGAATGCAAAAACTCCTGTAGACCCAGATCTTCATTTGACTAAGAATAAAGGTGAAGTGGTGTCACAATTGGAGTGTGCTCGTGTAATCGGAAGTCTAATGTAGTTAACGAATTGTACTAGACCTGATTTAGCGCATGCAGTTAACGTACTTAGTCGTTACACGAGTAATCAAAGTCATATACACTGGAAAGTCATTACTAGAGTATTGAAATACTTATGTTAAACTAATAGTTATGGACTGCACTATGGTAAAGAACCAGCAGTTTAGGTTGGATACAATGATGCCAACTGGGTTTTCGATTCCAAAAACTCAAAGTCCACGAGTGGATATGTCTTTACGCTTGGTGGTGCAGAAGTGCCTTGGAGATCTTCCAAAAAAAGTGTGGTTGCCAGATCGACCATGGAATCAGAGTTCGTAGCTTTAGACAAAGCTGCAGAGGAAGCTGAGTCATTTCGAAACTTTTTAGAAGATATTCCCATGTGGGATAAGCCAGTGCCGGCATTACGTATACATTGTGATAGCCAACTGGTCATAGGTCACATAATATTTTTTATAACGGCAAATCTCGTCATATAAGAAGACGTCATAAAACCATTAGACACTTGATCTCAACTGGAGTAATCACGATAGATTACATTATGTCAAATCAAAACCTAGCGGATCCATTTATTAAAATTTTGTCACGTGATCAAGTTGTTAAATCATCAAGAGGAATGGGTTTAAAGCCTATAAATTCAGAGGATGCTTGATGGTAACCCTAACTATGTGACTGGAGATCCCATGATCTTGGTTTAAAGGGAAAACAAATTCAAGTGGAATCTAATAATAGCACTCGGAGACTTCGATCTCTGCCCAGTTCCTAGGATGATTACCAGTGCTTCCTGTAAGTGTTTGAGGATAAGCGTTTGCTTTTAATGATTTGAGACCAAGCTTCGTCAGATATGTGGAGTACTACAGGATACTTCTCAAAATACAACCTGATGGCAAATCACCTTGTGAGTGTCAAATGGGGCCGTTTCTAGGAGAATTAAGGAAAGGCTATATTCTCTAACTTCACTCATGATTAACAAAACATGTTCACGACCAAAATGAACACAATAGAGAACCTAGTTCTATGAGTGATTGAAGTTGTGTTTTATCTTTTGTCTCCGTTTACATCAAATCCCGGGTGGTTCAAAAAATCATGTTCACCTCCTGGTCGAGTGAACCCGACAGATATTAACAATGACTGGTTCAAGGCTGAAAAATGCTACCAACTCATCTTGCAGTGGATTTCTCATTTATACTCTCAAAAGTCCTAGTGTCGAGTCTTGTCTAGGAAGTCAAGTCTGTCGAGTCGTCATGTATCTAGAGTCATTTCTATTAATGTTGGGATTGTTGGAACTCATTTTTGAAAAAATGGTTTTAGACCATTTGCTGGTATGTTTTCGGGCGAAGATGTTCGTTGGAAAGACCGGATGTTGAGCGCTATAAAGTAGTGTAATCACATGTCAAAATCGGAGTGGTTATGAATGAGAAATGTATGTCCAAATTGGGTTGCTTGTAAAGCTTAAAATGTCCCACATAGAAATATAAAGTGGAAAAAGAGATATGAAGACCGGACTTGAATTTCGGGCCTCGGGATTTGAAAAATGGGCAAACGGTCTAAAAGATTAATCTTTTTAACAAAAATCATTTGCAAATTCATCGCTGAATAAGTCAACAAATATTTTTTCTCTTTTAAGTACTGTTTTGTGACTTAAAATGCATATATTTTTGTTTTTTACAACATAAAAAATAGTAATGACTTTATGCTAATCTCATCAAGCATAATGAACCTTTTTGCACAACAACCTATGCGCTAGAGGTTGAAGACGATTGAGGTAAAAAATGAATTTTTCTCTCTTTTTTCACGTGATTTAATGATATGATCCTGACCAGCGATCATGAGCTTGAACCTGAAGCTGCTGGACTTGAACCTGAGGATGCTAGTCTTGAACATAAGGATGCTAGACTTGAACCTGAGCATGAACCTGAGCATGAACCTGAGCATGAACAAGAGGAGCAGCTTGGAGCTGAGGATACATTTGGAGTGGAGAAATAGTATGGAAAAGATGTTATCTTAACCTCATTAGTTTTGATAAAAGATCATCAAATGGGCATGTGTCTTATTTGTACTCTTGTCCCACTGGGTTTTCTTGACAAGGTTTTTAATGAGGCAAATGATTCACATCCAAATCACCCATTTGATCAAGGCCGTATTCAGGAAGCAAGTGATCATATTCGGGAAACCCATCACAAACGGAAGCTTTTACTCATATTTAGGAAGGCCTACCTGAATCCGTACTTTGACCTAATTGAAGACAACCAGCCGCTTCCTTGTTTTTCAAATTTGAATTTTAGTCTTTGCATGTAATAAATGAGTTTAGTCTCAGAGCTTGTTCCAAGACTGACTCAGTTTCCCACATCTCTTCCTTCTTCTTTATATTCTCTCTCGATCTCATTTGTAGAACTTATCTAATCTTTTATGCAAAAACCTTTCTTGAGTTTAGATCATTCTCCCTTGGTGTGTCATATCTTTGGGAAATCCTTGTTCGATGTCTTGTGTGTTATATCAACGAGATTGTTCAAGATAGTTTGCAAGAGGTCTTCATCTCTCTTGTTAACTTCATCATCTACCTTCTATTCATCACAATCCACTTCCATCCATTCGTATACCATCACACACCCCTTCATATTCCTCTGAGTTCATCTTCCCTTGTTGTTCATTATCGAGATCTATCCATAGATCATGTCTAGCCCATCGTAAATCATCATTCCCCCCTTCATCTTCTATCGTTTTCACTCCATCCATTCGTCTACCTCATTCAAACAGTCCATTAGCCTTATTAAAGTGAGCTTCCTTGGGAGAATCACATTATCTGGTATCAGAGCAAGCTTTGACAAAGCTAAGTTCTTCGATTTTCCTTTGTTTGTTTTGTGACTGTTCGTTTCTTGTGATCCACGATCTGGATCTGTTCGATTTGTGATTTGTTATTGTCTCTTTGTTTCTTATGAACCACGACTTGATCTGTTCTGTTTTGGTGTTGAATCATTGTGTTCTGTCAATCTACTGTGTTGATTCAGTCGAAATTGGTCTGTGTTGTGCGATTTGTTTGGAATATTTACGGTTTAGCAACTCTTCATATTCTGACCTAAATTGTGTGCAAGATTGTTATAATTGTTAAAAATTATTGATGTGTCCGAAATTTATGATCTCGATTGTTTCTGAAACTAGGAAGAGTCTAGTTTTTGTTAAATTTGTTTCGTGATTTTTGGATACGATTTGATATTTCGTTTGTTCGATTTGTTTCGATCGGTCGAAATCTGTTTTGAAGCGATTTGTGTTATTCTCTTTGAGAACTGTTGACTGCGATTTCTGTTTTTGATTTTTCAGGAACCATGGCCAAAGATGATGATGGTGAAGAGAAGAGTGCAGCACTGCCTAATAAACTATTGATGGAAGCTTTAGCAGCCGAGATGAGAAAGATGATCCAGGCTGAGATGAAAACCTTTCGGCAAGAACATGGGAAGCTTAGGGAAACCAGATGACACAAGTCAGGAAGAGAGGAGGCACAACACCTTCAGCCTAAACCGCCAGATGAACTGTTCAGAGCAACCAAGAGCAGCCCACAAAAGATTTCTCAAACCCACAAATCAAACTCTGTTTCTTTCTCTAAATGTCTAGCAGCTAATAAACTCTACAAATTTTCAGGGAAAAGAGACTACCTAGAGTGGGAGAAGGACATGGATGATTGGCTTCACTACAATCACGTCCCAAGAGATGAGAGGCTTGATTATGCTGTTACCCAGCTCACAGGAGAAGCGTACAAGTATTGGGTACATGAGCAGGATGAACGCTGGCACCACCATGAGCCTACCATCACCACTTGGAGAGAACTCAGAAGATTAATAAGGAAGCAATATGCTCCAAGGGATCCCAGTTACCATAAGCACACGCCTGCTTCTTGTCAAAACAAGGAGAGTAGCAGTCTTGAAAGCATGAAGAAGAAACCAAGATTTTCTAAGATAGAACCGACTGTTCAAAAGAAGAAATAAGCGATTGCTAAACCTAAGGCACAAGAAGAAACTGCTGTGCACAACATCAAAGAGGATGTGAAGAATCAGCAACACACAGCAGTCCAGAAGCAGCCTCGCTTGAGCGGTAAAGAAGAACAAGCTAAAACCGTTTTTCACTCCAATTCCTCAATGAATTCGTTTGCAGCTAAGTGTGATCTTTCCCTTAGTCCTTCTGATTTTGTACTTGAAAATCTAACCATCTAAAAGCTGGTTCAACCAAGCAATATTACTTCTGTTCTGCAGGTCTTAGGAGAAGATTCACCAGAAGCAACACAAAGGTGCCAAACTCCTCTGGTTAGTAACTTGGAGCAGCCAACACTCTTCTTCATAGAACCAGTTCACTTGCTATCTGTTTATGACTCTCCAAGAAAGCACTGTAAGGAAATTGAGTTGTCTAGTACTGAATCTGAGTTGTTTAATCTAGTTTCTGCACAAAATGATGATCCTGTTGAGATAGGGTGTGTAGGAAAATTCTGTTCTTCCAATTCTAGTGTTAACAAGGCGTTTTCCATCTCAAAAACTGATAACTGTGAAGTGTTCTTACAGCCAAAACGTTTTCTGTTTGATGAAATTCGAAACTTTGATCTATCTTTGAGAGTTTCTTTGTTTAGCAACATATTTGAGTTGAATAGAGATAAGACAGAGTTTGCAATGGTTAAGACCTTGTTTGAGAAAGAGTTAAGCGATCTATGTGATTTAAAATCAGTCAATGAATTTTGTAAAACAACATTAGGCGATCAGGGTTTTGATCAAGGCTATCATGAGCTTAGAAAGGAATTATCTCTCCCTTATAGAACGTTGCTTGGATTAGGAATTGTTCAGGATTTATGGTGCTATAATCATATTCTGATTTATGATCATGGGTATGAAGCTTGTCAAATACAATCAGAACTTTCTTTGGGTGCCTTGAATAAAGAAAACGTGATTGCATTTGCTGCTAGCGAATTGATTGATACAGAACATAGTTTCCATTGCTCTGTTTTTAGATTATCTTCTTCAAGATTGATGCACTTGTTTTGTCCCATGAGTGCTCAGAAAGAAAGTGGAGGAACATTGGACACTTTGGCAATCAAAGAAAAACCACCAGACTTATGCCAACCAACTAAACAGCAGCAAATCCGAGAACCAGTGCTGATGTCTTCCTCTTTTGAATACCCAATAAAGCACTGTAAGAATATTGAGTTGCTTAGAACTGAACCAAATTGGTTTATGTTGATTTCTGCTAAGGATGAGAATCGTTTTGGTTTAGAAACTGTTAAAAGAACTTCATGTTTCAAATTCGATTTTTGGCAAACTGTTTTCAGTTTCTGAGATTTTTACTTGTGAAAAGTTCTTTAAGCCAAAGGATTTTCTCTTTGATAAGTTGATTGAGTTTGAACCTGCTTTGAAGGTTTCCTTGTTTAGCCACGCCCTTGAGTTGATTGGAACTAAGACAATGTTTTCAAAGGATTTTTCCCTCTCTTATAAATCGTTGCTTGCCTTAGGTTCTATGCAAGATTTTTGGTGCTCTAATCATTTTCTGATTTGTGATCATGTGAATGAATCTTTTAAAATGCCATCAAAACTTTTGTGTGAAGCAGTAAATAAAAGGAATTTGTTTGAATTTGATGCTAGGAAATTAGCTAGAACAGATCATAGTGTCCGTCTTTCTGTTGTTAGTTTTTCCTCTTCTAGTTTGATGCACTTGTTCTTCTCCATGAGTGCTCAGAAAGGCACTGCAGGAACATGTGATTTTTTGTCAATCAAAGAGAAGCCACCAGATATGGAGCAACAAACCCCAGGACTTAGAGAAGCCATGAAACGCAAAAGGAAACTCCAAAGGAGGGAAGGAGACAAACGATTTGGGCCACCTGATTTGGACCAAGAAAAACATCATCATGCTGGCCTCATCATCCTGATGAAAGAAAAACCTCCAGACGCAACTTATAAGCCCCAGCTTATTACAGGTGAGTATCCTATTAGTCTGAATTCTGAAGTTACTAATCTTGTGCTTCTCGTTGCAGGTGAATTGGATTTGAGGTCAAATCTTTTTGAAGTGGGAGAGGATGATATGATCCTGACCAGCGATCATGAGCTTGAACCTGAAGCTGCTGGACTTGAACCTGAGGATGCTAGACTTGAACATAAGGATGCTGCACTTGAACCTGAGCATGAACCTGAGCATGAACCAGAGGAGCAGCTTGGAGCTGAGGATACATTTGGAGTGGAGAAAGAGTATGGAAAAGATGTTATCTTAACCTCATTGGTTTTGATAAAAGATCATCAAATGGGCATGTGTCTCATTTGTACTCTTTTTCCCTTGTCAAGTTTTGTCCCACTGGATTTTCTTGACAAGGTTTTTAATGAGGCAAATGATTCACATCCAAATCACCCATTTGTTGATCAAGGCCCTATTCAGGAAGCAAGTGATCATATTCGGGAAGCCCTTCACAAACAGAAGCTTTTACTCATATTTAGGAAGGCCTACCTGAATCCGTACTTTGACATAATTGAAGACAACCAGCCGCTTCCTTGTTTTTCAAATTTGAATTTTAGTCTCTGCATGTAATAATGAGTTTAGTCTCGGAGCTTGTTCCAAGACTGACTCAATTTCCCACATCTCTTCCTTCTTCTTTATATTCTCTCTCGATCTCATTTGTAGAACTTATCTAATCTTTTATGCAAAAACCTTTCTTGAGTTTAGATCATTCTCCCTTGGTGTGTCATATCTTTGGGAAATCCTTGTTCGATCTCTTGTGTGTTATATCAACGAGATTGTTCAAGATAGTTTGCAAGAGATCTTCATCTCTCTTGTTAACTTCATCATCTACCTTCTATTCATCACGTCCACTTCCATCCATTCGTATACCATCACGCACCCCTTCATATTCCACCGAGTTCATCTTCCCTTGTTGTTCATCATCGAAATCCATCCATAGATCATGTATAGCCCATCGTAAATCATCATTCTCCCCTTCATCTTCCATCATTTTCACTACATCCATTCGTCTACCTCATTCAAACAGTCCATTAGCCTTATTAAAGTGAGCTTCCTTGGGAGAATCACATTATCTGGTATCAGAGCAAGCTTTGACAAAGCTAAGTTCTTCGATTTTCCTTTGTTTGTTTTGTGACTGTTCGTTTCTTGTGATCCACGATCTGGATCTGTTCGATTTGTGATTTGTTATTGTCTCTTTGTTTCTTATGAACCACGACTTGATCTGTTCTGTTTTGGTGTTGAATCATTGTGTTCTGTCAATCTACTGTGTTGATTCAGTCGAAATTGGTCTGTGTTGTGCGATTTGTTTGGAATATTTACGGTTTAGCAACTCTTCATATTCTGACCAAAATTGTGTGCAAGATTGTTATAATTGTTAAAAATTATTGATGTGTCCGAAATTTATGATCTCGATTGTTTCTGAAACTAGGAAGAGTCTAGTTTTTGTTAAATTTGTTTCGTGATTTTTGGATACGATTTGATATTTCGTTTGTTCGATTTGTTTCGATCGGTCGAAATCTGTTTTGAAGCGATTTGTGTTATTCTCTTTGAGAACTGTTGACTGCGATTTCTGTTTTTGATTTTTCAGGAACCATGGCCAAAGATGATGATGGTGAAGAGAAGAGTGCAGCACTGCCTAATAAACTATTGATGGAAGCTTTAGCAGCCGAGATGAGAAAGATGATCCAGGCTGAGATGAAAACCTTTCGGCAAGAACATGGGAAGCTTAGGGAAACCAGATGACACAAGTCAGGAAGAGAGGAGGCACAACACCTTCAGCCTAAACCGCCAGATGAACTGTTCAGAGCAACCAAGAGCAGCCCACAAAAGATTTCTCAAACCCACAAATCAAACTCTGTTTCTTTCTCAAAATGTCTAGCAGCTAATAAACTCTACAAATTTTCAGGGAAAAGAGACTACCTAGAGTGGGAGAAGGACATGGATGATTGGCTTCACTACAATCACGTCCCAAGAGAAGAGAGGCTTGATTATGCTGTTACCCAGCTCACAGGAGAAGCGTACAAGTATTGGGTACATGAGCAGGATGAACGCTGGCACCACCATGAGCCTACCATCACCACTTGGAGAGAACTCAGAAGATTAATAAGGAAGCAATATGCTCCAAGGGATCCCAGTTACCATAAGCACACGCCTGCTTCTTGTCAAAACAAGGAGAGTAGCAGTCTTGAAAGCATGAAGAAGAAACCAAGATTTTCTAAGATAGAACCGACTGTTCAAAAGAAGAAATAAGCGATTGCTAAACCTAAGGCACAAGAAGAAACTGCTGTGCACAACATCAAAGAGGATGTGAAGAATCAGCAACACACAGCAGTCCAGAAGCAGCCTCGCTTGAGCGGTAAAGAAGAACAAGCTAAAACCGTTTTTCACTCCAATTCCTCAATGAATTCGTTTGCAGCTAAGTGTGATCTTTCCCTTAGTCCTTCTGATTTTGTACTTGAAAATCTAACCATATAAAAGCTGGTGCAACCAAGCAATATTACTTCTGTTCTGCAGGTCTTAGGAGAAGATTCACCAGAAGCAACACAAAGGTGCCAAACTCCTCTGGTTAGTAACTTGGAGCAGCCAACACTCTTCTTCATAGAACCAGTTCACTTGCTATCTGTTTATGACTCTCCAAGAAAGCACTGTAAGGAAATTGACTTGTCTAGTACTGAATCTGAGTTGTTTAATCTAGTTTCTGCACAAAATGATGATCCTGTTGAGATAGGGTGTGTAGGAAAATTCTGTTCTTCCAATTCTAGTGTTAACAAGGCGTTTTCCATCTCAAAAACTGATAACTGTGAAGTGTTCTTACAGCCAAAACGTTTTCTGTTTGATGAAATTCGAAACTTTGATCTATCTTTGAGAGTTTCTTTGTTTAGCAACATATTTGAGTTGAATAGAGATAAGACAGAGTTTGCAATGGTTAAGACCTTGTTTGAGAAAGAGTTAAGCGATCTATGTGATTTAAAACCAGTCAATGAATTTTGTAAAACAACATTAGGCGATCAGGGTTTTGATCAAGGCTATCATGAGCTTAGAAAGGAATTATCTCTCCCTTATAGAACGTTGCTTGGATTAGGAATTGTTCAGGATTTATGGTGCTATAATCATATTCTGATTTATGATCATGGGTATGAAGCTTGTCAAATACAATCAGAACTTTCTTTGGGTGCCTTGAATAAAGAAAACGTGATTGCATTTGCTGCTAGCGAATTGATTGATACAGAACATAGTTTCCATTGCTCTGTTTTTAGATTATCTTCTTCAAGATTGATGCACTTGTTTTGTCCCATGAGTGCTCAGAAAGAAAGTGGAGGAACATTGGACACTTTGGCAATCAAAGAAAAACCACCAGACTTATGCCAACCAACTAAACAGCAGCAAATCCGAGAACCAGTGCTGATGTCTTCCTCTTTTGAATACCCAATAAAGCACTGTAAGAATATTGAGTTGCTTAGAACTGAACCAAATTGGTTTATGTTGATTTCTGCTAAGGATGAGAATCGTTTTGGTTTAGAAACTGTTAAAAGAACTTCATGTTTCAAATTCGATTTTTGGCAGACTGTTTTCAGTTTCTGAGATTTTTACTTGTGAAAAGTTCTTTAAGCCAAAGGATTTTCTCTTTGATAAGTTGATTGAGTTTGAACCTGCTTTGAAGGTTTCCTTGTTTAGCCACGCCCTTGAGTTGATTGGAACTAAGACAATGTTTTCAAAGGATTTTTCCCTCTCTTATAAATCGTTGCTTGCCTTAGGTTCTATGCAAGATTTTTGGTGCTCTAATCATTTTCTGATTTGTGATCATGTGAATGAATCTTTTAAAATGCCATCAAAACTTTTGTGTGAAGCAGTAAATAAAAGGAATTTGTTTGAATTTGATGCTAGGAAATTAGCTAGAACAGATCATAGTGTCCGTCTTTCTGTTGTTAGTTTTTCCTCTTCTAGTTTGATGCACTTGTTCTTCTCCATGAGTGCTCAGAAAGGCACTGCAGGAACATGTGATTTTTTGTCAATCAAAGAGAAGCCACCAGATATGGAGCAACAAACCCCAGGACTTAGAGAAGCCATGAAACGCAAAAGGAAACTCCAAAGGAGGGAAGGAGACAAACGATTTGGGCCACCTGATTTGGACCAAGAAAAACATCATCATGCTGGCCTCATCATCCTGATGAAAGAAAAACCTCCAGACGCAACTTATAAGCCCCAGCTTATTACAGGTGAGTATCCTATTAGTCTGAATTCTGAAGTTACTAATCTTGTGCTTCTCGTTGCAGGTGAATTGGATTTGAGGTCAAATCTTTTTGAAGTGGGAGAGGATGATATGATCCTGACCAGCGATCATGAGCTTGAACCTGAAGCTGCTGGACTTGAACCTGAGGATGCTAGACTTGAACATAAGGATGCTGCACTTGAACCTGAGCATGAACCTGAGCATGAACCAGAGGAGCAGCTTGGAGCTGAGGATACATTTGGAGTGGAGAAAGAGTATGGAAAAGATGTTATCTTAACCTCATTGGTTTTGATAAAAGATCATCAAATGGGCATGTGTCTCATTTGTACTCTTTTTCCCTTGTCAAGTTTTGTCCCACTGGGTTTTCTTGACAAGGTTTTTAATGAGGCAAATGATTCACATCCAAATCACCCATTTGTTGATCAAGGCCCTATTCAGGAAGCAAGTGATCATATTCGGGAAGCCCTTCACAAACAGAAGCTTTTACTCATATTTAGGAAGGCCTACCTGAATCCGTACTTTGACCTAATTGAAGACAACCAGCCGCTTCCTTGTTTTTCAAATTTGAATTGTAGTCTCTGCATGTAATAATGAGTTTAGTCTCGGAGCTTGTTCCAAGACTGACTCAATTTCCCACATCTCTTCCTTCTTCTTTATATTCTCTCTCGATCTCATTTGTAGAACTTATCTAATCTTTTATGCAAAAACCTTTCTTGAGTTTAGATCATTCTCCCTTGGTGTGTCATATCTTTGGGAAATCCTTGTTCGATCTCTTGTGTGTTATATCAACGAGATTGTTCAAGATAGTTTGCAAGAGATCTTCATCTCTCTTGTTAACTTCATCATCTACCTTCTATTCATCACGTCCACTTCCATCCATTCGTATACCATCACGCACCCCTTCATATTCCACCGAGTTCATCTTCCCTTGTTGTTCATCATCGAAATCCATCCATAGATCATGTATAGCCCATCGTAAATCATCATTCTCCCCTTCATCTTCCATCATTTTCACTACATCCATTCGTCTACCTCATTCCAACAGTCCATTAGCCTTGTTAAAGTGAGCTTCCCTGAGAGAATCACATTATTTAAAAATCAGAACAAAATCAGTCAAAAATCAAAGATCAATAGAAATTTGATCATATATTCCAAGCAAATCAGATCAACAGTTAAAGCTATCAATCCCTGCAAATAAAATTATCGCAAAAAGCAGAACAAAACAATTCACGATACCCAAGTTGCCGATATTCCAATTCACGATAATCCACTATAACTAAAAATTTAGAAAATAAAACCAATAACGCTGATTAAAAACCAGCACAACGAGAATCCAGGTGGAAAACAATCCTGACTGAACAAGAAGTCGCTACAGAGACCTATTCTTACCAAAAACAAAAAATATTCAACAAAATATCAGTTTTTCGTTATAGTAATAACAAAAGTTTAAGAATTATGACTGTAGGACCATGATTTCTAAGATATGACACAACTGAATATTTGCTTAATATAATGATAAAACAGAATTAGAATTACAACAAAAATACTAATGTTATGAATAACTTGTATTATGTGTATTATTATGGAGGACCAATGCTGGTCGGTTCTTCTTTCCCTTCTGTCATCCCACAATTTCGTCTAATGTGTTGGGTCATTGACCTCAACAAAACACATTCTCGGCTGGCCTCATAGATTGCCAGTATCTCTGAGTGATTGGACGATGTGGTCGTAAGTGTTCAAAACAGGCAATTTTCCAAATTTAAGAACTAGCAATTTTCCAATTTCAAAACAGGCAATTTCAATTAGAGTTCATGTTCGATTTTATTAATTAGGGTTTTAGGGTTTGATATTATCATGCATAAATTCAAATTCAATTTAGGTTATGCAAACAATCAATAACAAACAAGCAAATCCGATTTTAGGGTTTTAAGTTTGCTTAGGTCCAAGTTCAATTCAGAGTTCCTAAGAGATCAAGCAAGTAAAACAAGGAGAATCGATTTTAGGGTTCATAAGAATTAGATCCGATTTCGATTTTCATGTTCTTGAGTTTTAGGGATTTGATTCTACCTTTGATCACCAAGTTGGATTGACTGGATTGGAACCGGAAGCTAAAGACCTCAGAAAACAAAACATCATGATCGGATTTGGTTGGAGGCAGCAGCGGTGGATCGGTGACTGCGGCGGCTGCTCTTCGGAATTAGGGTTTAGGGGCCGGCGCTGCTTCAGGGTTTCCAAAGATCTCGTGCTTATAACGTGTTATGAATAACTTGTATTCTGTGTATTATTATGGAGGAACAATGGTCTCTTTATATAGTGCTTACATCAAGGAGAGAAAAATAAATTGTCATTTTACTACTCATACAAGGAATAGGAAAACTTCTACTAATCCTATTGGTATTAGGAAAAAAGAAATCCTATCTCTAATAGCACTTGGTCTTCACGCCGAAAGTAGACCACAGATTGGGCCCGATGGACTGAGCCGGTTATGGATATCCAAACCTCAATGGTTTATAACAACTAATATCAAATGAACAAAGACTAGGTTTGTGTGGAGACGAGACACTTTTTCCTTAATTCTTTTGTTTCCCGTAGTGTGACGCTTTCGATGTAATCAGAATCCCAGGATACAACCACACATCGACTATTCTGCAGCACTCAGAATATAAGCTAAAGAACCTACCAATATATTGTACTCTCAGACACAAAACTAAAACGGAAGATTCTATGTGAACCAGTTGTCATGTATTCAAAATATTGTGTTGTGTATAAAATGAGATGAGAATGATTTGCTTTTATAGCCAAAAACTCAACAGTTTTTTTGCCTTAAAGTGCAAGAATTTTTTGTGTTAATAAGAATTCATTCTCTACTTAAAGTCTTTACTATTTTTTATGTTACAAAGAAAAAATATCTACTATATTAAAACAGGAGACAAGATTGAAATAAACATTACCCTCATGTGTGATTTACAAGAAATGTCATTGAAATTTAATGAAAATTGTAGAATTCATTAAGAATAATTTAGACTAAACATATATGTAGACTATAATAGTTTTAATACATTTGCTCACATATGATCATGTAGAGATTAATTACCATAAATAAAATATATTAATTAGATATGTATCCAAACAATTTAAAATATTGGGTCCCACTTCTTTAATCAATTAAAAACAAAAAGATAATAAAGAAAAATATATTATATTTTAAATCAAATGATAATATAATTAAATAATATAATAAATCAATTATTTTTATAAACCATAAAATCAAATTTTGGTAAATATACACAGAAATTAACATAAAAATATATTTGGTAAATATATACAGAAATTAACATAAGAGTATATTTTGTATTTTTAATTTGATATGTATATATGTATTATTCACATAGTGAGACATGTTGATTTTTTTATAATTACGGGTTTTTATAGTTTGGTTTATCAAAATATGAAAAATATTTAGACAATTGGAAAACGGGACGGATTAAAAATATTAATTAACTCATTTTAATTATAAAACTATTAAAAATTATTAAGATGCGATAAGTTTCATAGACGGATTATCATATTTTAACTTTCCTAATTATATTTAAAAATAGAAATTTAATTATAAAAAATTAGAAAATAAAAATATAAATACAAATTAATAGAATAGACTATATAATTTTATCATATACTTAAAAATAAAACTATCAGTACATCTCAAATTATAACTACAAAATATACTTTTAATAAGCTTAAAAGAAATCAATTAAAAATTTCATCCTCTCTCATAACATATTGAAACTATCAAATATATCAATACAAGAATAAAACTGTTAACATATCTTAAACTTTTAAATTTACAAATACATATTATTTTTTAAAAAACTACACATTAAAAAAACCTCATCTTAAGGACGAGATATAGTCTATTATATTATTAATGAATATAAAAATAAAATTAATATTTTATATTATTAAAAAATATATTAAACTTATAATTATATAAAAATTTGAACCTATAAATAGTATAATTTTTTTATTAAACATACTGGTTAATGTATGAATCAGTATTGTTGGGTTTCAATCATGTATCATTTCAACTTGCTGCCTTTTGGCTTCAATTTAACTTTTACAAAAATATCTATCCAAAACTTCATGTTGAATGGGGGGTTAAATGTTGAGAAAATATAAAATTAAAATGCGTATTACTTTGTATTAAGGGTTACATTTAAAAAAAATGTACAAAAATATTATGATTAGTATATTCCATAAAATATGAAGATATTATTTTGAATTAATAATAATTTTTTTAAGTCCAATATCTTAACAAATTTGAATATTTGGCTTAACATTATTATATAAATATTACTTTCACTTGTCTAAATATTAGTATCTAAATATTAAATTTTCAAATTTAAAATTTACTTTCATTTATATTTTAATTACATTGATGTAATTTTTTAACTTTTTGCTGTTTCTCTACTTCTTTTTGTTTAAAACTACTTTATTTCTCTCAGATTCTTATCAAACCATCAAAAAATATACTAATATCAATGTAAAATTTAAAATATCAAGGTACAATACTTATAATTCCGACAACAACTTTAAAATATATTGTTAATGTTTATTTACAATGTTATTGTTGTCTTCTGATATATTTATAAAATTGTAAATTTTTAAGCTTAAATATTTTAATAAAAAATTAGATATAATCCCGCGCTCACGCGCGGGTCCTGGTCTAGTATACACTTTAACTCACAAAACATTACATAAAAGAGAAAGATATTTTTTGACTTGTTCAACAATAAATTTGCAAATGACTTTTGGTAAAAAGAATAATCTTTTAGACCACAAGCCCATTTGTCAAATCCTGAAACCATAAATTCGAGTTCGGTCCACAAACTTCTTTTTCCACTTTATATTCCAATGTGAGACATTTTACAAATGTTACATTTTAAACTTTACAAGCAACCCACTTTGGACTTTCATTTCTCATTCACAATCACTCTGATTTTGACATGTGATAACACAACATTATAGTTCTCAACATCCGGTCATTCCGACAAACGTCTTCCCCCGAAAACATACCGGCAAATGGTCTAAAACCATTTTGTCAAAAATGGGTTCCAACAATCCCCCACATAAATAGAAATGACTCGAGACACATGACAACTCGATAGACTTAACATCCTAAACAAGACTGGACACTAGGACTTTTGAGAGTATAAACGAGAAATCCACTACAAGATGAGTTGGTGGCATTTTTCAGCCTTGAACCAGTCATTGTTAATATCTGTCGGGTTTACTCAACCAGGAGGTGAGCATGATGTCTTGAACCACCGGGGCTTTGATGTAAACGGAGACAAAATATAAAACACAACTTCAGTCTCTTATAGAACTAGGTTCTCTATAGTGTTGATTTTGGT
Source organism: Isatis tinctoria (assembly GCA_010577795.1). Lineage (NCBI taxonomy): Eukaryota > Viridiplantae > Streptophyta > Magnoliopsida > Brassicales > Brassicaceae > Isatis > Isatis tinctoria. The sequence continues at coordinate 20,279,969 of CM021247.1, read as the reverse complement.
CGTGAACATGCCTGGTTAATCATGAGTGAAGTTGGAGAATATAGCATTTCCTTCATTTTCCTAGAAACGACCCTAGTTCACACTCACAAGGTGATTTGCCATTAGCTTTGTTCAAAATAGTTTCATGTTCTACTCCACTTATATCTCAAAGATATAGACCCAAATCATTAAAAGAAAATTTTAATCATCAAAACTTACAGGTAGCACAGTTCATCATCCTATGAACTAGGTAGAGACATAGAGTCTCACAGTGCTTTGGGATGATTCAGTTTGACTTAGTTTTCCCCTTGACCCTAAGTCAGTTAGTTTGGTAGTGTTAGCCGAACATCCTCTTACGTCATAGTCTTTATATCCATTCCTCACGTTGATTTACAATTTGATCTTGTAACACACCTTTAATAAATGGATCCTAGGTTGTCATCTGATTGGACATAATCTATTAAGATTACTCCATTGGAGAACAATTGTTTAACGCAGCCCATATTTTTTAAGTATATCCTATGTTGCCCAACACTCTAGTTGTAGCTTATTCGTCCTGCAATTTTTGCTAGGCACCCCCACACTTCCAGGTATTTGTACAAATGTATTTTACCTCATCATAGTTCATGTGGTGTCTTGCCAATGTATTTATGTGGTAAGCAACACTTTTCCCCACATTTTCTGAGGTAAATCAGAATCATGCTTTTTTTTTATCTTCTCACTAGGAGTTCAAATTTTTTTTTGTTCCGCAACTCTATCAAAGTCGAGTGAATAACGAACAGTTTTTTCCGATGGATAATGCAATTTTTCTTAGAAAACGCATTTAATTCTCTTCAACCTTGCATCTTTTATCACTTATAACTGTTTTCATAGTTATCTCAAGTTGGTTTTTAATTACCATTTTGTATGCTTTAAACTTTTTCAAAGTTATATTCTTACTTTGAGCAAGTATACATATCTATCACAATAGATGTTATTGGTGATAGTAGTGCCACCATTTTCTCAACTGTTATGAACCGTTTGGTTTAATGGACTCAATACAGACCGACCCACGTAAAGGTTATTACATAACCGGTCCATATGATTAGTATATATATTAAGTATTAGACATTCCCTTTTCTACAAGGAATAGGTTTATGGAATATTGCGATATTGATCCTTATGTAAACCTATATATAAAGACCCTTTGGTCTCATTAATAAAAGCAACAATTCACAACACGTTATCAGCACGAGAGCTCTTAAACCTTAAGCAGCCGCCGACGAGATCAACCCTAGCCGCCGACCGTCCGCCGCCCTAGCCGCCGACCGTCCGCCGTGTTTTGTAGCCGTCGGCCACCTTTTCTTCTTCAAGGGAGATCCGACTTCTGCTTGTGTTTACCGAGGTCTTTAGTTCCCGGTTCCTGTTCATTCAACATCCTAAGGTGATCAAGGTAATACCTAAGCTAAGAATAAGAGCAAATCGAATTGGACTAAGAAGAATAAGAAACCCTAAAATCAATCTCTCTTTAGAACTTGTTTGTTCATGTTTAAACAATCTTCTGAACTTGAATCCAAGCTAAGGAAAGACTCTTTAAAATCGATTGTATGAATAAACTTGTTTGATCTCATAAACCATAAGAATTGAATTTGACCTAAGCTATATGAAACCCTAAAAATCGGTTGTTTGATCAAACTTGTTTGAGATTGTCTTGATGAACTTGCTTGCATGATTGAATCCGGTTTGCTTAGCATGTTTTAATAATCGGCCATAGCTTGTTCATCAATTAAAAATCGAATTTTATATATGTCTTAAACCTTGCTTGAAATCGAATGTGTTGAACCATCCATGGAATCGATTATTTGATCTTGTTTGCATCATGAATCATCAATCCATATGTCTTGCTAAAATCGGTTACTATATGTGCATGCTTAAAATCGTAATCGGCCTCATCAATAAAATCGGTTCTATGCATACATGAGTTAAGTTGTTAGATCATCTTGTTTGAACCTTGAAAGTTTTTGAAAAAACCTAAGAAACAAAAAAATCGACCATAAGGAAGAAGAAAAGAAAAAATATTTTGTGCCTAGATCATAAAACCCTAATCCTAATCCAAATAGAAAATTCTAATCCTTTCCTTTTAGTAAAAAGGAAAGTTTTAGAAATATCATTTTCCTTTTAAGGAATTATCCTTTTAATTGTTTTTCCTTTTTTAAAAGTCAAGGATTAACTTTTAATTAAGGATTAAACTAAAAAAAAAAAATATAGAAAATACCAAGTGCATAAACCTTTAATAAAATCGGCCCATATAGCTATTTGTTGGATTGCATAAATTGCTTGATTGATTGTAAAGCTTAAAATCGGATAAACTATACCGACCATATTCTTAAGCTCCGAGTTTTATTAAAAAAAAGTCCTAAGTGAGAATTTGATGCATGACCGGCCATATTCCTAAGGTTCGGATCATATTTAAAAAAAAAAAATCCCTAACTGAAAATTGTTGGATATTTTCAGATGACAAAAGTCAACAACTTAGACTTCGCAGCCCTCAATCTCTCAGGAGACAATTACTTGCAATGGGCACTAGATGCAAGGATCTTACTAAGGTTAAAAGGGCTCGGAGAATGCATCAATGAAGGAAATAACGAGCATGAGAAAAATCGGTACAAGGCGATCTTAATCATACGCCATCACCTCAATGAAAGTCTCAAGGATCAGTATCTGACAATTGAAGATCCTTTGGATCTATGGAAGGAATTGAAAAAGAGCTATGACCATCAAAGAACGGTCATTTTGCCTAAGGCAAAGTTTGACTGGCTGAACTTGCGATTCATGGACTTTATGTCTGTGGATGAGTACAATTCAGCCTTGTTCAAGATAGTTTCAAAACTGAAACTATGTGGCGAAACCGTATAGGAGAATGATATGTTGGAAAAGACATTCTCCACCTTCCACTCGGGTAATATATTGTTACAAGAACAATACCGCGAGAGAGGCTTCGGCACTTACTCAGATCTGATCGCTTGTTTGCTGTTTGCGGAACATAACAACAAGCTTGTTCTGGTCAACAGTGAAATGAGAACAGCTGGAACAGCCCCACTCCCTGAAGCCATTTTGGCCGTTGAGAAAAAAGAAAGCGAGGTAAACCATGTCCATAAAGATCAAAAGTATTACGGCCGTGGACGTGGTGGGAAAGGAAAAGGGCGTGGTCGCAATAATTGCCACCCCTATGGTCGAGGCAAAGGCCGTAATGACCGCAGATTCCAAGAGGACCCTAACCGCGATCGTGGCCGTGGCCGTGGAAATGGCCGCGGATATCAATCTGGACATCAGGCCGATCCGACCAAATCCGTTTGCCACCGTTGTGGGATGAGTAACCATTGTGCCAAGCCTTGCAGGACTCCCAGACATCTTGTAGAATGCTACCAAGAGCGCCTTAAAGGGAAGAATCCTGAGGCCCACATGATCTAGCATGAACATGACAATGAGGGTGACTTCGATCATGAAAACGATGATCTTATGGACATAGATCGGAACAATAACATAGATTATGAGACTACGACTGTTTGAAGTGAATCCAATTTTTTTTTAAGTTTTTCCATTTCATGTTGCTTTTATGTTTGCTCTGTTTTGAGTTTATGTCTTTGGATTTTATTTCTTTGATGTTTAATGAATAATATTATTATGGCTTTTAAGACATAAATTCTTGTTTTATGAAGTATGGACGAGTTCGTGGTGGATAGTGGGTCAAGCCACACGATTTTAAAAGATAAAAGATACTTCATAAATCTTATACTCAAAAAGGCAAACGTAAGTACTATAGCACGACCGGCCGGCCTTATCGAAGGTTTCGGCCAGACTAACATTTTAATGCCTAAAGACACGCATCTAGAAATCCCTGATGCATTGTTTTCACCGAGCTCAAATCAAAACTTATTGAGTTTTAAAGACATTCGTCTGAATGGTTTTCATGTGGAAACAATGGACAAAGGAAACAGAGAATTTCTCCAGATAGTTAAAAACGCCCAAGGCCAAAAGAAAGTCCTTGAGACAATACCTGCTATAGCTACGGGCTTATACTGTATAAAAATCAGTTTGATAGAAGCCAATGCCACCGTAAACAAAGCTTTTACGGATATGTTCACTTTATGGCATGACCGGCTGAGACATCCGGGATCAGGAATGATGCGGAAATTGATATCAAGCACGAGAGGACATGCCTTGAAAGAAAGGAGAGTGATCTCGAAAATTCAAACTTGTGCTTCGTGTTCACAAGGTAAATTGATTGTAAGGCTGTCACCAGTAAAAGTGACTAATTGGAAACGATAAATTTCCTGGAAAGAATTCAAGGAGACATATGCGGACCAATACACCCACCTTGTGGGACATTCCGATATTTCATGGTCCTCATTGACGCATCTACACGATGGTCACATGTATGCTTATTGTCAACACGGAACTTGGCATTTGCAAGACTCCTTGCGCAGATAATCCGCCTACGGGCACACTCTCCAGACTTTCCTTTAAAAACCATTCGTATGCGGGTGAGTTTACCTCCAGAGATTTTGATGATTACTGTATATCCATGGGGGTAAGTGTGGAACACTCCGTGGCACATGTACATACACAGAACGGCTTGGCCGAATCTCTCATCAAACGCATACAGCTAATCGCTAGACCATTACTCATGAGGTCAAAACTTCCAGTATCAGCCTGGGGACACACAGTCTTACATGCCGCAGAATTAATCCGTATTAGGCAATCAAGTGACCATTAATATTACGCCTCCCAATTAATTACGGGTCAAGAGCCAGACATATCCCATCTTAAAATATTTGGTTGTTCAGTTTATGTTTCGATTGCTCCACCACAGAGAACTAAGATGGGACCTCAGAGGAGGATGGGGATATATGTTGGATATGATTCACCCACGTTCAAAAAGTATCTTGAGCCAACCACCGGTGATATGTTCAAGGGCAGATACGCGGATTGTCATTTTGACGAAACTGTGTTGCCAACAATAGGTGAAGTAAAACGGCTGGATAAAGAAATTGCATGGAATCATACATCCTTAAATTAGCAAGATCCTCAGACTCAAGAAAGTGACTTGGAAGTCCAAAAGATTATTCATATGCAAAAGCTAGCTATACAATTGCCAGATTCCTTTGCTCACCCGCAGAGAGTAAATAAATCGTATATACCAGCCGTGAATGCACCAATACGAATTGATGTTCATGATGGACAGCAAGTTGCTACAGAGTCTAAGCCACGGGCGAAACGTGGTAGACCTATTGGTTCCAAAGATAAGGCTCCTCGGAAATTAAAGAAAGGTGTTGAAATTCAGACCGAGGAGATAGTGGATGGTCCGGACACAAATGAACCTAAGGAGCCGCAAAATGAAGCTTGGGACGCCGAGCCTCATGTTCCTGAAGTTCCCGATAACAATGAGATCTCAATAAATTTTGCTATGTCAGGAATCCAATGGAACAGAAAAGACGTCGACGTTGATGATATATTTGCATGCAATGTAGCACTTGAGATTATGAATGAGGATCTAGAACCCACGTCAATAAGAGAGTGCACTCAAAGATCTGATTGGCTAAATGGAAAGAAGCCATAAACTTGGAGTTAAACTCTTTAAAAAAGAGAGAGGTTTTTGGTCCCATAATTCGGACACCTCGTGATATAATCCCAGTTGGACATAAATGGGCTTTGTGAAGAAGAGAAACGAACAAGGAGAGATTGTTCGACACAAAGAACGGCTTGTGGCACAAGGATTATCACAGAGACCAGGAATCGATTATGAGGAGACATACTCCCCTGTGGTGGATGCAACGACATTCGGATTCCTGATAAGTCTGGCCATAAAAGAAAAATTGGATTTACGGTTAATGGATGTAGTAACCGCCTATTTATATGGTCCACTCGATAATGAGATTTATATGCGATTACCAGAGGGTATTGAGCTCAAAGATAAGAGAAGTTCTTGCGAAGAACACTACATTAGGCTGAACAAATCCTTATACGGACTGAAACAAAGTGGGCGCATGTGGTACAATAGATTAAGTGAATACCTAGTCAAAGAAGGCTATAGAAATGATCCCATCAGTCCGTGTATCTTTATAAAGAAGTTTGCAAACAAAGGATTTGTAATTATAGCAGTATACGTAGATGATTTCAACATCCTCGGAACCTCTGGAGAGATCGCCGAAACAGTTAAATATTTAAAGGCCAAATTTGAAATGAAAGACTTAGGAAAGACTAAGTTATGTTTGGGAATACAGCTTGAGTACGTCAAAAATGGAATCCTTGTGCATCAAATGGCATATACAGAAAAAGTACACAAGAGATTTAATATGGACCAGGCCCACCCATTGAGCAGTCTAATGGTGGTGAGAAGCCTCGCATTGGATAGTTATCCATTTGGTCCGAAGAGAAAGAATGAAGAAGTCCTTGGTCCCGAAGTGCCATATCTCAGTGCCATAGGAGCGTTATTATATTTGGCTAGTCATACTAGACCAGACATTTGTTTCGCCGTGAACCTCCTATCAAGATTTAGTTCTTGTCCGACCCAGAGGCACTGGAACGGGATTAAACATATACTTCGTTACCTACAAGGAACGAAGGACATGGGTCTGTTTTACACTAACCATAACGACAAAGGTTTAGTTGGTTTTGCTGATGCAGGTTATCTATCGGATCCACACAATGGACGATCTCAGACAGGATATGTGTTTACCCACAGAGGAACCGTAATTTCATGGCGATCCATGAAGCAGACGCTCACGGCCACATCGTGTAATCACGCAGAGATTTTGGCAATTCATGAAGCCAGCCGTGAATGTATTTGGTTGAGATCAATGACTCAGCACATAAGACGAGATTGTGGAATGACCGAAAGGAAAAGAAGAGCCAACTGTACTTTATGAGGACAATGCTGCGTGCATAGCTCAACTGAATGATGGATACATCAAGGGAGACCGGACAAAGCACACTCTGCCAAAATTCTTATTCACTTATGATCTCCAGAAGGCTGGAGAAATACAAGTGCTTCAAGTCCGTTCAAGCGGCAACTCAGCTGACTTGTTCACAAAGTCGCTCCCAACCTCCACGCTCAAGAAGTGGTGTATCAGATCGGCATGCGCCGACTAAGGGACTTTAGTGATGTCTAAAACAGGGGGAGTAATACGTGCTGTACTTTTTTTCCTCGCTAAGGTTTTGTCCCACTGGGTTTTCCTTAGAAAGGTTTTTATGAGGCAGCATCCCCAAGCGTATTACAAAGATCCTTGATTGCATCAGGTTCGGTCATTTCGTCCAAGGGGGAGTGTTATGAACCGTTTGGTTTAATGGACTCAATACAGACCGACCCATGTAGAGGTTATTACATAACCGGTCCTTATGATTAGTACGTATTAAGTATTAGACATTCCCTTTTCTACAAGGAATAGGTTTATGGAATATTGTCATATTGATCCTTATGTAAACCTATATATAAAGATCTTTTGGTCTCATTAATAAAAACAACAATTCACAACATCAACCCCTTTTTCAATATATTTGTAACCAGTAACATTTCCACCACATATGATGTAAATAGAATATGGACATTAGATAAACATCAAAATTCCAATCTATAAAGCACAGAAGATCATAGATGACAGACCATTCCCAATATTGGGATGTCGACTCACCATACTTGTGGCCATCTCAAACTTTATCTCAACGTTTTTTTTAGGCAACTTTTCAAAATCGAAACACCAATGTATATTCATTTAATATACATATGTTCGATTTAGGTTAGTAACACAATGATAGTCATCAAATCTGTTCAAGAGAACCAAGATCAAATTAGTATACTAACACAAAATTCAGAAATTTCAGTTGCATATATACACAGCAATATAATCAAATATGATTAAATCACAATAAATAGTTAAATTAAAATTTCTAGAATTAGAAAATTCAGAAATTAAAAATTTAATTAAATGCAGAGTCAAAAAATTGATGCATCTTAAAACTATTAGAATAAATTGCATAAATATTTCATATCAAATGGCTGTTTCGATTTCTTTTGCTAATTAAATAACAAAATTCAAATCAAACAAAATCGAAACATTAATACTTTTTCATCAAAACCCTTTCTTTTAATTACTTTCAACCGTTGATGACTAAAACACATGCAATACTTTATAGAATTTTTTTTAATATATCATAAATAATTTAATATCATGAGAACACTGCTAAAACGTAGCAATTAACAAGATTACTAAACGAAAATACTTGAGGGGATTAAACCGAAAAACTAGCAAATAACACAACAGTTAAACGATCAAAATGAAACCCCACAAACAAAAGAAAAGATAAAGAAATCTAGAAGTATAATCCAGATCCTGCAACATAAGCGTAAGTAACTTTTTTTTTCAGAATTAACATAGCTGAAAAAATTGAAAAAATTATCAAACCATTATGCCACGAGAATCAACTCCTTAATTAGCTCATCAATTTTACGAACACGGAGGAAAAACACCGTGAACTTGTGATGAACACCTGTTCTTATGAAAATCTTACCTAATGATCAGTTTTTTCGTTAGTAAATAACGAAAAATTAAAGAATTAAGATTGTAGGACCATGATTTCTATGATATGGCAAAACCGAATATATGTTTATAAACAAGAAATCAAGTGTGTTGTATCATTTATTTCATTTGTTAATATCATTTTTTGATTGATGCAAATTCGTTTGCATCATTTAATTAAATGATTCTGGAAGTGGTGATGCTAATGATTTATATCAATATTATTAATGATGCAACTATTTTCATCACTTATATTAATTGATATTAATATATATCATTTGCAATAAGTGATACTAATTTTTACATCACTTAAAATAAATGACATTAATATTTACATCACTTAAAATAAATGACATTAATATTTCCTATCAGTTATAATAAATGATATTAATATTAAAATTCGTTTTAATTAAAAGATTTGTGTTAAATTTTATAATATTATAATTTTTTAAATATAAAATATATATACAAATATTAATTTATAGCATTGCTCAATAATATATACAAATATATTTTTATTTCATAGAAAATCTATAAAAAAAAAAAGCAAACCAAGTCTTACAAAGACTAATCCAAACCAAATCTTAAAAAAAATGAATATCAAATAATACTCCTACACAACAAAAATGGTAATCATAAAGAATTGATGAGATACTGAACAGATTGAAACGAACTCCTTCCCCAGTTTATTTGGACTTCTAAGCTTGCCGTACTTATGATTCTCTATGGCTACTGTTCTCGTATGTTCTCTAAAAAGCTGCAAGGGACAAGAAACTGCAAAATAATCATAACGCAGCAGGAAGTCAATGCTACAAAGAAATATAGTACCTCGTCAGAAAGCTTGAATGATAGTTGTTCTGCATCACCTTCACAACTTAAACAGTAGTGTCAATAAGCAAATGACTCACTTTAACCTCGGGATACTCTAAGGCCCTTGTGTGACTCTTTTGCTCCACAGCATTGATCCCTGCCCTTCAAGAAAATTCAGGGAAAAATCACTGAATTATGAGTTTATCTCATTATTGTTTTACATGTACAAAACTTCAGTGCTAGAAGATTTATGCAAATATCAAGAGTGTTACCTCCAGGACAGTAGCCTTGTCAACAAAGAAAAGTTTACTGGGTCGTTGCTTGGCAATATTAAACACAACACAAGCAATGTGATCAACTTAAGTAAAACCAGAAAACAGAATGTTATTTGAGCAACTCCACCATAAACTAGACATCAAATACTTTATCCAGCATGATTAAAAGGTGTAAAAGTCTCAAAAAAGAAAAACATTATACCTCAATTGCAGAGTAGGACTCAAGGCAAAAGCCAACTTTGTCACCTTGTTTATTTGTGGTAAACCTCTGAGGATGGGCATTGTAAATACCTATTATCCGGAAAAAAGACACAACCTTTGATAATTTAAAACAAAATTTTTAAAAGTGATAAAAAAGACAGTTACGGCGGAGCCGCGTCCACCGCCACAGCCAACAACGTCGGCGGAAGAGAAGCTACACCTACAAAACAAAATCTTATAAGAACGCCGAAGAATTTGTGAAAAAGGAAACCCTCCCGGAACTTGTTGCCGGTCACCTCGAGATTTACGCCAGCTCGTTCCCACCGTCCTCAAGTAGAGAAAGAAACTGGCTTTAACACGAGAGATACCGATTCGAAGCAACCCGAGTTTACGCGGAGCTACCCCACAGATCGACCACACCACGTTACCGCCGGAGATGGATCTCGCCTCCACCGATCTGCCGGAAAAGACTGCAATCTACGACATATTGGACTAAAGAGAGAGTGGCTGAGACGAGAGATTAGAGCTGATCTGATTTTTTGTCAAAAAGCTTGAGATTAGAGATCGACAAGAGCTTAGATCTACAAAACAGAAGCAACAGAGCATAAAATTTCCAAATCGAAAACGAACGAACATAGTGAATCGACATAGCCAAAGGATTACACAACGTAATCCAGGTTAAATCATGTTTCTACTATCATCGGAGACAAATTCAGAAGAAAATAAAACCCCATACGACCATGGAAATGTCGGAGCTCTCATTTGGGTGGAAGAGATGGAGAGAAAACCTAAACAGAAAAGTTTTTTTGTTTCTCCTTTCTCTACGTTTTTTTGTTTCATTGATAATGATAAGTGTTGTTTTTACTTAGTCAAAAATTTTGACACTTGAAATATTTAGGCGGAATTGGTTAAAAAAATAATATTAACATCAGTTATGAGGTTAGTATTAGTATCAATTGTTTTTAATTGATGCTAATCAAGTTAATGTTAGTATCAATTTTTTTAATTGATAATAATTAAGTTAGTGTTATTATCAATTTTTTTAATTGATGTTAATCAAGTTAGTATTAGTATCAACTTCTTTTAACTGATGCTAATCAAGTTAGTATTAATATCAATTAAAATAATTGATGCAAAATTATTTATTTATTATCAATCTTTAATAAGTGATTCTAAATAGCATCAATTATTTTATTGACACTTTATAAGTGACGCAATATATAGTTTTTTGTAGTGTTAATATAATGATAAAATAGAATAACAATTACAACAATAATACCAATATCAAATGAACAAAGAATCGGTTTTTGTGTGAAGGCGAGACACTCTTTCCATAATTCTTTAATTGCCCGTAGTGTGACTGTTTCGATGCAATCAGAATCCCATGATACAATCACACATAGACTATTCCGTAGCACTCAGAATACAAGTTAACAAACCTAGCAATATGTTGTACTCTCAGACACAAAACTAAAACAAAAATTCTATGTAAACCAATTGTCATGTATTCGGTATATTGTGTTGTGTATAAAATAAGATGAGAATGATTTGCTTTTATAGCCAAAAACTCAACAGTTTTCTTTTTCCATAAAGTGCAAGAAATTTTTCTGTTAATGAGAATTCAGTCTATACATAAAGTCATTACTACTTTTTATGTTACAAAAAAACAAAAGTTATATGCACTTTAAGTCACAAAACATTACCTAAAATAAAATTAGACTATATATTACTTCATTGTGTCATAATTAACTATTTAACATGTGTGATATGCAAACTAATAATCTAACATTCTGAAGAGATAAAATTATGTTTCTACCCATTACTGCAAATAGTAAACTATCTTTTAAAATAATAACTATATGCAGCAAATAGTTAACTATGTTTCAAAATAAGTAATTATGATATTATATAATGAACTAGGTTTCTTAATTGTTAACTGTGCAACAAACTAACTAATTGACTAATCTACCAAATTTAGAAATAGCTAATATATAATTAACTATCGTAATATCATAGTTAACTATGTTTATACCACATACGCTAATCCTAACTAGGGCATCCGCATTAAGGAACTTCTAGATTCTCCAATCAACAACAACGCTGACATCAATATGGTTCAGGATATGGGTATGGATCATAATGGAGACCAGACAGCAGAGATCGCTTCTTCTGTGAACGTTCTTAACCAATCTACGGTAGTAGCAGATCGATCAAAGGTGGTTTCTGAAACTAAAATTGTTTCATCTGAGCTGAGTGAATTTCAGGTTGACATTTTTAGATCTGATCAAAATGCAACTGAAGAGGAACTCATGGTGGGCCATAACCGCAAGCGTAAATTGGTCTTATCCAATGAAGAAGTTGGTCCTCACAAGACAATAGCCCGTGAAGCAACACTGGAAATGGGGATGAGTTCTGGTACTATGTGCATCGAAGAGATTCAAGGTTTGGTGGTTCCTAAACCACCCAATACCCCATGATCACAATCTGTTGGAACTGTCAGGGTCTAGGCATTGACCAGACAGTTCGACGCCTTAAGGAGATGCATAAGAAGTATCTCCCGGACGTGATATGCCTGATTGAAACCAAGCAGAAGATGATGTTATTAACGATCTATGTTGTGAATTAGGGTACGACCGCTATGTAACAGTCCCTCCATGAGGTATAAGTGGAGGTTTAGCCTTATTATGGAAGAAAGCGATCTCTGTTTCAGTTGTTTATCGGTCACCAAATCTGGTTGACTGTCTTGTTGAAAGTAATGGAATTCAGTTTTATTTGTCGTGCGTGTATGGTCCTCCAAATCAAAGCTTTCGGAATCAGTTTTGGGAAGACTGAAAGAATGTCAACAACAAGACAAACACCATGGATTCTTATGGGGGACTTTAATGAAATTAGAGGAAATGAAGAGAAAAGAGGAGGACCACCAAGAGCAGAAAGAACGTTCTTAGATTTTCGAAGAATGATCAACACTTGCCAACTCCAAGATTTAAAATCATGTGGGGATAGATTTTCTTGGAATGGTAAAAGATATAAGCATGATGTCTGGTGTTGTTTAGATCGAGCAATGGCTAACAAGGAATGGATGAGTTTGTTTCTTGATGCACAAGTGGAATTTCTGGCTTATGAGGGATCAAATCATTGACCTCTACTCATCAAATGCTCTCGTTACAGTGCAAAACATCAAGGACAATTTCAATATGACAAGCGTATGTTTAAAAAAGAGGGATTTAAAGAGTCTGTACTTCAAGCATGGAAAGGAGCTGTTTGTACTGCATCAATAGAAGCACCAATACAAGCTTGCAGAAGATCAATATCTGAATGGAAGAGAGAAAATCAAACGAATGCGGAAAAAAAGATCATAGAGCTGAAATCAAAACTAGACCATACACTCAGTAATGGTCCATTATCAACTCCGATTATTTAGCAAATTCAAGAAGATCTTCAAAGAGCCTATAAGGAGGATGAGCAATATTGGTTTCTTAAAAGTAGGAACAGATGGCCAAACTATGGAGACAGAAATACAAAATTCTTTTATGCTGCAAAGAAACAGAGGAGAGCCAGGAATCGTATATCAGCGATAGAAAAAGTGAATGGTGAGATATGTCGTGGAGATAAAGAAATAGCGGACACTGCAGAACATTTCTTCCATAACCTCTTTCAAACTACACGTCAACCAGATCAATCATACCTCAGAGTTTTTTGGCGGATTTCAGAGGAGAGTCACTGCACAGATGAACACAGAAATAACAAGACCTTTCAGTGAAGATGAGATAAAAAAAGCTGTGATTGATATATGTGCTAATCGAGCCCCAGAACCGGATGGTTTTACAGCCGCATTCTATCACCAATTCTGGGACGACATTAAGGATGAAGTCATCTCAAATGTACACAAATTCTTTAATGAAGGTAGCTTTCCTCCGGGTACAAACCACACAAATATATGTCTCATACCAAAGCCTGAAGTGCCTAAGACAATGAGCGACTATCGTCCTATTGCCCTCTGCAATGTAAGGTACAAAATCCTCTCCAAACTCCTTGTCAGCAGATTGAAACAACACCTTTCTGATATCATAAGTGAAGAGCAAGTTGCTTTTATCCCCAAGAGAAACATTATGGACATGTGTTATCATTGCTCATGAGATGTTAAACTCGCTAAAATCAAGGAAACGATGGGCAAAATCATATATGACAGTTAAGACAGACATCTCCAATGCGTACGACAGACTTGAATGGCATTTCATTAGACACAATGAGATATATGGGCTTTTCAGAGATATGGATATCATGGGTTATGAAGTGCATAGAGTCTGTTTTGTTTTCCATTCTGATCAATGGTTCACCATATGGAAAGATAATACTAAAGAGAGAAATTAGACAAGGAGATCCATTATCTCCATACATCTTTATACTCTGTGGAGAAGTGCTGAGTCATCTACTTTCCAAAGCATCGAGAGAAAAAAGGCTAAAGGGAATGAAAATCAGTCAAGAAGGGCCAACTATCAATCATCTTCTTTTTGCTGATGATGCTTTATTTTTCTGCCATGCTCATCCTCAATCATGTTCTACCATCATGGAGAATCTTTCAAGATATGAAAGGAGTATTAGGCCAAAAAGTAAATCTGAATAAGTCTGCAAATACTTTTGGTTCAAAAGTGACGCCTGCTATGAAGACCAGAATCAGACGAATTCTGAACATTCATAATGATGGAGGATGTGGCAAATATTTGGGTCTTCCAGAACTAGTGGGGAGAAAGAAAAAAGAGATATTCCAATTCATTGTTGAGAAAGCGAAGCAAAGAACTCAAGGGTGGAAATATCGCTATTTGTCTGAAGCTGGAAAAGAAATCCTTCTAAAAACAGTGGCTATGGCACTTCCAGTATACACTATGAACTGTTTCAAGCTTTCTAAAGGTATTTGTGAAGAAATAACTTCTGCTTTGTCTAATTACTGGTCGAATAAGGGAGCTGATAGAAGATCTATGCATTGGGTATCCTGGAAACGTATGTCTCTACCAAAGAAGGAGTGTGGAATAGGATTTCGAGACATTGAAACATTTAACTTGGCTTTATTGGGAAAGCAAATCTGGAGAGTGTCTCCATCGAGTCTTGTAGCTCGCCTAATGAAAGGACGTTACTATCCAGCAACAAATGTTCTAGATGCTGATGTTGGCTACATACCTTCATTTTTATGGAGATCTCTGATTGAAGGACAGAAGATTGTGAAAAAGGAATGAGGTGTATCGTAGGAAATGGTGCACAAATTCGCAGTTGGACTGATGCTTGGCTACCGACTCACCCTCCAAGAGCACCAAGGAAAATTGATGGAGCACAAAATTTAGTTCCTTATGTATCGGATCTTTTATCTACAGAGACTAGAGGTTGGAATAAGGAACTCCTTGATTTGGTAATAGTTGCAGCAGATGTGATGGAAATAATGAAAATCCGAATCTCACCAGTACTAAAAGAAGACATCATTGGATGGAACTACACCAACTCGGGACACTACACTGTAAAGTCTGGATATTGGTTAGCCACCCATTTTAACCAAGACCAACAAATACGACCTCTTGCTGGTGATGTGAATATTAAAAAGAGCATCTGGAAATTACAAACTGCTCCGAAGTTGAAACATTTTCTCTGGAGAATTCTATCTAAGGCTATGGCAATTGGCACAGTTTTAAAAGATAGAGGAATCACTCGAGATGCACAATGTCAGCGATGTTGTTATGAAGATGAGACGATTGATCATCTGTTTTTTACATGTCCTTACGCTCAATCAATCTGGAGAGAAATTCAGCTTCCCTACATGCATCTATTTGATATAACAGTCTCTTATGAGGAGAAAATAAAGAAGATAATTGATTTACATAATGTCACAGCTCTATCTTCCTTTCAGAGACAACTTCCGATTTGGATGTTGTGGAGGATATGGAAGAGTAGAAACATGTTATTATACCAAAAGAAGGCTGGAAACTGGCAAAACGATGTGAATGATGCAAACAGAGAGACTTATGAATGGCTAACAGCAACAGAGGAACATGTAAATCTAAGAACAGAGGATTCCGTGTATTCTCGGCAACAGACTCAATCACATTGGAAGCATCCACCGATTGGTGTTGTGAAGTATAACTACGATTGTAGCCATTTAAACACAAATGATCCGTCAGGAGCAGCTTGGGTAATACGAGATCATAATGGGTATTATTTGGAAGCAACTCGAAAGATTGGACAGATTTGTTACTCGGCTCTTGAAGCAGAACTACAAGCATTATTGATAGCCATGCAACATCTATGGAGCAAAGGATACAGAAGAGTGATATTTGAAGGTGATAATCAACAAGTATGGAAGATTCTGCAACAACAACAAAACAATTTCTTACTCTACAACTGGATCCGAGAAATAGCATATTGGAGATCAAGATTTGAGTTAGTTGACTACAAATGGATGTCTCGTTTGAGTAACAAGCCAGCACATGAATTAGCTACATCAAGAGAATTTGTTTCTTCTTATGAACATTTTAACTTTGTACCAATATGTATGACTTCATAGCTACATGAAGATTACATTTCATCTGGTTAATATATAATTATGAGGGAAAAAAAAACTATGTTATACCACATTCAGAAATAGTTAACAATAAATTATAATTTGTAGCTATATATATATATATATATATATATATTTATTTATATATAGTTGACAATTGTCACAATTTTAACTTAGACGAAACATATGTCAAAAAGACTGAAAAGAGCTTTGGAATAAAAATTGCCACAATTAAACACCAAAATAGTTATTATACACTCATCAATCGGTATAAACAATACACATAATCAACTAAATTGAACTTTAGTGAGCTATATCAACAAACCTAGTGAACTACAGAATCCTAGAACATAACAGAATCCTGATTGACTGATTAGCTTGCATTCCTGATATTCTGAGAATTCTCTGAACCTGACGTTTTTTCCCATCTGATTTACAACTGATTTTTACTGCATTGTTTTCATTGCATTTATTCTCGTTTAGCTTAATTCGAAAACCGATAAT
Source organism: Isatis tinctoria (assembly GCA_010577795.1). Taxonomy (NCBI): domain Eukaryota; kingdom Viridiplantae; phylum Streptophyta; class Magnoliopsida; order Brassicales; family Brassicaceae; genus Isatis; species Isatis tinctoria. The sequence goes on along the minus strand of CM021247.1, from coordinate 20,263,101 downwards.
CTATTGTGTGATCTTGAGTCTCGGTGGAATTTGACCCCTAAGTACTGCAATCAATCTCTTAATTTGAGAGAGTAGCTCTAGGGTTAATTTGAGTATATCAAATTTTGGCGCGGTTGTCGGGGACTCATTGAATTCACCATTAGATTTGGAATAGAATTTTGTCTAAACATTTTATTTCTTGTTTACTTACATTTGTTCTTTCTCTTTTCTTGTGTTTCAGGTGTATGCATTCTCGCAGCACCAGGAGAAACAAACAAGCTCAGCTTTTGAATCTCTCGAATCAGGAGTTGTTAGAGTTAGAACGAACGAACCTTAAGGCAAAGAGAACAGCAGACATGAATCAGAGAGTCATCATTCGACCTGATGCTGCTGGAGTTTTACGAGACCAACACGGTCAAGCCTACAACGAAAACGGTGACCAAATTGATGATCAGGGGAATGTCATCCAAGAACTAATCACTAGAGGTGATGGAAACGGCCAGCCTGCTAGGCTGGACTAGATGCTGCGAACGCTGCTAGAGGGAGGACCCTTGCTGATTTTAACAGGCCTGATCTTTTCTATGAAAGCAGGTCTGCAATTCATCCTCCTCCCTTCCAAAGGAACGACTTTGAGCTGAAGCCTGTATACTTCACTCTTGTGGGTCAGCACCCTTTCCATGGTCTTCCTCATGAGCACCCTATGGATCACATTGAGAAGTTTGAAGACTTGGTGACAAGCAGTAAGCTTAATGGGGTTTCTGAGGATTCTCTGCAGTGCAAGCTTTTCCCATATTCTCTTGCTAGGGATGCAGCTTATTGGCTCAAGAATGAGCAACCAGGTTCTCTAACCACCTGGTATGATACCAGAAATGCCTTCCTCAACAACTTCGTTGATGATGCAAGGTCTGAAGAGCTGAGAACAAAAATCTATGCATTCTCACAAGGAATTACTGAAGCATTCAAGGCTGCTTGGTTGAGGTTCAGATCATATCAGAGAGACTGCCCTCATCATGGGTTCAGTGATGCCCAGTTGCTAGGCATTTTCTTCAGAGAAATTGACTGGAGGCATCAGATGGCTTTAGATGCTGCAAGTGAATGAAATTTCAATACTAGGAGTCCAGCATAAGCCAAAAAGCTTATAGAGAACTTGGTGTCTAGCAACAGTACCAAGAATGCAGATTTTGAAAGGAAGAAATCAGCTCGAAAAATCGATGGAGATCAAATTGCTGAGGTGAAAGCCAAATTATATTCTGTCCACAATCTCCTTGTGGGAAAGAAGCAAGTTCAATTTGCTGCAAAAGTTGAAACCTTTGCATCAGAGGAAGAGGATGTAAATTACATCAATTAAGTTGGGTTTCAAGTACAGAGATTTGGGAACCAGCAAGGTTATGGTTCTACTTACCAGAGACCTTTTCAGAACAACAGTTTCACAAGAACTTATGGTTCTTCATCTTACTAAAAACCTCCTGAGCAGAACAACAAAATGAAGTCAATGCTAGAGCAGGTTTTGGAAGGTCAAACAAAGATGACTGTGAACTTCAATGGGAAGTTGGATGCTTTGTATACTGATCTGAATGGGAAGATTGAGTCTTTGAGTGCTCATGTTTAGAAACTGGATATTCAGGTTGCTTAAACTGCTGATTCCATGAAAAGGCAAGAAGGATTTCTTCCCGGAAAGACGATACCAATCCAAGGCATCATGTTAATGCCATCATGGTGAGAAGTGAAGAAAAATTTGTGGAGTCTGCAGAGTTTGGGGAAGAATTTGAAGCCACAGACTTGGTGTCGATCGAAACTAGATGGGGGTGTCGATCGACACCAACCAAAAATCTCGAAATTTCGAGTCGTGACGGACATTTGTCGATCGACTCGATCGACACCAAGGAGGAGTGTTGGTCGACACCAGGAAAAAATCGCGATTTCTCGGGTTCTGGCAGAAAAAAATCGACGCATTTCGACAAAATTTTGGGTGTCGATCGACACCAGATGGGGGTGCCGATCGACACCAGAAGGGGGTGTCGATTGACACCAATCGTGTGTTTTTCAGTTGCCGTCAGAAGAGCGTGCTGATCGTCCCAAAACCCCATAACCCATTGAAGAGAGGGTTTATAAACCTAAGATACCTTACCCGAAGCCCAAACTGTCTAAACAAGAGGTGAAAGAGGCCAGATGCAGAGCAATAATGGACAAGGCGCTGATTGAGATACCGTTGGTTGATGCAGTCAAGCTTTCACGTCCAATTAAGAGGTATGTTAAGAGGATGGTTGTGAATGGTGTAAGCCCTGAAGAAGCAGCTTTGCTCACAAAGACAATATCAAGGAAAGAGAGGAAGGTGAAAGTCTCTGAACAGGTCAGTGCTATGATTCAGAGTCTGTTTCCAAATAAGTTACCTAACCCAGGGAGTTTTGTGCTAGACTGCACCATCTCAACAGGAAGGTTTACTCACTCTCTCTGTGACCTTGGCTCAAGCATTAATCTGATGTCTTATTCTGTTGATGTGAGATTTGGGTTGACTGACTTCAAACCTACAAGGATTCAACTTGTCCTTGCTGATCGTTCCAAGAGGATTCCAGAAGGTATCTTAGAGGATGTTCCACTTCAGATTGCAGGTTTCACTATCCCCATAGATTTTGTGGTTTTGGAATATGGTGAAGAACCTCAGGATCCTCTTCTTCTGGGAAGATCATTCTTAGCTATAGCAGGCGCTATTATTGATGTCAGAGAAGGGCATATAGAGCTTTATTTTGGTGAAAAGGTCATGAACTTTGACATAGATAAGCTGAGTAGATAGGCTGCCATGGATGAGGAGTCAGATGACATTACTGTTGAGTATGTCAAAGAGCTGGAGGCTATGTAGCAAGTGAACAAGCTGGTTGTTCAAGAGGAATTGGTTGAGACTTCTAAGAAAACTGATGCGCTTGAGGATTGGAGTGGAGATCATCTTTTCAGAACAAGGGTCGAAGATAAGGATCCAATGAAAGACAACTTGATGGAGGATGATATTTTTGGGATGGAGACAAGGATTGCAGAGCTGAATTGCAGAAAAATTGCAGAAATCAGAGCTTCATGTATGGTGTCGGTCGACACCCTTCACACACAAACCCAGAAACAACTAAAAAACACAGTTTTCAGGACGTTTCTAATGCTGCAAATCCATCAACCGTTGCCAAACAGAAAATTCCACATCTCTCACTCCAAACACCTAGGAGAAAGCAAAGGTATGCACTTCATGTTACTGATTTTAAACCACCTGATATCATCGATAATACACTTCCATCTGTTTTACAGTTATGCAAGCCACGAGATTCTCGTAGAGAGCTTGGTACTTCTTTTGATGATTTTCCAGGAAAAATAAGTGTCCCACCCAGATATAAGTCCCACCCTACTACTGTTCCTCTCTTCCTTGGTCGATTTCATGTACCTACTGCCTATACACCACATTGGATGATGAGATGCTCTTTCCAGAGGCATTCAGTGCCACTCTTTGATCCACCAGAAGCCTAAGCTCTAACATAGTCAAGCTAATGACTGAAAATAAGCGCTTAGTGGGAGGCAACCCACTTTTAGGTAGGATTTTCATTGAATTTCGTTTGGTTTTTGCTAATTTTTGTTTTCATTTTCGTGTGTCAAAAAAAACAAAAAAAAACTAAATAAATAAATTTTGTGTCGATCGACACCCACCACCAGTGTCGCCCGACACCACCCGAGCAGGTATGTATTTTCAATTTTTCTTGTTAATTTATTTTTACTTTGGTTTCTTTCCAATCTTATGGCTTGATAACACTAGGGAAAGTGTTACTTAAGTCTGGGGGAGAAAAATACTAATGTATTTTTCTTTGTTTTGTTTTGGAGTCAAGCTGTGTGTTTATTGAGTCAAAAATTTAGTTGGGAATTATGAGCTTTACTTGGAACAAACTGTTTTAACTACCTACCACTCTAGTAACAATTCTTACAGCCATTGACAGCAGATTCTACCAAAAGAAAATTCCAAAGGTAAACTGATCTACCAGTATCCCCATATTGTTTGACTATTTAGATGATCTAGAGCTGACCTGCACATAATGAACTTAATTTTTCTCATCTTAGGGCTTTGTATTCTTTGAATTGGATTCCTTGTTCAGGTCTGATAGGATATGTATGTGATTATGGTTTCCCTCTCTTCCCTTCAGTGTCTCTAAAAAAGGAAAGAATGAAAAAGAAATATATCTTTGAAAAGAAGTGAACTGGAAGTTGAATCATGGAGACTTGTCTAAAAAAAAAGAGAACAATCATTTCGATAAAAAAATTAAAATGATACCCTATTAGGGAAATATCGACTGATTGGAAGCGAGAAAAGAGAGAGAAAGGAAACTAGAAGCAGGCTGTCCACAAATTCAGTTACTTGGGTGAGTAAGAGTTCATGCGTCCTTAGATCGATATTCCCTCGATGAGACTACACTTAGAACTAAATAAGGTCAGCAATGGAGATTATAGATTACTCTTATGGGTTGTGGCTTGGAATCTGGATGGTTAGTAAATCTGCGAAAAATTACTAGAGGTCTTAACTAAAGTTGGTACTGTTTGATGTGGATTACAAAGGCGTTGGTTGATTCAGTGTTCTAAAGGATAAGTGAGTTCTTTGTTTTCAAACCTCTTTCACATGTCTAGTCTTCTGTTTTGCTTGAGGGCAAGCAAAAGCTAAGTCAGGGGGAGTTGATATATCATGGTTTTTAGTGTTTTTAGCCATGATATAGGTTGTATATATAAAGTCTTTTTAGTGTTTTTGGAGTCATTTAGAGTCATTTGCAGGTTTAGGTACATTTGGAGCTTATTTGGAGATTATAGATCATTGTGGAGTAGGAAGCTGTGCTGAATAATTCAACTCGGGCAAATTTTAGAGATGGTGTCGATCGACACCACCTTGGTGTCGGTCGACACCAATTCCTGACGGCCATTTCAATACGCGTTTTTCAGGCTTTGCAGAGTTGCAAACAGATCCCTGAAGCTCCTAATATTTACAATTAAGTGTCAAACGTGTTTTCCATTATTTTAGACTATTTTTATGGGTTCTTAAGGTCATTGTTTAGACCAATCTATTATTCTAAGCTAGAGTTTTGGAGAGAAGAATTCAGACTCATTCAGAGAAGATTCAGAACTCCTTTAATCTGTATTCCTATTTCTTTTATGCAATCTTATTCAAACATGTTTATTGTTTCAATCTCCATGTCTGAGTAGTTTGCTAGTTAGGTTTAGGGTTTCTCATTAGGGATTTCATGGATTGTTAAGTTGATTTGTTAGTTAAGGATTCTGGAACACTAGTTCTTCATCTAGGTTGTGATTAATGCTTGATCTGAATTAATGAGTTAGATTATTGATCATAGGCTGATCCAAATGTAAGAATTACACCTCTTTCGTTAAGGTCATCTTGTATAGTAGCGTTAGACATTATAATTTCCTTTAAAACCTTGCAGTTGGTCGTTGATTTCAATATTGGGCCTGATGCAAACTCAAATGGGGACTGGGAAGATGAGGTCCTCATGTCACACAACTGGTAACCCAGATTATGGAAGGCCACCGTTTCAGTAAAAAGATTTTCCTGGGGGAAATTCTTCTCTTGCGTCTATCCATGTTCTTACGAAATTAAAGCAGGCCAAGTTATGTAGAGTTAGAAAACAGTCGAAGGCAGCACCGGAAGACGAAAAAGAGAAGCAGGTTGTAGGCGAAAAATGGGACCGAGCATTCTGCATGAAGTTCCGAATAGAGTTTTGCGTCCCTGGCCCCAAAAAATTGTTCTCAATGTTGTAGCCACAAATACAGAGGATGATAGTTCAATGAGGGAAGAGCGGAGGAAGACGATTGCGGAAGAATTGGAAGCCTGGGTCTCCACCCAGTTAGCTAAAGTGAAGCGTGAGTTATGCGTGGTAGTGGATGAGAAGTTCAGCGAACAGCAATCCAGTGAGCAAGGGAAAAAGAAGCCCGCTCGTCGGGCAAGGCGAAAAAGAACGGCCTCGGAGAAAGAGGAACATGTTGACGGGGAAGAAAGTGCTGATACGTCATCAGCGAAAGCGAGCTTTACGGGGTCGAACAACAAAAGACTTAAGATACTAGCGTCCTGCGATGTGAAGGATGGTGGGAGCGGTCCACGGAATTTCTCGGCAGAGTTACGGGAAGCAGAAGAAAGTGATGAAGAGGTAATGTATTCGATGTACATAGTAATGCTAAGACAGGCTCGTGTTTGTTTTTGGCGGATGCCGTCACAAGCTCGTTTTATGCTTTAATTTTTGGGGGATGGTTTCATAGCATTTTAGGATAGTTCTAACAGTGGTCCTAGTTTTACAAACACGTACCTCTTGCTTTCTCTTTAGGTGGATGAACAAATTGAAGGCGAAATCGTATAGCTATCCCTCCCGCAGCAGCAGAAAAGGGACAGTTGCAGAAAGTCACCTTTTATGTTGCTCCAAAATCATATGTCGTCCCAGGAGATAAAGCAGATGGGAAACCATGTGACGAGAATGACATCGTTTCGTACGAGGTAATGCATATAGGGGTACAAAGTTCTGTGTCTTATTTCCTACCTTTTATATGGAAGTGGAAGAAAGGGTAGAGGAAGAAACTTAGATCGCAACTAAAAATGAGGGTGCCAAAACCAATGTTCGTGAGGTGCTAGAGTCACATGAAGAGAAAATTAACGCACAAACAAGGGAAAGTAACCTCTACCAAATCTTGAGGGGGGGGGTCGGACGTAGGTAGGCCCGGGCACAGAGCGAGTATCCGGACTTTTTGCTATACTTGCGACCCGCCTTGCCCCGTTTAAATTTTACGGATTTTGCCTTGTTGCTTGCCTTGGGGCAGACGAGTACTTGCACTTACTAGTACTTGCCAAAAATTGGCCGACTTGCGAGTTACTTGCTTTGTCTTGCGACTTGCTACTTTATCGGAAAGTACTTACGAAATAACATAAATACTTAAACAAGTTTATTAAAACTTATAAACATTGTTGGGGTCGAAATCCCCTCCTCGAAGATTGACGGAACGAGAAGTCAAGGTCGAGATCAAATGGACCTTATCCCGAACATGGACCGGACGAACTAAGGACAACTACCCATGACCAGTCCGAGACATGAACCGGCGGCTGGGATAAGGCCAGCCGCCGGGTCTTCTTGATGCACCAACCGGCGGCTGGGATAAGGCTAGCCACCGGGTCTTCTTTATGCACCAACCGGCGGCTGGGATAAGGCCAGCCGCCGGGTCTTCTTGATGCACCAACCGGCGGCTGGGATAAGGCCAGCCGCCGGGTCTTCTTCATGAACCAACCGGTGGCTGGGATAAGGCCAGCCGCCGGGTCTTCTTCATGCACCAACCGGCGGCTGGGATAAGGCCAGCCGCCGGGTCTTCTTCAAGCACCAACCGGCGGCTGGGATAAGGCCAGCCACCGGGTCTTCATCAAGCGCCAACCGGCGGCTGGGATAAGGCCAGCCGCCGGGCCTTCATCACACACCAACCGGCGGCTGGGATAAGGCCATCCGCCGGATCTTCATCGTATACGCCCACGATCATTTCTCAGTCGAGACTCATTATCCGAACATCGTCCAGTCGACTGACCGTCAAACATAACTCTAAGCCTGGACCGACTCGAAGATTAGCCATTTGCGTGTTAGGCAATGGAGCTCCTGGAATAAGATCTATCTGATGCTCAATGCCTCCGACTGGAGATAAACCAGCTGGAATCTCATCAGGAAACACATCTCTGAATTGCTTGAGAAGCTCTTTAACTTCGATTGGCAGCTCCGAATCTATTGGACCTGAAAGCAAACATTCTCTAAAGACCATTAGTAGCACCTGTGTTTTGCAATCAATAGCTTTACAAACCGAAGTTGGAGTAATAAACAAGTTGGTCTTACGAGCCTTGTTTATTTGGTTCATGGATTTTTGCATTTCAAACACTTCTTGTGGTGTAAGAGGAGTTAAGTTGTGCTTGCGGTTGTTATGGCTGAATGAGTAGAAATTAGTTCGCCCATGGTGAAGAGTATCCTTGTCATATTGCCAAGGTCTTCCCAACAAGAGATGTCCAGCCTCCATGGGAACCACATCGCACTTAACTTCATCCGTGTACTTGCCTATACTGAAAGGCACGGATACTTGCTCTCCAATCCTCAGCACCGTGTCATCATTTAGCCATTTCAGTCGGTATGGCTTGGGGTGCTTAGTTGTCTTGAGACCTAACTTATCAACAAGATACTTGCTAGCCACGTTAGCGCAAGAACCACCATCAATAATCAAGCTACATACCTTTGATTGTATGTTGCATCTTGTGTGAAAGATGTTCTCTCTTTGAACGGTTTCAGGTTCAAACATGGCACTAAGAGCTCTCCTTGTAACCAATATCTCTCCCACTTCAGGGTAATCGGTTATTTCTCCTTCAGAATCAGTTGGCTCTGGCTCTTGTTCATCTTCGGTCTCATACTCTCCTTGGTCGTTGATCAGCATCACACGACGGTTTGGGCATTCATTGGCATAATGTCCTTTGCCCTGACACTTAAAACAGGTTATATCACGATTCTTCTTAGGTCTAGAAGTACCTGAATCCGTTTTAGTGGTTTTGGATGTCTCGGCCTTGTCCTTCTTGAACCGATCATCAGCTACTTGTGTCTTGCCCTTGTCATATGTCTTTTGATTGGGCTGACTCCAAGTGTTCTTGTTGCGTGGAGTGGAGGCTATCTTCCTCTTGATTTGTTGTTCAGCTTGAGTAGCAAAGTGCATTAACTCGTCGAAATCTCCATACACTTGTCTCTCCACTTTTCTTGCAATGCGGTCTTGAAGACCATCAACAAACTGAGCCATGAGTGTCTCATCTGGTGCCTGGACTTCTAACCGGTTCTTGACAACTTCAAACTCCTCAAAGTATTCCTCAACTGACCTGTTTCCCTGAGAAAGACTTCGAAAACGTTTGTGTAAGTCTCGGTAATAGTATGTAGGCACATACCTCTTTCTGAGCATAGCTCTCATGTCGTCCCATTGGTTGACTTGCCCACGTCTAAGCCTCCTTCTCTCAGAGACTTCACGATCCCACCATGTTAAAGCATTGCCCGTGAGTTAAGCAGCTGCTAGTGCGACCTTCTTTCCCTCGGTGTATTGATAGTAATCATAGATATACTCCATTCTTCTTTCCCAATCAATGTATGCATCAGGATCCACCTTGCCTGCAAAGTAGGAGGTTTCAACTTGATGTCTTTACCACCTTGCCATGGATTGTCATCATCATGGTCTCTCCTTTGGTTCCTGTGAACAACTCGGCGTCTCCCATTTGGTTGCTCATCTCGCCTAGGACCTTCCTCCAGATCGGCATCATCCTCCAAGCTTGGCATGTCACTGTCAGTGTCTCCATCATTAGCTTGATTCCTTGGTTGATGTTGCCGTGCACCTTGTCCATTGTGTGCGTGAGCTTGTGGAAGCAATTGCTCCATCACGTTCATGCGATCGCGGATGCTCCTTATCGCATCAAGAAGTTGCTGGGTTGTGGGTTGGGGCTGTTCTTGGTTGTCTCCCATAGCTCCTTCACACAAGTAACAAACGATCAAGTGCTAAAATGAAATGGAAAGAAACCAAAAAGGAAAGGTAACAATGAGTGCGATGCAAGCAAACAGGAAAAACGTAAACAAAGAAAAGGAAAAGATCAAACAACAAGAGGTAAAGTCCAAGTTCGGTCTGTCTACAAGGGGCAAGAACAAATTCGAACAAACAAACAAAGCAATATGATTTTTTTTTTTTGTCAATATTCAAATATGGAAAGTATGGAGGGTTTCCTAGTCGACCTAATGCAACCTAGCAAGTTTCTAGACTCATCGGTTTAGGTTGTTAGATCTTGTGAAACCATAAGCACGAGGGTGAATATGGAGCAAGAAGGCTGGTTGTTCAACGCTCTCCTTCAAGCTAGGTGATGGTCGAATGATGCGAGTGATATGGAATCAAGCCAACTGGTTGTTCAACTCTCTTTGGCTGGATCGGATGATGGAATGGATTGAAGACGCCACAAAGCCTTATGGATCTAAGCTTTGATAAGTCAAGATTTGCTCAAGGTCGATATTACACACGAACTCAAGACTTCAAAAGGGTTCTCAAAGATGAAAAGCTCCGGTTTCTTTATTGATATGAGTTGTAAAGATACACGGCTGCTCTAGAGGCCTTATAAACAAACCGATGCAGCTTTGCCCTACTTGGGGACTTGAAGCAAATTACAAAAAATTACAAGTACTGAAAAGAAAACTAACTTAACCGAATTACAAAGCTAATAAACTACTAGACCGAAATAACTAATTGAACTACTAGTCGACCTGAAAACAAAACAAGAGCACACGGTTAGTTTAATTGAATTTGAAGTAAACCATACCTTGATTGATTGAACCGTGTGTGATTGAAGTGCAGCGTTTCATTTAGCTTGGATGCTGAATAAGGAAACTCCATGCTCTTGTCGAATGGAAAACAATGGCCAAGTCTTATGCACTTCTTCTTCATGATCATGTGGACCGACTTGGATGTGATAAGCTTCTATACGAGCTGTTGCTTCTTTCTCTTGAACTTGAACCGTGTCGTGCTGGTCTTCACTTAGCTATCCTTCAGTGATGTTGAGTGTGCTCAGCTGTTCCGTGATACTCTCCAAGCTCTGATTGTTGAATAGGCTTGCTACTCCAAGGTTGAAGCTCTCACGCATGTCTCTAGTTCCGGACCTTGTTCTTGGAGCTTGCTTCATGATGGGAATGGGTTGGTTGGTTCCTAGTTCCTCATCACTGAGGAACACCTTCGGGACCGGACGCTGCTTGTGGAATGGCATCTTCTCCAGCCATCAGCAGGTCTTCCAAAAGTGCCGCGTCCTGCTCCACGGACGTAAAATCGAACTCAAATTGATCATTCATTATCGCGTCAAGGTTGAATTCGAAAGGAGAACCTCCTTCGCCAGCCATTTCTAAAGAAAAAAATTTCAAAGGAAAAACTTGAAGAAGAAAGCTTGAAAAGAGAAGGGGAGTGTGAAAAAATGAAAATGAAGCCACTCCTTTGATATAGCAAATATGGCGCGAACTTCCATGATGGACTACACTCTGACAAGACATTAAAGAGAAGTGGACGAACGGAAAAACTCATTGCCTTCCCGTTTCGGTCAATCCCGATAAAACTCTCAGACCGGAGCTCCTTGCTCCATACCACGGAAGCAAAGAACTGGGGGGCTAACTGTTGGGGTTGAAATCCCCTCCTCGAAGATTGACGGAACGAGAAGTCAAGGTTGCGATCAAATGGACCTTATCCCGAACATGGACCGGACGAACAAAGGACAACTACCCACGACCAGTACGAGACATAACCAACCGGCGGCTGGGATAAGGCCAGCCGCCGGGTCTTCTTCATGCACCAACCAGCGGCTGGAATAAGGCCAGCCGCCGGGTCTTCTTCATGCACCAACCGGCGGGTGGGATAAGGCTAGCCGCCGGGTCTTCTTCATGCACCAACCGGCGATTGGGATAAGACCAGCCATCGGGTCTTCTTCATGCACCAACCGGCGGCTGGGATAAGGCCAGCCACCGGGTCTTCTTCATGCACCAACCAGCGGCTGGGATAAGGCCAGCCGCCGGGTCTTCATCAAGCGCCAACCGGCGGCTGGGATAAGGCCAGCCGTCGGGCCTTCATCACACACCAAACGGCGGCTGGGATAAGGCCAGCCGCCGGATCTTCATCGTATACGCCCACGATCCTTTCTCAGTCGAGACTCATTATCCGAACATCGTCCAGTCGACCGACCGTCAAACATAACTCTAAGCCCGGACCGACTCGAAGATTAGCCATTTGCGTGTTCTAACTCCAAGACGTCCTTAAACATTTTCCGAAAGACCGTGGCCAATGTCCAGCCGTTCGTGGACCAGTCGCCGAAGCACACGAGCCAAAAGAACCGGCGGCTGGCCATCAGTGCCGAAACCGGCGGCTGGAAGTTCGAATAAAGAACGGGCGGCTCAAATCTCAAGTGTCGTAAAACGTTTGGAATACTGTTCACGCAGGAAAAACCGTTAAAACCACTATTCATCTCGAGACAAAGTTAACCGAAAAATCGAATTAAGCCTAAACCGAGATTTGGATTACTATTCATCGGATTACTATGCACCTGTTTACTATTCATCGTTTACTATTCATCGGCGGGCCAGATTTGGGTTAGAACGCGCAGACGGATCACGGAAGACTCTCGGGCCGGATATCAGGCCCAAAAGCTTAGGTCGGCGGCTGGGAAGAAAGGGCAAAGTCCCACATCGAAAATCTGAAGTCTTAGCACCCTAGGAAGTTAAGTATATATATGTACGCTCATGTAAGGGTTAATCCCATCCCAAATCCGAGTATTAGGAGTTTTAGCAATTTAAGACTTTTCAGCTTTTGCTAATTTCCCTTGTACTTTCGGAAATCATCAATAAAATATCTCTTTTTGCATTTTTCGGTCCTTTAGTTCTTTAAAATAGAATTTTCGAGCCCCCATAAAATATAAGTTTGGACAATGTGAGTTTCGGCTCTCACAAACATACAAATTATTAAAGTTTCAAAACATCCAAAAAGAACATAAATATTTATAAACAGCATTTGAAATACCTAAAAACAACATGAAACTTTGTTTCTTTCTCATTAAGCTTTTTCTCCTTCTTAGTTCCATTTGTTTCTATAAAACAAAGTGTATCACAAGGAAACAAACACTCAAAGGCTGAAGAATAGTCATGAGATGTAACGTATATGAGCGGGGCAAGCCTAAACAAGGCAAGTATCGAAAAAAAACCGTGACTTGATACTTGCCCTGGACTTGCGAGTATTGAAATTTTCCGACTTGTTACCCGACTTGCCTAAAGCGAGTACTTCCTTTGACGAGGCGGGTACGGGGCGAGTAACGAGTACTTGTGCCCAGGGCTAGGAGTAAGGGTGTTCGAAGCAGAAAAAATACCAGCTAAGACAACACTTCAAACAGTTGGAGCAGCTGCCGAGTTGATTTCGAGATCAGTGGTATCTGGATCGTCTGAAAAGGGCGTCGCTACAGGGTGTGCGGAGAAACTACAATGTGGAGATATTTGTAAGGAACATGGTGAGGAAAGTACTTCTAACCAGACAGATAAATGAACTCCTACGGCGAAAGAACAAACCACTCCTACAGAGATAGAGACAACTGCAGTGGCAGCCCCTCCTACAGTGACAAAACCAGCACCTCTTTTAGAGTCTGAAAAATCATCTGTTATCATATCTTTTGATTAAAGGATTTACCGGGTTATACTCCGATAAATTCTGATGATTACGCAACACCTCCTGAAAGTGGTGCCAATCTAACAAGGAAGCGGGTGGTAACAATCCACCACTTGCAAAGCGTATACCTAAGAGATCCGCGAGTGAGGAATCTGTTTGCAAGCCTTAAAAAAAAACACAAAAAAAAACACAATATGCGCCATTGCAGGTGGTGGGTGTTAAGAAAATGAAAGAATTTTTAAAGATATTAAAAGAAGATCCAAAGCAGTAAGTTTGGTGTCTACTTTTAATAAAGTTTTTTTGTATAACTACTATTTGTCTAATGTTATTTTCATTTGCGTTTACCAGGTCATTCACGATTTGCACTGGCCACAAGGTAGATAACAAATTTTTTTATACATTGCAAAAAAAAACAGCAGTGGGATAGCACCACGGTAATGAATTTGAAGATAGTATATAAAATGGTTCGTACGCTAATTTTGCTGCATTGTATTCTGATTGGTAAAGAATGGTTCTTTTTAAATGCAGCACATGGAGATTATTCTCGCCATGATATGGAGACGTTTTGGAACAGGGTTTTTGAAAAACCGGGGAGCACTTTTAGACCCTACACTCAGTGCTCTAATTGTCTCCCATTATTACGCGTTCAATGAATACGGAGAACCTGCTACTACAACTGGGAACGAATATCAAATCTTTTTGTGACATGAAGGGGAAGAATTTCAATATGGTGTTGCTAGTTAATGTCGACATGGTGTACGTGCCGATGAATTGGGGTGACGATCATTGGGTTTGTCTTGCCATAAATCTCCGCAAGCGAACAATCGACATATTGGATCCCTACATCGTCCACACTGATGAGAAAGACGTACCTGCTCTCATGGAACCGGTCGTTGAATCCATACAGTGGGTTTTGAGAAGTAACTTAGCCAAAGAAGTGTCAGATTCCCTTCCGACATCATTGCTTAAGTGGAAGCGGCGTTGTAATACCCCGATACCAAAGCGGAAAGCACGACGGAGAGAAATATTTTCTGATGGAGGATCAGAACAATTTTAAAAATTCTGGAACTTGGAGCGTAGATGCACAAGGAGTTAGGTATTGGGACGGTTCTGTTTTCGGACTTAGTCCTGGAATGAGCTGACTCGATACTTAACCCCGTACTGTGGCATTTCCGGATCGGTTAGGCTGGAGGGTTGGTCGTTCATGTTCTTGTTTGATTGTTGGGCAGCCAATCCTGGCTAGTCCGGTTCGAGGGTGTTACAGATGGTGGTATCAGAGCATGGTTTACGACCATGCTTCCGGAATGCAAGGAGGTAGTTTTTATGGATTTCCTAAGTCGGTTTTCAAACGGGCAAAGCATCACTAGTTACTGGTTCGATGAGCGTCAATAGGAGAGTCTAGATTTTTAGATAGATTTGGGATGGGATGACTTATAGGAAACCTAACCATGCAGAATTTGTTTTCTTCCTTGTTTAAGTGGTCGAGCTTTGGTGAGTGGTCCAATACCGCATGAGGTAGCGGCTATTGGTGGCCTGAGTTTGGTTCATCGAGCAGTTCAGGTACCGAGTCAGTGGGGAGTATCAATGCCAGTCCAAAAGAAGCTCCGGGCCATTCTCCCGATCCGCAGCGGGACAATACCAACTTTGAAGCACAGACATCTCAGACGGCAAGCGTTGATCTGAACCTACCGGCATCAGAGCATGAGGCGGATGCTCAAGTGGTGCCATCGATGGGTATCATTAACATATCTTCATCTTCTTCAAGTGAAAGCTCAGCCAGTAACCAAGGAGAATCAGGAGCAAACCGCCAGCCCAACGACCAGCATCTTACCTATGGACGCCACGCACACACCCCGAACAACATTCTGAACCTCGGAGGGAGCCGCACAGCGTATTTCCGGAGGACCGCCCGTAAGAGGACATTACCAACCCTGCATGTGAGAGCCACGGTCCGATGCGGACACTGCAGACAACACGGCCACTTCACCCACATGTGTCCACAAATACCTGCGCCGAAGGACCCCGGTACCAACCCAAACCCAGGAGAGCCGGTGACAGTGAGGGAGATCGGTGAGCCTAGTCGACCGAGGACTCGTCTCAGATTCCGAGAACAGGCCCGTAAGAGAGTCAGGACACCCGGCCAAGTGAGAGAAGCGATCAAATGTGGAATTTGTGGACAGACCGGCCACTTCACGCACGCTTGTCTTGATCTGCCTACATCAAGTGACTCCAACACCCACAGCTGTTCGTTCTGCAGAGAAACTTCCGAGCCAAGGTACGTACTTTGATTTTGTGCTAGGAAAGAGTAGTTAAGGTCCGGGAGAGTGTAGAAACCCCTTTGTCTTTAGATCCCAACCATTAGGAAAACCCCTTTGGCATAAAGATGTGAATGGTTGAGATGGAGAATGAGGTTGAAAACGGAGATTGGATGAAAAGGATCAGGATCAGAACAGAGAATGAGACAGGAGAATAAAGGGAACTAAGAGGAACCGAGACTGAAGCAAGGCAAGGAAAAAGGGACAATAAAAAAGGATGGAAGACGGGGACTATGGAATCAATGGCGAGAGCTTTGGAACTTCCAAGAGCAGACAGCCTGAGGATAAGACAAGAGGACCGCATGGAGCAACGAATTCGAGGACGAATTCATTTTAAGGGGGGGTGAATGTAATACCCCGATACCAAAGCGGAAAGCACGACGGAGAGAAATATTTTCTGATGGAGGATCAGAACAATTTTAAAAATTCTGGAACTTGGAGCGTAGATGCACAAGGAGTTAGGTATTGGGACGGTTCTGTTTTCGGACTTAGTCCTGGAATGAGCTGACTCGATACTTAACCCCGTACTGTGGCATTTCCGGATCGGTTAGGCTGGAGGGTTGGTCGTTCATGTTCTTGTTTGATTGTTGGGCAGCCAATCCTGGCTAGTCCGGTTCGAGGGTGTTACAGATGGTGGTATCAGAGCATGGTTTACGACCATGCTTCCGGAATGCAAGGAGGTAGTTTTTATGGATTTCCTAAGTCGGTTTTCAAACGGGCAAAGCATCACTGGTTACTGGTTCGATGAGCGTCAATAGGAGAGTCTAGATTTTTAGATAGATTTGGGATGGGATGACTTATAGGAAACCTAACCATGCAGAATTTGTTTTCTTCCTTGTTTAAGTGGTCGAGCTTTGGTGAGTGGTCCAATACCGCATGAGGTAGCGGCTATTGGTGGCCTGAGTTTGGTTCATCGAGCAGTTCAGGTACCGAGTCAGTGGGGAGTATCAATGCCAGTCCAAAAGAAGCTCCGGGCCATTCTCCCGATCCGCAGCGGGACAATACCAACTTTGAAGCACAGACATCTCAGACGGCAAGCGTTGATCTGAACCTACCGGCATCAGAGCATGAGGCGGATGCTCAAGTGGTGCCATCGATGGGTATCATTGACATATCTTCATCTTCTTCAAGTGAAAGCTCAGCCAGTACCCAAGGAGAATCAGGAGCAAACCGCCAGCCCAACGACCAGCATCTTACCTATGGACGCCACGCACACACCCCGAACAACATTCTGAACCTCGGAGGGAGCCGCACAGCGTATTTCCGGAGGACCGCCCGTAAGAGGACATTACCAACCCTGCATGTGAGAGCCACGGTCCGATGCGGACACTGCAGACAACACGGCCACTTCACCCACATGTGTCCACAAATACCTGCGCCGAAGGACCCCGGTACCAACCCAAACCCAGGAGAGCCGGTGACAGTGAGGGAGATCGGTGAGCCTAGTCGACCGAGGACTCGTCTCAGATTCCGAGAACAGGCCCGTAAGAGAGTCAGGACACCCGGCCAAGTGAGAGAAGCGATCAAATGTGGAATTTGTGGACAGACCGGCCACTTCACGCACGCTTGTCTTGATCTGCCTACATCAAGTGACTCCAACACCCACAGCTGTTCGTTCTGCAGAGAAACTTCCGAGCCAAGGTACGTACTTTGATTTTGTGCTAGGAAAGAGTAGTTAAGGTCCGGGAGAGTGTAGAAACCCCTTTGTCTTTAGATCCCAACCATTAGGAAAACCCCTTTGGCATAAAGATGTGAATGGTTGAGATGGAGAATGAGGTTGAAAACGGAGATTGGATGAAAAGGATCAGGATCAGAACAGAGAATGAGACAGGAGAATAAAGGGAACTAAGAGGAACCGAGACTGAAGCAAGGCAAGGAAAAAGGGACAATAAAAAAGGATGGAAGACGGGGACTATGGAATCAATGGCGAGAGCTTTGGAACTTCCAAGAGCAGACAGCCTGAGGATAAGACAAGAGGACCGCATGGAGCAACGAATTCGAGGACGAATTCATTTTAAGGGGTGGTGAATGTAATACCCCGATACCAAAGCGGAAAGCACGACGGAGAGAAATATTTTCTGATGGAGGATCAGAACAATTTTAAAAATTATGGAACTTGGAGCGTAGATGCACAAGGAGTTAGGTATTGGGACGGTTCTGTTTTCGGACTTAGTCCTGGAATGAGCTGACTCGATACTTAACCCCGTACTGTGGCATTTCCGGATCGGTTAGGCTGGAGGGTTGGTCGTTCATGTTCTTGTTTGATTGTTGGGCAGCCAATCCTGGCTAGTCCGGTTTGGGGGTGTTACAGGCGTGGTGGTATTTACCAAAACCTGTGCGCTGGCGACTGTGGACCTTGTGCAGCAAAGTTCCTCGAGATGTATGCAGGTGGATTCGGCCGCCAAAACCCCCATACAATGACAGACAGAGGCGTGGACTGCTTCCGAAAAAAGTATGCAATGCATTGCTTGAAGAGTTCGTTGGTAACGCCCAAGTGTGGAACAAGTATGGAATAATTGTTTCAATGTGGTGGAGTTTGTACGAAAGTTATTTGGAGAACCTAAGTCTTTCGGTTACTTGTCGGTTAAATTTGGATAGTGTTCTAACTGTCTTAGGGTTTTAAGATTCTTCTTGCAAAGTACGAATAAATATTTTTATTTAAAACATCAATGAGAAGGAATCGCAAGAAAATGAGAGTAGAATTCAAAGCAAGATGTCAAGCAGCCCTGATATTGAATCCTTAGAATTTCTAAAAAACATGGACAGCATAGAAATACGTTATTCATACATTAATCATTGATGTACGACTGTTACAGTACAACAGTTTTAAACACTAAGACAACCCCTCACTCCCTCCCCTCCCCCCCCTTCCTCCATCGTACTGAAAATTACTTAACCAACATCATAAGCGTTCCAAGGAGCAGAAAAACTACGATAGTAATCATAATTTGCATATTGAACCCCGGTTTGTTCTTCTTTATCCCAAGCAAAGCAATTTCCAAGCCTGCAATCTTCTGCTCGTTCTTAAGTTGTGCTTCCTTCAGCTTATCAATTTCATCTTGAGCTTCATAAAAATCGGAAATGAATATCATTGTGGCCATCTTCTCAGCTATTAAACCATAATTTTCACTGATGAGATTCAGCTCCTCCGTAACAGTGATGTCCCACCACTTCCAGATGTGACACTCTACATCACCAACATGTGGGCATGAGTAAAATCTCATTCTCGGGTTAAGCCGATTTTTGCAGGTCTCGATTATAGGCTGCGCTCCACGGTAACATTTGTGAAAAAGACCAATTTCTTTGATTGGAATGAGAGGCATCTTCATCGCCATTTTTGCTCCGCAGGAGGAGGAGCCACTGGAACTGTAGCTAACCATCTATATTGGTGACGGGAACTATATCGTGTGACTGGAGCTCGTAGTCTGTAGATTTAAGTGCACCGGAGACAAGAAGAACGAGACACGATGGGAACAAAACCCGAATTTACCTTTTGTACGGACAGGAAAACTATCGTTGGAGCTTGCGTACACCGATAAAGTTCTAAACAAGTGTAATCTATGGTGGCTATGCCGTGAGCCGGAGAAAATTTATGAAGGTGGTACTGGTCGCACGTTTTTTGAAAAGTGTCTTGCGTAAGGCAACCCACGAGCCATCTACTAAGAGACATTGCGTTTAGCAACTAAATGTGCAGACCTGCCGCGAGTATCAAACTAATGAAGCAAATATCCCACAACACGAGGACGCAACACTTGCCTACGCCATCTTCCACGCCTGCGTTGGTGGTGCAGATAAGGCGGCTGAGAAGTACTTACTGTTCATCCAACACCACGGGTCTCTCACATCACAAAGGCCTTACTTGGGCAGCTACTTGGAACCATTGCGATTCCTACATAACACAGATAAGATTCCCAATTGTGCTTCTTATCACGACCTTGCGTTTGGAAGTTTTTGTAGCAAATGCAACATTTATTGGATAGCACGCCGAGTATCCCGTATGCTTTGATGTTTACTATTACCGTCATATGCTGAAATGTGTTATAATTCAACACTCGCAAGAACAAATATTCATTCTCACCCATAAACATTCAACAGAACAAGGAAGAAATATTTATTGTCTCGTAACAACAACGAGGAAATGAATGTAGGAGTAATATCTTGAACCACTCATGGACCTTTTATAAATTCGCAGATTAATAATATTATAAAGAACACTAAACGAGCTAAAATAACTCATAATGGCACAACCAAACCTCCCCTCCGATATTATCAGCAACATCGTTGTCCGAGTGTCTTTGTGTGATTATAGCCATTTAGGACCTTTTATAAGGGCAAGCAAAGCTTCAAAGAAAATGGTGGAAGGAGAAGAAGTGATGTACAAGTGTAACCTATGGTCTCTTTCCCCGACGGCTCATATATACCCTGGTGGTCGAGCTCGCACATTCTTTGAGAAATGTCTGGCGAAAGATAACCTCCAAGCATCGTACCTAGGAGGTTTACGATTTTGTACAATGTGTGAAGACCTACCCGGCAGTATCCTCTTGTTGGATAAAGTTGTCCCGTATAACGCGGGCGTAACTTTAGCATCAGCAATCTTCAGCGCATGTATTGGAGACCAGACTAAAGCTTCTAAAACATTCCAAATGCTTCTCAAACATAAATCTTGACTCCAGAAGAATAGTATAGCATGGTTCAACCCACCGCACCATGATACGTTCATTAAAACGTTCAGATACCCAGAAGACGAAGTCTTTAATGTCCCAGAATCTTTGCACAATTTGCATGTTATTTTTTGGTACAAGTCTTTGATGAAAAGTTTTGTACGAGCAAACACGTCTTTCCTTTTGATATTTCAGGTTGCAGTTTTTTCTTTTCCTGGACCTAGGGAAGACGTGTCTCATTGAATACAACTATGAATTTCTCCCGCACAAGGGCGGCGTGTGTTTGCATTTTAATTAGTTTTATTCATCTCCCATTTTTCACTTTTTATTATTATTTTTTATTTATAATTAATTCCATGATTTTTTAATTACTTATTTCATATTTTTTGTTTATTTATTCTTTATATAATTTCTGCCATTTTAATTATTCTAAAATATATTACTAATATTTTTTTTTTTCAGTTGGTTCATTTATAATTTTGTTATGTTTAATATTAGTTGTAAAGATGTTACTTTTAAAGTGAGGTTATTTTGTTTATTTATCTACTGAGATTTTTTTTCTCCTTTCATTTGTTACATCGAAGATGGAAATCTGCAAGGCTTTTGGTTTTTATCTTTTGCCGGACAATAAAAACTAATAATATGCTAATTTTTCTTGTGCATTCTGTAAATAAAAGACCCTATTTCTTTATTTATGACCAAATATTCTAGCTTTGTACCCATCAATGTTTACATGAATGTTAGTAGAGAATTGTAAATCTTTATATTTTCTAATAATTAGCTAGTTTTCTTTGCAACTTTTTCAATATCGTAGGAAGTTATGGCTTTGGTGGTAACTTCAGTAATTCTTATAAACAACATATTGTAAACATATGTATTTTAAGCAGATATTTGATACCTTTTTTTTATTTCATATCAATGCATCACATATTGGACGTTATATCATTTCATCTTTTTTTCTAGAATTACTTGTTTAGGTGAAATTTTTTTCGCGGTTGATGTATTTTTGAATTAAATATATTTTATTAATTATTCTTTAATTATTCTTTGAGTTTCTAGTATAATTCATTACATATGTGGAATGTAATTTTCATATATTACTTTTTATAAAAAATAATAATTCTGATATGTTTATTTATTTCTTGAGTAGATTTTCTGATAATTTAATTACCCATAAACACCCATCGATGTTTGTTTTATTTATAATAATATTTCTTTGTTTTTAAATTTATATAATAACGAATTTTATATAGCTTTTTCTTATCACTGACTACTAAATGTATGTTTTTATAATTGGTTTACGTGCTTTCTCTCATATTTTTATAATTTCTATAATTAATTTGATATATAATTTTCATAATTTTTTACTTTTAATATAATTATGATCTGTTTATATATTTTTAAGTAAATTCTCTTTTTTTTTGTTTTTACTAATCTAATTCTAACTAATTAATTGGTATCATTAGTTAAATACATATTAACTATATTTATGTTCTTTATAAACAAATATATATGTGCATTTATGTATAAAAATGTGTGTTAATAAATTGACTTATTTTTTATTTATTTTTTTGAAAGAAAATGAAATAAAATGATACATGTCAAAACAAATTTATGCTCACGTGAACAGCCTAAATGGAGAAAGAACACCCTAATTATATGATAGATAGATCGTGATGACAGATTTACTTTTTACTATATTTCGTAGATAATAATTCTGATGGTGTTTTGATAAAATATTAAGCAAAATTATTAGGTATGGAAGCAGAAAATATCAACGAGACAAAGAGGAAAAGAGATCGGATACGAAAGTCAGCAAAACATTATCTTGACGAGAATATAAAATAGTGAAAATTGATAGCCAAATACTGGTAGATGAAGTAGTAGAAAAAATGAATGTTAGAAAAAGAGATGTTTGTTTATGTGGTTTTCAGAGGGAAAGGATAAGGTGTTATGAATCGTTTGGTTTGATGGACTCAATACAGACCGACCCACGTAGAGGTTATTACATAACCGGTCCTTATGTTTAGTACATATTAAGTAATTAAACATTCCTTTTTATACAAGGGATAGGTTTATGGAATATTGTCATATTGATACTTATGTAAACCTATATATAAAGACCATTTGGTCTCATTAATAATATAACAATTCATAACACGTTATCAGCACGAGAGCTCATAAACCCTAAAGCAGCCGCCGACCGTCCGAGCTGATCTAACCGCCGCCATCCGCCGCCTCTTGCTGCCGCCGGCCGCCGTTTTGTTCTTCAAGGGAGATCCGACTTCTGCTTGTGTTTTACCGAGGTCTATTAGCTCCCGGTTCCTGTCCATTCAACATCCTAAGGTGATCAAGGTAATCCCTAATCTAAAAACAAAGAAAAATCGAATTGGACTAAGAAGAACATAAACCCTAAAATCAATCTCTCTCTATGAACTTGTTTGTTCATATTTAAACCATCATTTGAACTTGAATCTAAGCTAATATCAAGACCATTAAAAATCAGTTGTATTGTTTAACTTGTTTGATCTTTTGAAAAACCCTAAATCGAATTTGAACTAAGATGAGGTTGGACCATAAAATTGGATTGCTTGATATACTTGCCTGGATCGCATGGCTTTTTGAAATCGGTTGATGTGTTTTGCTTGGATTAATTGTTTTTCAACGAACCATACTGTTTGTTTCATCAATCTCATAATCGGCCATCACTTGTTAACTTGATAAAAATCGGACATGCATATATTGATGTTAAAACCGAACATGAACCATGCTTGAAATCGGATGCCTTAAAACCATCCTTGAAATCGGCTGCATTGATCCATGAGTTAATTTTGGGGTCGAAATCCCCTCCTCGAAGATTAACGAAACAAGAAGCCAAGATCAAGATCAAATGGAATTTATCCCGGGCACGGACCGGACAAGCTAAGGCCAACTGCCCACGACACGTCCGAGACACGACCCGGCGGCTGGGATAAGGCCAGCCGCCCACGTCTCCTCTAAGGCAAGGGCCGGCGGCTGGGATATGGCCAGCCGCCCATGATCCCTCCAAGACAATGCCCGGCGGCTGGGATAAGGCCAGCCGCCCAGATCTTCTTCACGCCTGGTCCGGCAGCTGGGATAAGGCCAGCCGCCCGGATCCTCTTCACGCTTGGTCCGGCGGCTGGGATAAGGCCAGCCGCCCGTATCCTCTTCACGCTTGGTCCGGCGGCTAGGATAAGGCCAGCCGCACGGTTCCTCTTCACGCTTGGTCCGGCGGCTGGGATAAGGCCAGCCGCACGGATCCTCTTCACGCTTAGTCCGGCGGCTGGGATAAGGCCAGCCGCCCAGGCCTCCTTCAAGCACGGTCCGGTGGCTGGGATAAGGCCAGCCGCCCACGATCATTTCTTAGTCAAGACTCGTTATCCGAATGTTGTCCAGTCAACAGACCATCAAGCATAACTCATCTGATGCTATACGATAGTTCTCGTGGATAAATAGATCGTTTTCTCAGTTAATGCCAATTACTCAATGGCAAACATATTATTAAAAAGATACGTAACCTATAATATTTATTCCAACAATGAAAAATTATAAAAAAAATAAGCTGTTAAAAAACAAAATAGAATAAAATATAAGATTTTTAATACAAAATATGACCTACTCAAATATACAATACATGTTAAAAATTTAATATTAAACTCAGACAAAATAAATAAATGAATAATAACAACAACACAAAAAAAAGTATCACATAAATTCAAAGAAAAATAAAAATAAATATACCCCCGCTCCTAGTTTAAGTAAAAAGAAACCTTCTATAATGATGGTCTAATGCCCTGACCGGCTGACCCGTAACTATTAAATTTATTTTCTATCATTTTTCACTCCCTCTCAATTTCAGTATTTTACTCCCATAATTGACCAGCCACCATATAAGGAATGCTGGAAAAGACAACAAGAGGAGGACAAAAAGAAACTTCATTATTCGCCTTAATAATGAGTACGTACAGTTCTAAATAATCAATTTGAACTTGCAAAGTTGCAAGTAACGGAGAGTTACTTTAAAGTCTAAAAAGAAGTATATTTTACTCAAAGAGAAATATATAAAAGTTTTTTTTTATTTACTCTGTTCCTTCTCGCACAAAGCAAACAAGTGACCTTTTTTTTTTTCTTGTTTCTTATTAATTCTGTGTCTCGAGATTCGCTTTTCTCCTTCTTTTTATCATCTTCTCCTTGTCGGTTTGATTTGGAAAACTTTCTGCAACTACAAAGAGAGATTCCTAAAGTTTTCCTAAAAGAAAAAAAAAAGATTTTCTATTAAAGAATGGTAGAAACAGGTCACCATCATCAACATCCACCGGCACCGGCTGGAGTCGGTCCTCCGCCGGTTTCATCTATGGCGGTTTCGAGAGGACCCACTTGGCCTCCGGCCGAGCAA
The DNA here is from genome assembly GCA_010577795.1 of Isatis tinctoria. Lineage (NCBI taxonomy): Eukaryota > Viridiplantae > Streptophyta > Magnoliopsida > Brassicales > Brassicaceae > Isatis > Isatis tinctoria. Next base: position 20,238,496 of record CM021247.1, on the reverse strand, counting down.
CTCCATCATCTTCAGTACTGCATCCACTCTAACCCTTCTTGGCGTTAGTCTCTCTCTCTCTCTTGTCTCTTGATTACTATATTCCGATTCAGATGTAAAAATTTATCATTTTTCAAAGTCAAAAGTTGCATGAGTCCACTTCTCTCTCTCTCTCCTTATCCGCTTAGCTTTTTTAGCTTTCTGTTTTGTCTAGAAGAATACTTTAGATCTCAGAATCAGATTCGATGCTTTTGTTTTTGCTGTTTCACTATATAAAGCTTTTCTTGGTTGTTCTTAGTTTTAAAGCTGCTTTATAATTGTTTTTGTGCATACTAATCGAATTTGGTTGCGGTTGTAATTGGTATAAATCATATATTAAGGTAAAATAAACTCTAATGGTTTATTGTATTTGTTTCATTTTCATTATCTTTGATCCATTCGGGTTTGTTTGCATACAGATGAGACGGTTGTACTTGCTTTCCAGCATTACATAGTGATGCTCGGAACTACTGTTTTGATAGCCAACACACTTGTGCCTCAAATGGGTGGAGATGCTGTATGTTTTGCTTTTTGTTATTCGAATCGAATCTTAATGGGAATATCTTGTTCTGACTGTTTGGTTTTGTGGACAAGAACAGGGTGATAAAGCGCGGGTTATACAGACAGTACTGTTTATGTCGGGAATAAACACGTTACTACAAACGCTTATAGGGACAAGGCTTCCCACTGTTATGGGAGTTTCATTCGCTTATGTTCTCCCTGTATTGTCTATCATCAGAGATTACAACGATGGTCAATTCGCAACTGAGAAGCAGGTAAAAACTTGCTTCATTTTCTTAATTTTATTTGATACATGCCATTGCCATTTCTTTGATTTTGAAATGGGTTCTTACAGAGATTCCGACATACTATGAGAACGGTACAAGGATCCTTAATCATTTCTTCATTCGTCAACATCATAATTGGGTACGGTCAAGCATGGGGGAACTTGATAAGGTGATGATATAAAGTGAATATAGTATATTATTCTTGGTTCAGATGCTGGTGAAAAGTTCTAATATTCAAATTTTTCAATGCAGAATCTTTAGTCCCATTATCGTTGTGCCAGTGGTTGCTGTTACGAGCCTTGGCCTGTTCATTAGAGGCTTCCCATTGGTAACAGTTTCATCTAAAATTCAATCAGCTTTAACAACTTCAACAACTTCACTAAGTCATCATGTGATCTTTTGGGTTTTACAGCTTGCAAACTGTGTGGAAATTGGTCTACCAATGCTGATTCTGTTGATCATCTCACAACAAGTTGGGCTTTATTTGTTTGTTTTAGCTCTATAGTCTATACATTTGGGTGATTGTTTAGATCTAAAGCTCTGATTTTTTGCTGTTTGTAATGCAGTATCTTAAACATTTCATCCCAAGGATTAAAATGATACTTGAAAGATATGCTTTACTTGTTTGCCTTGCACTCATCTGGGCTTTTGCTGCTATCCTTACTGTTTCTGGGGCTTATAACAACGTCTCCGTGGCCACAAAACAAAGTTGCCGCACAGATCGTGCCTTTCTTATGTCCTCTGCTCCCTGGTTTGTTGGTTACTGTGTTTCTTGATTCTTATTTTTCGTCATTAGAGTCGGTCACCTAATTTTCTCATTTTATAGGATTAGCATCCCATACCCGTTCCAATGGGGGACTCCGATATTCAGAGCCAGTCATGTTTTTGGAATGTTCGGTGCTGCGATTGTTGCATCTGCAGAGGTACAGATTCTTGTCTACAGACTGTTGTTTGCTTTTAACAGGACACAACTTGTTCTTATGTTGTGTGTATATCCCATTTTTCAGTCTACCGGAGTATTCTTTGCTGCATCAAGACTAGCCGGAGCAACAGCACCTCCAGCACATGTTGTCTCTCGTAGTGTTGGGTTACAGGTTTTATTCCCATACACTCTTTTCATTTTCTAATGTTTTAAAAAGTGGTGTATTCTGTAATAATTTTCCTTGTAGGGTATTGGAGTGCTCCTTGAAGGAATATTTGGTTCCATTACCGGCAACACTGCGTCAGTGTAAGTTTTAAACACCTATCCTTTTTCTATGTTCTATACTATTCGTGCTGATATATAAAGCCATAAGATCATATACTAGTTGATCATATATACAGCGAAAATGTTGGTCTCCTTGGACTCACACGAATAGGGAGTAGAAGAGTGGTGCAGATTTCAACAGGATTCATGATATTTTTCGCCATATTTGGTTCGTCTTTCCATTCCAATTAGTCATCTTTAATAGCGTTCAGTATATTGAAAGTAGCTTTGAAATCAATGTGTATTAAATGATCTTCAGGAAAATTTGGTGCCTTCTTTGCGTCTATCCCGCTTCCAATCTTTGCAGGAATATACTGTATACTACTTGGCATTGTTGGTGAGTAGCGTTTTTTGTGTAATGAATCTGCACATCCTAATCTGCTTCTGATAGTATTGTAATGTGATTTTGGCACAGTGGCGGTTGGAATATCGTTTATACAGTTTTCAGACACTAATTCGATGAGAAACATGTACGTCATCGGTGTCTCTCTCTTCCTAAGTCTTTCCATCGCTCAGTACTTTTTTTCAAACACTACAAGAGGAGGATATGGACCGGTTAGAACAGCTGGTGGATGGGTAAGCTTTTTAAACATCTGATGGTCTGGTGACAACTGTTTTAAACACGTTGTGGAAGTTTTGGAAATGATATAATACTTATACTATATGGTGTTTACAATCTCCTGGTGACTTGTGCTGCAGTTCAACGATATACTCAACACGATCTTCGCTTCGGCTCCATTGGTTGCCATCATTGTGGCGACAATACTAGATAACACGTTGGAAGCAAGGCATGCTATTACTGAAAGAGGAATCCCGTGGTGGAAGCCGTTTCAGCACAGGAATGGAGACACCAGGAACGACGAGTTCTACAGTTTTCCCTTAAGAGTTGGCGAGTACTTACCCACGCGGTTCCTCTGAGGACAGTCCCCTCGAAGGTTTCTTCTGTCTTTGGAAAATGTAAGATTTGTGCAGGTCATGTAGCTTTAATTGGGGATAAGGGATTAAAATGAACATAAGACTTTGATGAAGAAAACTAGTTTGCAAACTATCACTTGTTTTACGCGATTACTCTGCCTTTCAGTAACTTACCATTTAGGTGTTTTTTTTTTATCATCTGTGAATTTATATTACTTGAAAGCCAAAAGATTACACCAGGAACAGAATACTAACATCATCTGCCATCACAATAGGCCAGAGCAAACCACCACAAAGGAGGCAAAACCTATGCTCGACGAGAAGGAACAACACATAGTGCTCATACTTCTATTCTATATATGTGGAGGAATAAATCATGAAGGTCGAAGACTGTGTGGTCATGATGAGTAATCAATCACTATCGGACCAATTGGGTGCCACATTATGGATTTGAACTTCGATCACAAAGTTATTCGGCTTTGATGATATTAGGATTCAGGAGGACAATTAATTGTGAAATAAACAAGAAAGAATGTCAACATCTCTACGCTTGCTAGGTCCATGTCACTAGAAAACTGGAGTGGGCATTGATTACACTAGTAGATCTCGCATTGATTAGACTAGTAGATATCCTAACCATGCGCGGGCGTGGTTTATTTGTTATAATAAATTTCATTATTTTATTTATTTTGGTGATTACTTATTTTCATACTTTTTATTCTTTATATAGTTCCAGTTATTTTGTTTGTTTTAAAATATATTTTCAAGATTTGTCTTCAATTGATCAATTTATAATTTTGTTAGACTTAATATTAATTAAAAATTTCTACTTTTTCTTTAGTGAAATTAAGTTGTTAGTAATTTTTTTTCCATCTACTTTTTATTATATATAATACCTTTCATCTAATAAGTTTTTATTTTCACTTTTAATATAATTCTGATCCGTTTTTTTTTTGAAATAATTTTTTTTTTTTGGTTTTCTTTGGAATAATCGCATTGTATCATTTCATGATTTATTTAAATAAATACTTGTTGATGCTTTAAATTAATATTTTTTGCAAGTGCTTGCATTTTTTGAAACAAATGTATTTTATTACTCATTTTAGTTATTCTGTAAATGTTTATTTTATATATTAAATATTGAAGTACATATTATTCTATAGAGATGGGTCCAGACTGAAGTCGTTAATTTATTTGTTTTTGTTTCCGATATCCGGTTCTATTATTTTTGATAAAAAGTTTCTTTACTCTTTTTTTTAAAATGAAAATAGCTTATGGATATTTTCTATTGATTTTAAGTTGAATTTGTCTTATTTATAATAATAATTCATTGTTTTTAATCTTATATATATTACAACTTTTTTTGTTGTCATCTATTATTAAATTTATATCTTATATATAATACTATATTTTTCTTATTGCATTAGTAGATAATAACTTTCATTTACTAATATATTTATTTTTCACTTTATTTTATTACTAAAAGTGGGAACTAATTGGATTTATTGGTGTGTTTTTCTAAAGGAACCGATTTTTTGACCGATTACCACCTAATCCCGGCGGCTCCGCCGCACGACTTTCCGGCGATTAAGCGGTGCTAGTCGCCGCGTTTTAGAACACGGTGCAACACTGGTTTGTTTAGAAAATTAGAACTAATGAAATTGTGAGGTACATTCAACAGTAAACTAACTTTCTGTTTGGAATGTTCTCTTTTGTGTTGTTTTTGCTCTTATGACCCTCTCTTCGTTACTGTCTTTGTGTTGCTCTCATTCACTTATAATGTCTGAGGTGATGAGCCGTTGAAAGATGTAGCATATGGTGTCTTTCATAATCACTGATTACAATTGGTGTCTGTTTAAATTTCATTTGTTTTTAAGTTTATACATGTTTCCCACGTATTGTGTTGTGCAACTTCTTCCGTAGCTTTTCGATGAGTTTCAGTTCCGCTTTTTCAAAGCGACCTTTCAGCTCGACAATGCTTTCTTTTTGCTCGTTAGACATTATCAGCCATCTAACCATAATGGACAAATACGAAATAAGAATTTAGATATTTTCACATACGCAAAATAAAGTGGGAAAGTAGAGAAGTTTCTCACCCTCTAGTTAGCTGTTTGAAGATCTCCTTGTGTTTTTCCCAGATCTTCTATGAGAGCAGCTTCCAACTTTTCAACAGGAAGTATTGCTTATTTCTCTTTTCCAAGCGTATCCATTAACAATACCGAGTTAAAAAACCAAAGAAGAATACCGAGTTACTTTTAACTGGAAAGCGGCAGTTTCTTACCAATTTCTCTGCTTGTTCTTTGGCAAGTTGCACCTGAACAGAGGAAAAGTTATTCCATGGATAACCAAAATCAGCTCCACTTCCTTCTCTTTCAAACTAACATCTCCGAGCCAATGCATAGAAGACAAATTTTTATTAAAAAAATATCCAAAATAATCATAAGAAGAAGCACCTATGTAAATGCCAGATGGATGGAAATTGAAACACACCCAAGTCCGCGCAATGCTTCTCGTTCAACTCCATCGCGTTCTTCAACTTCTCTTGCTGAAAGGCGTAATCCAATTGAAACCATCTAATGCAAAGCCTAAGCCTTTTTACATAGTCCATCGTATTCTCGCATCTCCCCTGAAAAACAAAGCATCCGGAGCCAATAATTCAGGCCTAACATTAGAACAGAAACTCTTCCAAACCAAGATTCCATAATTAACATTCATAATCTCGAGAAGAAAAACAATACAGTAAATTGGAACTTCGAGATTCTTTACTCACCACATGGAGTAACATATTTAGATTTAGCAACTACAATCCTGGCACTAAACTAAATAATGAGGAAAAAAAAAAACCTTTCCGTAGACTTCTTTTAGTAAATTTGCATGAACTGGACGATCTCAATTTCAAACACCAAACCAAACATTAAGATTATCAAAAAGAAAAGAGAAGAGAGATATACGTTGTAGTTGTACTTGCTCTTGTATTTAATTCGCTCATGAAGAAGAGCGTCAACGGCTTCTCTGGTAAACTCAACGGGACCATACTCAGATCCTTCAGTGCTCGTGCTCGTCTTTCGCTCCCGGAAACGCTTGCCAGATTCTTCCACCGTTTGTCATTTCCCCCACCATTTTCTGTTTCTCCAGAGAGAAAGAAGATAAAATTAGCTCAGATTCCTCTCTTCTCGTACCTAAGTACTCCAGATTTGTCTCTTTGGGAACTGTTTAAAAGGAATTAAATAGGTAAATCGAAAAGGACGAAAACCGTGATTGTTTTTTCAGTTTCGAAACAGTAAGGTTTTTCAGTGATTTTGAGCTAATCAGCAAACACTATCAGTGAATAAAAAAACATAAAAGACTGAAACTTTCGGGGAGTGGCAGTCTCATAGAGGAAACAAATTCCAGTTTTTCAGAATATCTTGAGAGAAGAACACACATACAGAGATGAAAAAGTAGAAGAAGACCTTCTTCCTCTCATCATCAAGCTCGTAAGAAACCTGCAAAAAATACAAATCAAGAATGATTCTACTGTCTTTGCCAATGAAGACTCATCTCATAAATTGAACAAAGCTTGCATAAATTTCCAGAACAAAGTGCCAATCTTTTGATGCTTTCTTCAAGATCTGAGTTATCGTTCTGATCCTTCATTAGTCGCTTAAATCTAGTTTCTTACTTATCAGAATCTGAACGCTTTATGTTTCGAAGAACACGGAAACTGCGACAGATGGTTGGCGAGATGAGGAAGATAAGTGATGTGTTCGCCGATTCTCAAACATTCACCGACGATTCGATTCATTGCCGGAAAGAACCAAAAACAGACGGTGGATTAATTTGGACTGTAGAAAGACTGGTCGTCTGATCGGAAAGAAGCAGGAGTACAGAGAGGAAAGTGAAATTAGGTGAGTGAGGTTTGAGATTGTGGTCGCACAATTTATAGGAGAGCCTCTTGAATGGTGAAGGAAAGCCATAGGTTGGACAGTAAAGAGGATTGACAGAAAGGGAAGCAATTTAATGCAGTGGATGAGAAAGAAGCACCGCTGTTAGCGGCGTTGGAGGGAGGTGAAGGAGCAAAGATTCGCCGACTGTCAAGGAGTGTTTCGTTTCAACGCAAAGAAAGGAAGAAGATGAATATTGGAAGTGGGCTTCTGCGCAAAAAAAAAAAAACATTCGTGGGCCAAAAGAGGAAATATTTTTGCTTTACAAAACAGAAAAAACCGCCATGTGGCAGGTCATTAGGCAAAATGAGGAAAGTATATATAAGATATTTAATTTGGGTTATTTATATTTATTCGATACAGAGCTCAAGAGTCTTGGATGTACTATATTTATATGTACATAGTTAGGCTTAAGATTCTGAACCGAATCGATGTTTGGGCAGTTTGGTTTAGATTCAGTTATAGTCCTCAAAACGATTGACAACAAATGAAATTGTGTTCGATTCTCAGTTATTTTGGTTCGGTTCTGATATAAGATTGGAATCACTCCAACTTATGATTGCTCAATGATCAAGAGACTCCAAGTTTAGTAGCGGAAGATGGCTGAAAGTAGAAAGGAAGGGTGGTTTGATTGACTCTCTCAATTGGTGGACTTTTATTGATTCACTCAATCCTTGGAGAACTAGACTTGTTTGAATCACACAAACAATACTAATCCTATGATCTATAGAAACAACTGAATCACTCAATGAATCTAAAGACAGATTAAACTCAAAGACACACTTTGAAGAAGAAGCAAATGCTTTGTATTAACTTAATTGATTGAAAGGTATTCACAAATGAAAGGTTACTTGAGCTTATATCGGTGCTCTACACGTTCATAACTCAAAGCTAGAAAGGAATAATGGGAAAACTAGCCGTTGGTGGCGTAAAGAGGGAATCAGCCGAAATAAAGAAAAGTGAGATGTGCTTCAGTCTTGAGAGCTTTTGGCGTGAATGTGTGGTGTCTAGGGATGTCCAGGTGCATTTTATGAAGCCTGAAAACGCAGCAGATTTTAAGGGAAGGAGCCGTTGGGGTTTTAATACTCCTTGTGTGAAATTAGAGTTTTCGTATTGTAACACATTAAGTTTTTATGAAATTTCTTGTACTGTGAGAAAAAATATCATTGATAAAACAAATTTTCGATTTCGGTCCTCGAGTTCTTATAAAATAGGATTTCGAACCCCTACTCATTATAAGTTTTGATTGTGTGAGTTTCAACTATCACAATATATCATGGTTTAAGCTTGGAACATTCCTCACGTGATACCTGGGCTCGCCTCTAAATCTGAGATGCACCACTCTAACTACCCTGCAGCCTTTTATTGATAAGGTAACTAGCAAGCTTCACAATTTGATAGTCTAATTTTTATCATTCACTGGGAAATTTGGGCTCATCTCCTCTGTTTTTTACAGAATGGTAAACTTCTGGAGCTATGTCTTTCATCTGCCAAAGCAGTTCTACATCAAAATTGATTTCCTTTGTGCGGCTTTCTTATGGAAGAATAAGACCACCTCCATTGTGGGCACTAGAGTGGCATGGATGAATATATGTAAGCATAAAGAGAAGGGGGACTGGGTATCAGTTTGTTGGAGGATTTTGAATGGGTTTTTATGAACCCTGGTTCATTGTGGGTCTCATGGGTTAATCCTCACGTCTTTGGCAAGAAGAGTTTCCGGGAAACTGAGGATGCAAATCGTTTCTTTAGAACGATAAGAAACATGCTCCAAATAAAGCATGTCTCAGGATGTTCATGCACTATGAGGTTGGAGATGGAAACCAGGCTTCCTTTTGGTTTGATTACTAGACAAAGTTAGGGCCCTTATTACTTTTTCGTGATTGGCGGACCCAGAAATCTTCGCATCCCTAAGTTCTCTCATATAGCTCCAGCTGTTCGTGACAGAAACTGGAGGCTTCCACTGGCCCATTCAGAGGCTACTCTGGACTTACAAACCGTACTAACAACAATTTCCCTTCTTACACCAGAGAAGGGCAAATATGTCTTCTTATGGAGGAGTGGCTCAGAGTTCTCGTCGAAGGCTACCTGGGACCACATTAGGGACCATTCTCCTACTGGCTCTAGGCATGGAGTTACGTGGTTCAAACTTCACAGAGGTGATCCCTCGTTGCTCCCTTACTGTGTATCTGGTGATGTTGGATAGGTTACCAACCAGAGATCGGATTAGACATTGGGGCATCTACTCTTCTCTGAGCTCTGTGTTGTGTTCGATGTATTGAAACTCATGATCTTCTCTTTTTCGATTGCGAGTTTTCGCCTGAGATTTGGAGCTATTTTCAACTGGGTTTGGCCGTAATTATCCGGCTACTGCCCACTCGGTTACTTCCTGGATTCTAACAAACCAATCCATCTCAAGCTTAGTGAGGTCTATTGTCAAGCTTCTGTTTCAGCTAATCATCTAACTTATATGTGAGGAGTGCAACTGGAGGATCTTCACTTGTGTCTTCCGATGTGGTTACTCGCCAACCGATCATTGATTGGACATGCATGATCGTCCTTCTGTCCTTTCCAACAACAAATGTAAGGTCGGCTTTCCTTTTAGAACTTTATTTCCAAGGCGTTCTCCCACGTTTGTTAGAAATAATTTCTTGTTTCCTCTGTAATAAGGTGTTCAACCACAACAGTCTAATTTTCAGAAAATTTAACAAGAATAGAAAAAAAATGAAAAATTAACGGAGCAATTACCTTTGTAAATCATTTTTTTCTCTCGGAACGACCTGTCCATGAAATGAAAAAAAGTTTTCCTTACATTCTTTTACTAAAGATTTTTCTTCTTTTAACACAAGCCAAATGTATTTTCGCATTTTTGTTGGTTATATTTTTCTACTATGTTTTTAATTTGTATTATAATATTTGCATGGTTTCATTCTTTTAGTGAATATTTATTTTCATCTTCCTCTTTTTTTTACTCTTTATATAATTTTGCTCAATTTCTCTTATTTTTAAGTAAATTACTAATATTTTGTCTCATAGTAATTTATTAGTTATTTTGTTAGATTTAATATTCTTTAAAGAGAAGTTATTTTTTTTGCAGTGAGTCTAAGTGTTTTTATCCGCCAGTGTTTTCTATTCTTACATATGAGATTTTGTTTCTGTAACATTCGTCTCATCCTCTCTCGACATGCCACAAACCCTCACTTTTATCTCAAGCAACTCCAATTAATATGACTTTTACTTTATATTTATAAATCAATGAATTCAATAACCAAAATAACCCGAATAAATTCTGAAACAAATCTTCAAAAAGAAAAACAGAAAGCCGTAAAATCCCAAAAAGTAGCAACGATCAGTCAGTGCATGATAGGACTATGGAGAGCACCAGAAAATGCATTCACAATCAAAGCAAAATGGTTTCTTCAACAACTTCATGATGGACTATTTTGGCCAATTTATTGAGTTCTTGACAAGGAGAGCATTCAAAATCCAAACCCATGATGATATCTAACAAGTCCAGACCATTTTCATCATGTTACAAGTCCAAGAAGAGCCTAAAATGATGACTTTACTTGCAGCCCAAAAGGAGTGACGAAAATTGGATATTAAGAGTCATTCAAAGCATTTGAAGAGTTATTTTGACCCGAATTAAGTCCAGTCTTCCTTTATCATTTTCTATGTATTATTTTTTGCACTTTTCATAGGTTTTACACATTTCCTTTAATTTCTAAACTTTGTAAAATCTATTTAAAGTACTCCACATCCAGATTAATAAAAGATAGAGAGTTTTTGAGTTTATTCTTGTCTCAGTGACTGAGAGAGAGTTCTTTGCTAGTTCATCGGATTTGAACCGGCTTGTTGATTTGGTGGTTAGCCATTTCATCAATTGAGTGTGTTTGGTGGTCAGCCATACATCAAACCTCAAGGTGGTCAGCCTTAGGAAGGGTATATCAGGAGACTTTCCGCACCTCCCGACGATCCCATCAATCCATCAGTTCCGGAAGTGCTAGTAGCCTTCTCGGTTCATATCCAAAATCCACCAAAGTGATTTCCGTGGGAAGGATTTTTATCAAGTGGTATCAAAGCACCACTCTAAGTCTGGTTTCTATCTTCTTTTCATTTTCTCTTCTTTTCATTTTCTTTCATTCATCTTCTCATCTTTCATCTTTTTTTCTCTGTTTATTTATTTATTTATTTATTTATTTATTTTCGTCACAAAAAAGAAGGAGAAAAATGCTTTGTCGGTAGTTTCTATTTTCTATGAACCAGATTTGTGGACAAATCTTTTATTTAAGAGGAGGGGAATGATAATGGGAAGCACTAAGACATACGTTTATTGTTCGGATCATATCTTCTCAACCACGAAACTTCTATGCATGCAACCACTTGGAAAATGTTCTCAGCTCAATTACAAAGCTCCTCGAAGAAGAATCAGATCAAAACGAGTTCATATGAAGGAGTAATGCCATTTACAAGTTGGGTGTTTTCTAGCTTACGCGAATTCAGACCTCCGAGCATTCAATGAAGGATTCTGACCAGACCAGAAGGAATTAGGCCACAAACCGAATTGTTCTACAATATTTGTCCAACAGAGAAGCTCAATAATAAGCCCACTTTCCAATTCTACAAGGAATAGGCGGATTTTATCAGATCAAGAGTCACTTAGAGTTGAAAAGTCATTCAAACTATCTTTATTTCTAGTCAAAGTCTTTGGTCTTTGTTCTAGTTTCGAGTGGCCTTGTTTTCCCCACAATCTGCCTAGTATTTAACACATTTGTAACCTATTTAAGCACCATTTCGTGCAAGGAATAAAACAGAGAGTACTTGGTTATTTTGGGAACCTTTTTGAGTGGTTAACTCATTCTTCCTTCAATGGTGTGTAATATCCATTGATCTGATCATGGTGTGTAATATCCTTGATCAAAACCTCTTTGTCGTCTAGGTGCGTCATATCCTAGGGCATTGGTCGGGAATATCAAGAGCCTTCCGCAACTCTTTTGCGACCCTTCGATCCATTTCGATCCGTCTTGGTGCGTCATATCCAAGGGATCAACCGGAATATCAGAAGTCTTCTGCAGCTTCTGTGCGACCATTGAATCCACCGCCTTGTTTTGCAAGGATTATCCAATTCACCACCTTATAGTGCATCATCCTTGGGAGATTTTCATCATTTGGTATCAGAGCCACTTTGGTGGTAATTTTTGTTCTTGTCTGTTCATCTTCTCATCTCTTCATAAAATTTCTTCTTCGTCTTCTTTTACTTTTGGAATCCGGGTTACTTCTTACCCTTAGTGTTTTTGTTATTCAAAAAAAAAAGACTGTACTAAAAAAAAAGGAAAAGTTTGATACAAACTGAAGAGAAATCCAGTTTGTGGGATGGTGGAAGAGTAATCCTGCTGGGTGAAAGAGAAACCCAGCCTGGAAGTAGTTAAGGCGGATTCCCAATCCTTGATTTCTTTCTTCTCTTTCTTTTTACCCTAAAGGTGTTTTGGTTTTTGATTGCTGAGTTTTGACTGCCTATCATCCTTTGAACCAGTGAAAAGAACTCTGAGTGATCAGTTAAAAACTGTGGGTAAACACTGTGTGGGTGAGGAAATTCGAAAAAAAAAAGAGAGGAGAATGTGAAGATTTTTATTTGCTAATTTGTGTGTTCATTGCTTTTCAGGAAAATCAGCAAGTGAGAAACATTTTGGAGGACCGTTTACTCTAATTTGTTTGCTCATTTTACAGATTTAAAATGTTTGGATTTATGAAGAAAAGCAGCAAGGAACAAATTCCACAACAAGGCAAACTTAAATATTCATCTAAAAACTTGTTGAACATTTTTGATGAATTTGCTACTGTGCATAAAAAGTCTAGAGCTGACCAAAGCAAGAACTGGAGGAAGAGACAGATCCGGCCTGATGAAGGTGATGGAGAGGAGACCAAGGGACATAACCATGCCTTCACCAAAGCCAGAAGGGGCTGCTGTGATGAGTTTCAGACTTATGCCAACTTGGAGAAAATACTGCATAAGGCACTTATTGCTATTCAGCAACTGAAAAAGAAAGGCAACTCTTCACCTCAGTCAAATTCTCATTTGAAGACTAACCAATCTTTTTCTTTTGAAGCTGTGAAACCCACAAGCAAAGCTCTTTCAACCAGGTGTTTCAAGTGTCAAAAGATTGGTCACTATGCTAACAAATGCAAAAATCAAAAACTTGCGACTTTGGTGAATGGTGAAGCTGAACCCAGAGAAATTCCAAGCAGCAGCAACACTCACTGTAAGGATTCTAGCAACAAACCTTTTCTTAACTTGAGGGTCTTGGAATTAGTTGATGAAAAACGAATTGGGTTTGAAAAAGATAAAGAATTTTGTGATCAAAATCCTGTTTTTGAAAATTGATTCTTTCTTTTGAAAACTTGGTTCTTTCTTCTGAAAATTTTAAACCAAAACGTTTTCAAAAAGAAAAGGACAATATTTCTGATTTGTTTTTCAACCCTGATGAGTTTCTGAAACAGAACAAACCTTTTGATCCTCATGGAAAAGATTTTGAAAAAGGTTTGAAAAAGAATGAATTTTCAGATGATTTGAGTATTTGTGACATTGGTACATATGATCTTGGTCTTTGAAGTTTTGTGTCAATACAGGGAAAATCAGATGGAGATCACGACACAAAGACATGAACATGTTGGTCATGGAGAAAAAAAAATACATTGCCAAAACCGGACCAAACTCAAGGTGAGAAATGTTCTTATTTCAATTCTTGTGTTTTTAATCCATTTCCCTTTGATGTTCCAGATTTGTGGACAAAGCTTTTTGAAGAGGGAGGGAATGATAGGACTATGGAGAGCACAAGAAAATACATTCACAATCAAAGCAAAATGGTTTCTTCAACAACTTCATGATGGACTATTTTGGCCAATTTATTGAGTTTTTGGACAAAGAGAGCATTCAAAATCCAACCCATGTTGATATCTAACAAGTCCAGACCATTTTCATCATGTTACAAGTCCAAGAAGAGCCTAAAATGATGACTTTACTTGCAGCCCAAAAGGAGTGACGAAAATTGGATATTAAGAGTCATTCAAAGCATTTGAAGAGTTATTTTGACCAGAATTAAGTCCAGTCTTCCTTTATCATTTTCTATGTATTATTTTTAGCACTTTTCATAGGTTTTACACATTTCCTTTAATTTATAAACTTTGTAAAATCTATTTAAAGTACTCCACATCCAGATTAATAAAAGATAGAGAGTTTTTGAGTTTATTCTTGTCTCAGTGACTGAAAGAGAGTTCTTTGCTAGTTCATCGGATTTGAACCGGCTTGTTGATTTGGTGGTTAGCCATTTCATCAATTTGGTGTGTTTGGTGGTCAGCCATACATCAAACCTCAAGGTGGTCAGCCTTAGGAAGGGTATATCAGGAGACTTTCCGCACCTCCCGACAATCCCATCAATCCATCAGTTCCGGAAGTGCTAGTAGCCTTCTCGGTTCATATCCAAAATCCACCAAAGTGATTTCCGTGGGAAGGACTTTTATCAGTGCATATACCTACTCATCCGACTCACCTGTAAAGTAAGAAAGAAAAGTGAGTAACAAGGGAATCACTCACTGAGGTGGAGATGCTAAAACACGCAAGCCACAGCCTTTGTCATAGCACTCTAAGAACAATAGTTTAACCTAAACATGAGAAAACACAACATTTAAAGTACCCAAGCATAGTGGACAATGGTCCAGTTGGCGAATTAAGTGATCCACACTAGCTCCTCATATGAGGCTTGCGGAAATGAATAAGTGTCCAAATGCATCACTCAGTGGACGCTTTATCGATCTTTAAGCACCGGACAACATATCAACTAAGATTTTCTGCACCCTCTCAGACAAGGCGACAGTAGTACACAATCTCAGAACCCCCACAATCTCATCACATACTTGAATAATTATATAGCTTATATGTATCAATCATTAATCATTTTAACATGCACAAGAAACAATGCTTGAGTCAACCTATGCTGCACAATGATTGTTTAGGGGAGGACAATCCGAAGGGGCATATTGAACCGACAAAGGAATAAGATTAAGAACGACATCGTTTTGTCTCGAATTTCGCGTAAAAACTTTGGGATTCGGGTCAACCCAGGAAGATGAAGATCCCGAAATTAGCGTCTCGGCGGCGGAACAGTTAGAATCAGAGG
This sequence comes from Isatis tinctoria, assembly GCA_010577795.1. NCBI lineage: Eukaryota > Viridiplantae > Streptophyta > Magnoliopsida > Brassicales > Brassicaceae > Isatis > Isatis tinctoria. The sequence continues at coordinate 20,223,435 of CM021247.1, read as the reverse complement.
AAGATGCAGAAAAGGGATCCGGAATACGTGGCATGACAGCCGATAACCAGACAAACTTCAAATTGGTGCACCGGAAAGGATGAAACAACCAGCACACCAGAGGAAGATAAATTTGCAACAAGAAGGAGAAACATTAGAGAAAGAGAAAATACCTCCAAGAGCAAGGGGTGAACGCGAAGCCAAAATTTTGGAGTAAGAGAAAGGGAGTGATATTTATAACCTGAGAAAACCGCAACAATTATCAAAGAAGATCAATCGATGTTCCTCGGATGTGACTCGCCGCGGGAGCTGTGTAAGTAATTCCAAAAAACCCGCTCACAATCATAAGGCGACACGTGTAAAGTAAAGGAAAGTCAACCGGCACCGATGATCCAACCAAGAAGACAGTCAAACAAATAGCAATATGAGTATAAAGTCCGTGTCTTCAGCATCAGACGACAAACTGGGGGTGACAATTGTTGGGGGGTAGGTCTCGTCGACCTCCAAGTCGTAATCTGTGTGGAGATAGGAAAGCATGGTAGGTCCAGAGAGCGCTCAAGCTACGGCACGGGACACGAGGGAAGAGTCCCATCGCGTGCAAAGAAGAGCTGAGACTAAGTCGGCCTAGCTGCAATGATGGGATAGGCGCGTAAATCGAAGAGGCGCCGTATGCACATTAATTAAAGCTCTCCATTCACATCAATTCAGAAGGACCGAAGGGTAAAGGGTAGGAGCCAAAAGGGCTATAAAAGAGAAGAAGGTTCAACTTGCTAACCATCCGATCTCAAGCCGAAAATTTGACCTCTCTCTTACTATCTCAAACAACCGAGAAAATCACTTATCAAAACCTCATAATCAACAGTTCACATAATTACTGCATAATGTAGGAGGCAAAAAAAGAAACATGTAAGATAAAACGGTAAAATGATTAAACCTGAAACAGATTTAGACAGTTTGTGGGTTGACGGCTGTTGGTGAATCTAATGATTGCACGCTTTCCTCTTTTGATTTTGTCGACTTCTCATTCATATTGTTTGTTGGAAAGCAAGCGTGAGATTTTCCCAAAGTGCTGGGCATTTTTCTTTGAATTGAGGTTAATATTAGTCAGAGGTGCAATACCTAGTTAACTACAAAAGAAAATCAAATCAATTTGCAACTGAATAATAGTTGTGAGAGCCGAAACTCACACTATCAAAACTTATATTTAGTGGGGGCTCGAAAATTCTATTTTTAAAGAACTAAAGGACCGAAAATGCAAAAAAGAGATTTTTATTGATATTTTCCGAAAGTACAAGGGAAATTAGCAAAAGCTGAATAGTCTTAAATTGCTAAAACTCCTAATACTCGGATCTGGGATGGGTTTAACCCTTACATGAGTGTACATATATATACTGACAATCCTAGGAGGCTAAGACTTCAGATTTCCGATGTGGGACCTTGTGTTTCGCTCCCAGCCGCCGACCTAAGCTTTTTGGGCCTGATTCACGGCCCGAGAGTCTTCCGTGATCCGTCTGCGCATCCTGACCCAAATCTGGCCCGCCGATGAATAGTGACCCGTGAATAGTAAACCGGTGAATAGTAATCCGAATCTCGGTTTAAGTTTAATTCGATTTTTTGGTTAACTTTGTCTCGAGTTGAATAGTTTTTTTCAACGGTTTTTCCCGCGTGAACAGTGTTCCGAGCGTTTTACGACTTCTGAGATTCGAACCGCCCGTTTTTTGTTTGAACTTCCAGCCTCCGGTTTCAGTATTGATGCCCAGCCGCCGGTTCCTTTGGCTCGTGTGCTCGGCGACTGGTCCTACGGACGACTGGACGTTCGTCACGGTCTTTCGGGGAATGTTTACAGACGTCTTCGGAGTCAGAACATGCAAATGGATGATCTTCGGGTCGGTCCGGGCATAGAGTTATTTTCGGTCGGTCGACTGGACGATGTTTGGTTAACGAGTCTTGACTTTGAGAAATGATCGTGAGCATGTGATGAAGACCTGGCGGCTGGCCTTATCCCAGCCGCCGGTTGATGTATCGTGAAGACCCGGCGGCTGGCCTTATCCCAGCCGCCGGTTGATGGATCGAAAAGTCCCGGCGGCTGGCACTTATCCCAGCCGCCGGCCTTGGACGTGTGAAGACCCGGCGGCTGGCCTTGTCCCAGCCGCCGGCCGTGGACAAGTGAAGACCCGGCGGCTGGCCTCATCCCAGCCGCCGGTTGATGGACCAAGACGACCCGGCGGCTGGCCTTATCCCAGCCGCCGGCCGTGGCATGATGAAGACCCGGTGGCTGGCCTTATCCCAGCCGCCGGTTGATGGACCAAGACGACCCGGCGGCTGGCCTTATCCCAGCCGCCGGCCGTGGCATGATGAAGACCCGGCTGCTGGCACTCATCCCAGCCGCCGGCCTTGGACGAAGAAGACCCGGCGGCTGGCACTCATCCCAGCCGCCGGTTCGTGTCTTGGACGGGTCGTGGGCAGTTTGCCTTAGCTCGTCCGTTCCATGTTCGGGATTTCATCTCGACCTTGACTTCTCGTTCCGTCAATCTTCGAGGAGGGGATTTCGACCCCAACAGTTAGCCCCCCAGCTCTTTGCTTCCGTGGTTTGGAACAAGGAGCTCCGAGCTGAGAGTTTTATCGGGATTGACTGAAACGAGAAGGCAATTAGTTTTTCCGTTCGTCCGCTTCTCTTTAATGTCTTGTCAGAGCATAGTTCACCATGGAAGTTCGTGCCATGTTTGCTATATCAAAGGAGTGGCTTCATTCATTTTTTACACACTCCTTTCTTTTTTTCAAGCTTTCTTCTTCAAGTTTCTCCTTTGAAAATTTTTCTTTAGCGATGGCTGGTGAAGGAGGTTCCCCTTTCGAACTCAACTTCGATGCAATCATGAACGATCCGTTTGAGTTTGATTTTATGTCCGCAGAGCAAGATGCGGTACTTGTGGAAGATCTATTGGTGGCTGGGGAAAATGCCATTCCACAAGCAGCGTACGGTCCCGAAGTTGTTCCTCAGTGGGTGGCTGGTCCAAGCAATGCTCAAGGAATGCTCGGTTTTGCTAATGTTCCTCGATGGGAGCCCGAAACGGTGGCTGGGAATGAGGACATGCCCGAGACGGCGGCTGGGAATGAGAGCATTCCCGAGACGGCGGCTGGGAATGAGACCAGACCCGAGCCGGCGGCCGGGAGTTCGACGAGTATGGCATCTGGTTCGAAGAGGGCGGCTGATACAATTTTCCCAAGGAATTGCACCTGAAGGTCGGCTAAGGTTGGATATGAACTGAGAACCATAGGTTTATTGAGAACCAAAGGTGTTGACTTGATTGGCATCACACACGTTCATGCAGTCCTTCCAGAATTTGAGCATCAGCTTTCGAATTCGTGTAGGCCTTCCGGAATCAAAACAATAGCTTCCTAATTTGGGTAGGCCCTCCTGAATTTGAGCAATATGTTCCTTAAAACGAGGTGTAACTCCTCCTGGTTCAAGTTTCTTGGCCCTAAAGTCAGCTGTTGGCTTTGCTTCCAGTTTCTTATCCTTGATGCTTTCCATGATTGTATCATCCCCTCCCTCTTGAAAAGGATTTGTCCTCAAATCCATTTCTCCTACCACAAGAAGAAACGAGTTAGACACAAAGTAAAAGATTAGGGAAACAATCATGTGGAGAAAAGTGAAGAAAAGTGTTGGAATGGGACTTCCTTGGACTATGTGAATCGCTCTCCTTAGGTACTTCCAATTCCAAATTCCAAACTTAAAAGTCATTTGTTTATTCCTCTCTCTTGCTCCCATTGGAGACGTTTCTTTCTGGTTCAAATGCTCATTTGTTCCATGTTCGTCATGCTTATCAACGACTAGGATCATCAGTCCTTTATCAATAATTCCCTGCACCTGTTTATCATTTGCTTCCACAACTAGAAAACTCACATCAAATGTGCAAAAGGAATAGTTTATCAAAACTTCAAGTTGCTCTACCAGGTTTTCCTTGCATATAAAGTTCAGAACAAAACCCAATTGCTTTTCATGATTTTCAAAAACTCTATCACGAACAAGAATGTGATTAGAACTCCAAAAATCAGGGAGTGATCTCAAATCAAGCAAATTCTGAAGATGCCCAAACAAGTTCTCCATGCATATAATATTCAAGACAAGTTCCAAATGCTTTTTATGAACCTCAAAGATTTCATGAAAAATCCAGAACTGACATGAGCACCAATAATCCAAAAGTGTGCTTAAGACAAGCAAAACTTTATCAAAACAAGAGATGATCATTGTAAATTCAGAAAAGCTTTTTAAAACATGATCAAACAAATGCTGTTCACAGAAGAGTGTTTCAGAAATTGTAATCAAGTTGAAAACAAATTCAGAAAATTCAGAAACACAAAACTCTTTATTTTTCTGCAAACCAAATCGCTTTTCATCAAGAGTACAAACCCAAACAAACAAATTAGGCTCTTTCCTAAACAAATCAAATTCCTTACAGTGCTTCTTGGAGTAGTCATAAGGGAATGACATAAAGACCGGTTCTGTCACAAAGTCAATCCGATGTTCTGTACCTCGAAGAGGAGGTAATCCATCCGGGTTTTCTTCAGGGAAAACGTCACTAAACTCCTGCAAAAGTTGGTTCAAATCACTTGGAATCTCCAGTGCATTGTCAGAAGAGGTTAGTAAGCTTCCCTTATAGATAAGCAACACCATAGATTGTTTATAAAACAAAGCTTTCTTCACTCCACCAAGCTTAATGAAAAAGTTAGGACGACTTACCTGAGGTTTAGGAAGGGTGTCCTTAATGTTGAGATCCGAACAACTTAGCTGAGATTTAGGAAGGGTTTCCTTACTGTTCCTTTCCTTGGCCGATTTGATTTCTTCTTTTCCCTTAGCTTTATCTCTGCTCTGCTTCAGCTGGACTTGGTCTTCTTGCACTTCACGTGGTGACAAAGGAACCAGGGTGATATTCTTTTCGATGGGAACAGATTCCTTGACTTGTTCAACCTGTCCTTTCACAAATACTAGAACAACCACATCAAGTGTGCAAAAGAAATACACAAGCAGTTTCTGTGGAGTAAGGACGTCTAGAGGAAGACTAAGATTCCTGGGATCATCATCTAAAGCAGTTTCATAGACCAGTTTGGCATGATGACACACATTGACACATAAATCTCTTTTTGAACACAAAACAATCAAAGAAGTATCAATGCAAACAAACTGATTGAATTGAGCCCACTTAGAAACCTTTTCAGCATTTTCAAACATCAAGATTCTGCTAGTCCTAAGCAGCTCACGCAGTTTCCTAAACCAATGCTCATTCAGAGAACAATCAGATGCACACATTTCCTGAAATGATCTAAATTCACACAAAGCTTTTTCAGAAAACATGAACACTTCCTTCAGCCTAGAAAATCTTTTATCAAAAATGTTTTCCTTCCATGTCAAGTTTGTCTCACCAAGTTTTTGAATCCACAAATCCTCACAGAAAAAGATTTCACAGATTTCTCCAAAGGATTTCAAAACAAGACTAGAATCACACACTTTTTCAAACCGAAAACTGTTTTGCTTAAAGATCTTATCATGCTGAAACCTTTGAAAAGATTGAATCCCTGTTTCTGAGACAAGTTTTTCATTGTCAAAATCCTCCAAGTTTTCAAAACCAAATCGTTTGTGATAAGCTCTAAACTCAGGAAAAATTTCAGCAAATGAAAACTCTGTTTTTGCTCTAAATGGCTCAAAGGTTTTCTCACTCAAAGAAAATTCAATTGGACAAACAAGGCCACGAAATTCATCAATCAAAACACAGTTTGGCCTGGATAAATTCCCAGATTTAAGTGTTTCAAAAGACTGAATCATTTTATCAAAAACAAATTCAGAAACACAAAATTCTTTCACATTTTCTAAGCCAAAGCATTTTTCTTCATGAGGAGTAACTAGAACAAACAAGCTAGGAAAATTATTATTCACACCAATTCCCTTACAGTGCTGGATGCAGTTTTCACCAAGGAATGAGTGAAAAGGTGGTTTTGGTACAAGACTAGCTTTTTCCTCCAAGACATCTTCATGTGGCAAACTCTCTTGTGATTTTTCTGCATAGCTTTCTTCTTGGACCTGTGAAATAAAACCAATGCAACTCGGCAGCTCCGGTTTAAGACAGGTATGTTCTTCACAAGTTTGTTCATTCTCAAGCACAGAATAAAATTCAGAAGAAGGAGAATTAAACTTATCCTCACAAGATGTCATGCACTGAAATGGATCTTCTTCATTCTCATCAAAGTTTGGCAAAACATCTAAGAATTCTTCCTTCTCTTCAGGGATGCTATCAGCTTCTTCATCAAACACAATAGGCACGTCCTCTAGCTCATTGTTGTCCTGACTGTTGTATTCTCTTGAGTTTGATACTCTGTCTTGACACAAACAAGATGGATCAGCAATATTCTCCAAAACAGAGAATTCAGAGATACCTTTGGGTTCTGCACTGATGAAAATCTGTTGGTCAGCTCCAGTATTGGTTGATGGGCGTGAGCTTGTGCTCTCTTTCTTGCTCTTACTCATGGCCTTAAGTGTTTTCATCATTTGCATCTCAAAGTTTTCACAAAACACTTGGCTGTCAAACCGGTTTTGAAGCCTCCTTTGTCCACCATGGTTGTGATCTTGATCTGCTTCTTCTCTGGTCGGTTTGGATTGCTCTCTGCCTCTACATTTTGGCTTCTCATGTGACCTCCCTAGGCGTGGCTCTTCCTGCACAAAACCAAACTTGTCAAAAGCAAACTGTTTCTTATTTCTAAAAATCGGTTGCTCACTATCAAACAAGGTTTTAGAAGTGGATTTGAAAACACCTTTGTGTGGGATCTTCTCATGGCTAGATTTCTTTTGAAGACCAAACATATTGTCCCTGAAAACACTAACAAACACGATTAGAAGCAAAAGCTTTCTTCAGAAGCGTTTTCAGGCAGCCTTTCCTAAATCGCAACAGTATCTTCCCAAACTGTTTCTCTCTTTGTGTTTATCACTCAATGATCTCTCAAAGGTTCTAAGGGAACAAAACCCGATCAAACCCAGTGAATCAACCAATCAACAAACGGATTTGAAGAAGAAAGATAGACAGATTGCAAGATTTTTTTTGGCTAGAGATTAACCAAGCCCTCCTATATGATCAATACTCTTTTTTTTTTTTTTTGATTTCGGGAATCAAATTTTTTTTTTTTTTGAATCGATTTCTTTTTGCTTTTCCCTTTTTTTTTGATCTAGGATTGAGGCTGGCTCAACTAGCAAACAGATAGACAGAAAAGAAATCGATGGAAGAAAGAAAAGAAATTTGATGGAAGATGAGAAAGATGGAGTTAAAACGATAGAAAGATGGAGTTAAAACGATACCAATCCTTCAAGTGTGCTCTGATACCAAATGATACAATTTTCCCAAGGAATTGCACCTGAAGGTCGGCTAAGGTTGGATATGAACTGAGAACCATAGGTTGATTGAGAACCAAAGGTGTTGACTTGATTGGCATCACACACGTTCATGCAGTCCTTCCAGAATTTGAGCATCAGCTTTCGAATTCGTGTAGGCCTTCCGGAATCAAAACAATAGCTTCCTAATTTGGGTAGGCCCTCCTGAATTTGAGCAATATGTTCCTTAAAATGAGGTGTAACTCCTCCTGGTTCAAGTTTCTTGGCCCTAAAGTCAGCTGTTGGCTTTGCTTCCAGTTTCTTATCCTTGATGCTTTCCATGATTGTATCAGCGGCTGCCTCTAAGAGCACTCCCAAGAGGGCGGCTGGCACAGTTGCCGTATCAAGATGGGCGCTCGGCTCTGGAGGTGCCTTAGAGAGGGCGTCCGGCTCTTCTCGAGTTGAACTTGATGGCGTCTCGCCGAGGACGAGTATAGCACGTGGCGTTTGGACTCCTCCTCAACATGCTGAGGACAATGCCGGATGGCGTGCATGGCCGTCCCGAGCTCTGGTCCCCTCCGAATATCGTCGTACTTGGCCAGAGACGGGTGATAGTCCGGCCATATCCGGGGAAGAAGTCAGGTCGGATCACCCGGAAGTGCCTATTTTTGTGCATCCGGATGTGAAGTCCGAATGTCGCTCTCCCGGAGAAGCTAAAGCCTATTGGGGTGAAGATATTTTTGCTTGGCGGTTTAAGAAGCCTGGACCGTCTACGAGTTATAGATCGATATCCGAGGGATTCAAGCATGGTCCTACTTTGAGCGATCGGGATTCACTAGCCGAGCTCAGATACGACTTCTGGATTTCGGACAAGATTAAGTTCCGTCTCCCGAAAGATGGGGATAGGATGAACAAGGCACCAGAAGGATAATTCGCTATGCACGAGTCGATGTTTTACGAAGCTTTCTTCTGGTTTCCGATCCCGGGAGCTATCTTCGGATTTCTCGAGTTATATGGGGTTGCGATTTCTCAACTTACCCCATCCGCTATGAGGATTTTGATGGGACTCGTGGTTCGTTGTGCCGAGTGTGGGATCAAGTTGGAGCGTGACCTTATACGGAATTTCTTTTCGTTGAGGAAAGTTGCCCAGTCGGAGTTCTTCTGCTCGGTCAACGTCCGGAAGAATGTGAAGCGGTTCTATACCGGACTTCGACAGCATTGCAAAGCTTCGCGACACGAGTTTTTCTACGTGAAGCGCAGCCCGCTGACGGTCGGTTCCGACTTCGGCGGCTCGGTTAAGACCGAGTGGAGTTTGCCACGTAAGCGTTTCGTCTTTTTGTGAATTTTTCCTATAAGTAGACTTTACTCCTTTGCTTCATTCTTCATAACTTCATTTCTTACAACTTTTCATTTTTTCTCCTCTTCTTTCTCTAGTTCGAGATCCCTTTGCTCCTAGAGTTTCCGGGTTCGAGGATATCGTTAGTGAAGTTGAAAAGAAGAAAATAGATTGGGAGTGTCCTGATCTTTGGCGCCGCTTTCTTGACGCGAAAGATATTTTGGGAGGCCGTGCTCCTCCGAAGGGCCCCGACTTTATCGATCCGATGGCGACGTACCCCGGTATGGAGGGTGTTTGGAAGTACCGCCAGCAGAAGTATGGCGAGGCTGGACCGTCCGGAGAGGCGGCTGAATTTGATCCGGCGTCCGGGTTTGTTCTCCCGCCCGGGCCTGATTTCCATGGCGTGCCCGAGGAACAGATAATCGCTCCTCAGGGTTCCGATTGCGCCGCTGTTGCGGATAAAGGGAAGGGAACTTCCAACAGCCCAGACCGTCCGAGGAAGGGCAAAGTAGCTCGGACGGTCGAGGCGTCTGATCATGGTCTTCTCTTCGACGCTCGCAAGGCGGCGGGAGGCGATCCAGCTGAGTCCGTGAAGGTCGTGGACTATTTTGGAGCGTTGGCTCCGGCCTCTACTGCGCCGTACGATCGTTCGGCGGTTTACGGAGATCTGTCAGCCGGCCTTATGATGGTAATTCTTTCTTCCTTTGGACTTGTTTTGATGCAGTTTGGTCTTTTACTGATATTTGCCTTTCTTTGATTCAGGTCGCCACTCGAGCTCATGCGACTCAGGTTGCCTTGGAAGCTTCGGAGAAAGAGTCCCGGAAAAAGGACAAGAAGATCAAGGCCCTGGAAATCAAGCTTCGGAACGTGGAGAGAAGGTCTCAGAAGGAGCTTAAGGAAGCGCTCGCGGAGGCTGAGCGGAAGATGGAGCTGGCGATCAAGAAATGCCGCTGGCAATTGGTGGAGAAGTACCGGCTCCGCATCGAAGGTGCTAAAGCTGCACTCGCGCCGATGCGTCAGGCGAAGTATGGCGAGACTGCCTTGACCGAGGTCAGCTCGAACCTTGATCTAGTCCGGGATATTAAGTCCGGGAAGTCCAAGGTCGAGGTGGAAGAAGGAGAGCTGGAGGCGTCATTAGAGCAGCTCAACGGAGGAGGTTGGGCCGGCTCTTACGATCGGGCTGCTGCTGTTCTCGAGAGCCACTTGGTGTGCTCTCCGTTTCTCCGTACCAGTCTCCGAATGCTGAGGATTTGGATTACGCAGCTCCTACTCCTCTTGTTGAGTATGATTAGGCTTTTGGCCTTGTATTATCTGTTTCTGTTGTGTTCAGGTCTTTTGACCTTTTTCATTGCCTTGCTTCGTTATCTGAACTTGGTTACTCATATCTCCTTTCATGGAGGTTATTATCTATGCTTTGCCTTAGATGTTATGGATTCTTCGCTTGCTTTGCTTTTATAGTCTTGATATAAAGGAGAAGATGGGCGGCCGGATGTCTCTCTTCCAAGAGGGCGGCTGGCCATTTCTTTGAATGAAGGCGGTTGGCCAGTCTCTCTACGGAGGCCGGACGGCTGACCGGTTTGTGAGTAAGGGGCGGCTGGCCGTTGCTCGGCGGCTGGCCCGTTTCGAAGTGATTTGTAACTTTGCGGAACGAAGGGCGGCTGGCCCGTCTCTCTACGGAGGATGGGCGGCTGGCCCGTTTTGTAGATTGAAGGGCGGCTGGCCCGTTGGGCGGCTGGCCCGTTGGGCGGCTGGCCCGTTTGGTAGAATGAAGGGCGGCTGTGTAAGGATTTGTTCAGGTTTTAATCGAATTAAAACAGCCCTAACAACATCCTAACCCACGGATCTTGTGTTAATCGAATCTTTGATGAATCTCGAACATACCTGGAGATTTGCAGCGGAAGAAGAACAGTTAATCGAGATAAGGAAACGCCTCAAGTGCTGCGCCTCTACAGAAGTCCACACGCACACAAACTGGACGACGGGATGCTAGTACCGGAGCGAACGATTCGCCTTCGGGTTTTCTGAAACGTTTTCTCTGTTTTCTGTGATTTTCTCAAGCTTCCAAGAGCTTCACTTGTGTTTTACAAACTCTAACCCTCATATCATATATACAGGCTGGAGTTGCCGACAGGTGTCGATCGACACCCACCATTGGTGTCGATCGACACCCTCACAGAAAGTCAAACATCGAGAAGACGATGCCGACAGGTGTCGATCGACACCCACTATTAGTGTCGATCGACACCCTCATAGAAAAACGATATCTACGTATATCTTATATACGTTGATCATAATCATTACTCTAATGATCAAAACCCAATTTATATTATCCAGTTTGCTTAGGTGTGTGACCCTATAGGATCATATGATAATGGTAATGAGTTCATAACTCATAAGTTATAAGCGGCTTCTAGCAAAACATTATAACCGTCCAATATCATATGATTGTCTTATCTCGACATCACGACTCTACTAGAATAAATACAAGTCTGATTTCAGGACATTCCCTTCAATCTCCCACTTGTACTGGAATCAACTATTCCCATAATCCCTTTGTCTCTATATCTCGATCTGGCATAAGGCAAGAACTCGTGTCATCCTTAATCAACCAAACCATGTTTATCGAACTCCGATTTATACTGATAAAAGACAAACGATTGACATTCAATCCGTTTGAGCGCGGCCACGCATTTCCAGTATCAAATCTTCGATAGGCCCTGAGATATTTATCTCCCGTTATATGGGAGGGACAAATTCCATCTTGTTCCATCCCTGATCCTAATACTTCATAATATGCCCAATCAATGCCTTTATAGCCACCAGTTACGGCTGACGTTTGACAGAGTCAAAGCATACCAATTCATATGTAAGAAAACATGATGAACTCAGGTCAAAGGACTATACTCTATAGTCGTAATGAGAACTCTTATGACACTCATATAACAATCTTGTAGAGTTCTCATTAGCGGGTCATGTCCGATCATGTGTTCTCTAACACATATCTATGTGATTGACTTTAATACTCCTATTAATGACTCCATGAAACTTAGTCATCAGTCACCTCACATACTAGTCTCGCGCGGTTATCAATGTCCAACTTTGATAACCTCGACTATGGACACAAATAATTTATGTCATCTATCACTTATAGAGTTCATGATCAAATCACGTATTTGATGATCTATAAGAATGCCATAAATTACTTTTGGACAATTATTTAATAACACCATTAAATAATACTGAAACAATTTCATTAAATAAAACATAACCAAATGTATGTTTACATGAACATCAAAACATAAATATGATAACTCCCACTAAAACAAGATTACTGCTTAAGGAATCTAATGCCTATAGCAGCTGCATGACTCTCATGCTTCGGTCGTGGGAGTGGCTTAGTCAACGGGTCAGCAACGTTCTCGTCTGTCGGAACTCTGCTGATCTTGACGTCACCTCTCTCAATGATATCACGAATCAGATGATATCTCCTCTCAATGTGTTTGGATTTCTGATGTGATCTGGGCTCCTTGGCCTGAGCTATGGCTCCATTGTTGTCACAAAACAATGCCACAGGCTCAGAAATGCTAGGAATCACACCAAGCTCAGTAATGAACTTTCTAATCCAAACAGCCTCCTTCGCCGCTTCAGAAGCAGCGATGTATTCAGCGTCGGTCGTTGAGTCCGCCACGGTGCTCTGCTTGGAACTCTTCCAACTAACTGCACCTCCATTCAGACAGAAAACGTAACCAGACTGAGATCGGAAATCGTCTCTATCTGTCTGAAAGCTGGCGTCCGTATAACCACTCACTACAAGTTCATCACTTCCTCCGTACACTAAGAACTTATCCTTGGTATTTCTCAAATACTTCAAGATTGTCTTGACGGCAGTCCAGTGACTCTCACCGGGATCTGATTGGTATCGACTCGTCATGCTTAAAGCACAAGCAACATCTGGATGAGTACAAAGCATGGCATACATAATAGATCCTACTGCAGAAGCAAAAGGAATCCTACTCATGCGCTCTCGCTCAGCAGGTGTCGAAGGACACTGCTTCTTGCTGAGAGTAATGCCATGAGACATCGGAAGCAAGCCCTTCTTGGAATCATGCATGTTGAACCTGTGTAGAACCTTATCGATATAAGTGTCCTGGCACAGTCCAATCAGCCTCTTTGATCTATCTCTATAGATCCTTATTCCAAGAATATAGGCGGCTTCACCCATGTCTTTCATCGAGAAACAACTTCCTAGCCAGTCCTTTACTGACTGAAGTAACGGAATATCATCTCCTATGAGAAGTATGTCGTCTACATACAATACGAGAAATGCAACTGCGCTCCCACTAGTCTTTTTGTAAACGCAAGGTTCCTCTTCGTTTCTGATGAAGTTAAACTTTTTAACTGCTTCATCAAAACGTAGGTTCCAACTCCGAGATGCTTGCTTCAATCCATAAATGGATTTATGAAGCTTGCATACTTTCCCAGCAGCATTAGGATCAATGAAACCGGAGGTTGTGTCATGTACACATCCTCCTCCAGAATCCCGTTAAGGAAAGCTGTTTTCACATCCATTTGCCAAATCTCATAATCATAATGAGCGGCTGTTGCTAGGAGAATCCGAATAGATTTAAGCATAGCGACTGGGGAATAGGTTTCATCATAGTCAACACCTTGAACTTGTTTGAAACCTTTTGCCACCAACCTAGCTTTGTAAATCTGAACGTTTCCATCCACATCGATCTTCTTCTTGAAGACCCATTTACACTCAATGGCTTTTACACCATCAGGTAAATCACCCAAAGTCCATACTTGGTTTTGTGACATGGAACCGATTTCGGATTCAGCGGCTTTAAACCACTTTTCGGAGTCAGGGCCCATCATTGCTTCTTCGAAAGTCGCAGGTTCGTCACTGTCAATGATCAAGAGATCATGACAATTAGTCACAAGAAATCCATATCTCTCGGGCTCTTGACGAATCCTTTCGGATCTGCGAACTTCTGGCATCACAGGTTCGGACTCTACAACTCTTTGTAGATCCAGTCGCTGCTCTTCCTCGACAGGTTGAGCAGGCTCCTGTGATTCTCGAACTTCTTCGAGTTGTACTTTACTCCCACTGTTCTTCTTGGAAAGAAATTCTCTCTCAAGAAAAACACAGTTCTTAGCAACAAACACTTTGTTCTCAGAACGGTTGTAAAAGTAGTAAGCCTTGGTTTCCTTAGGATAACCAACGAAGTAGCACTTATCAGATTTGGGTTCAAGCTTATCAGATATCAACCGCTTGACATAAGCTTCACAACCCCAAATTTTAAGAAAAGACAAACTTGGAACTTTTCCAGTCCACATCTCATATGGTGTCTTCTCGACTGATTTTGATGGAACTCTGTTTAGCGTAAACGCAGACGTTTCTAGAGCGTATCCCCAAAAGGATAATGGAAGATCTACTTGACTCATCATCGATCGAACCATATCTAATAAAGTCCGATTCCTCCTTTCAGACACACCATTCCACTGAGGTGTTCCAGGAGGAGTGAGTTGTGAAACAATTCCACAGTTACTCAGATGATCACTGAACTCTTGGCTTAAGTACTCACCTCCACGATCTGATCGAAGAGCTTTGATACTTTTGCCAAGTTGGTTCTGTACTTCATTTTGGAACTCCTTGAACTTTTCAAAGGATTCCGATTTATGTCTCATTAAATAGACATAACCAAATCTACTGAAGTCATCAGTAAACGTGATGAAGTACTGAAAGTTTCCTCTAGCACTAATACTCATTGGACCACATACATCGGTATGTATTAGTCCCAATAGGTCACCGGCCCTTTCATTAAACTTGTTGAAAGGAGCCTTTGTCATTTTGCCCAATAAGCAGGATTCACACTTCTCAAATGATTCAAAATCAAATGAGTCCAAAAGTCCATCTTTATGAAGCTTTTGAATCCTTTTCTCATTGATGTGGCCCAAACGACAATGCCAGAGAACGTAGGGTTCGAGTCATTGGTTCTTAACCGTTTGGCATTTATGTTATAGACAGGCAAAGATTGGTTAAGAATATAAAGTCCATTCTCTAATGGAGCGCTACCATAAAACATTTCATTACGATCAAAAGAACAACACTTGTTTTTAATCGAAAAATGAAAGTCTTCTAAATCCAAAACAGGAATAGAAATGATGTTTCTGCTTATAGCAGGTACATAGTAGCAATTATTCAATTCTAAAACCAAGCCTGACGGCAAAGACAAATGATAAGTTCCTACGGCCAATGCAGCAACTCTTGCTCCATTCCCAACACGCAGGTCCACTTGTCCCTCTCCAGCGTTCTACTGTTGCTTAGACCCTGCATATTTGTACAAATATGAGCGCCACAGCCGGTATCTAATACCCAAGACTTAGAACCTGAAGTAGTAACATTTACTTCTATAACATAGATACCTGAAGAAGTCGTCTCATACGTCTTCTTCGAGTTCTTTAGATCTGCCAGATACTCTTTGCAATTTCTCTTCCAATGCCCAGACTTATTGCAGTAATGGCATTTATCAGCATCAGTAGGGCCGCGTTTGGGTTTGGAAGAAGTCTCAGGCTTATCCTGATTCTCAATCGGGAATGCCTTAGCTTTTCCTTTACCCTTAGCATGTTTCTTAAACTTTTTACCCCCTTGCACCAAAAGTACATTAGGGGTGCCCTTTTTGATGTTTGGCTCAGCTGTCTTGAGCATGCCATGCAGTTCCGTCAAAGTCTTTGTCATGTTGTTCATGTTATAGTTCATGATAAACTGATCAAAGCTTGACGGCAACGACTGCAGAATGATGTCCGTAGCCAACTCTTGGCTAAGGGGACAATCCAGTTTTGCCAAGTTATCAATATAACCCATCATCTTAATGACATGTGGGCTAACTGGACCATCCTTTGGTAGCTTGCACTCAATGAGAGACTTAACCGTCTGGTATCTCTCAGTTCGTGCTTGCTCCTGAACATCCCTTTCAGGCTAGTGATCATCTCAACAGGTGACGCCACGTTCTCGTATTGCTTCTGCAAGTCCGAGTTCATGGTAGCCAGCATGAGACAACTCACATCGACCTCATCATTGGAATGCTTCTCCCAAGCATTCCTTTCAGCGTGTCCGGCATTGGATTTCGGTTTCTCAGGGAGAACCTTCTCAAGGACATATTCCTTTTTCTCCTGCTTGAGAACAATTCTCAAGTTCCGATACCATTCAAGGAAGTTCGATCCATTAAGCTTGTCCTTCTCAAGGACGGATCGAAGCGAGAATGTGTTTCTGTGAGGGGAGCTAGCCATAGCTGAAAAACACAAAATGAGAGTTTAGTTTCGATGTTCAAGAAATGAGAAATCTTAACAATAAGAAACTCACATTATATTCAAAACAATTTTCCTCAATTGAATATAATGATCCAAGATCCATATTTCACAAAAATTTGAGTGAGCTTTGGCCCATCGCCCAAACTTTAGCTATTTAGGTAAGCAACACTTTGCTAATTATATCATATATAATTCTTGTCTCGGATTAATATCTTATATCAAATCCGATCCTATATCTCTGAGCCCAAAACTATTTTGATAGCCCAGTTAAGCAAACCAATCTTTTAAGTCCGTAGTAACGATTACAACCTGCCTCACTCATGTAATTGCGGACACCCTGCTTTGGCAGACCCATCACACAATGAAACGAGCCTTGACAGTTGACAAGATTGGGAAGATATTAAAAGCTTAATATTTTGTTTGAGGAACTGAACCTTAAATCTAGTTTATATCAATTATATATCCTAGATATTTCAACTTGTTTAAACCTTTAAAAATCTTAAGTTAAACAAGCTAGGAACGCAAATTCTGAAGTGGTGTCGACCGACACCAGATCAGTGTCGATCGACACAACTAGTTTGTGTTGACCGACAGATCCGATCCGGTTCAATCGCGATAAACCATTTAACCGATTAACCGATCGAATCAATTTGCAAATAACCGACCGGTGTCGATCGACACTACATTAGTGTCGGTCGACACCAACCAAATCGGTTCAATGAACGAAACCGATTTACCGCTTGAACCGATCGCGATTACCGGTTCAATCCAATTGAACCAAACGGATGAACCGTTGGTGTCGATCGACACTACTTTAGTGTCGGTCGACACAGTGGTTTGAGGAAACACGATCTTCGATCGTGACCTAAAAGTTCACGCGAAAACCCGATCGGTGTCGATCGACACACACATGGTGTCGATCGACACCCGTTTCGCACAAGCCCTGGATTTAACGATTTATGCAACAAAAACAGTTTTTGAACATAATAATCTAGCAAGCAATCCTATATATATCATATATATCTCGTTTTGAATTCAACCAATTCAATTATAAGCTCCAGATTCAATAAAACAAACCGCTCTGATACCACTATAAGGATTTGTTCAGGTTTTAATCGAATTAAAACAGCCCTAACAACATCCTAACCCACGGATCTTGTGTTAATCGAATCTTTGATGAATCTCGAACATACCTGGAGATTTGCAGCGGAAGAAGAACAGGTAATCGAGATAAGGAAACGCCTCAAGTGCTGCGCCTCTACAGAAGTCCACACGCACACAAACTGGACGACGGGATGCTAGTACCGGAGCGAACGATTCGCCTTCGGGTTTTCTGAAACGTTTTCTCTGTTTTCTGTGATTTTCTCAAGCTTCCAAGAGCTTCACTTGTGTTTTACAAACTCTAACCCTCATATCATATATATAGGCTGGAGTTGCCGACAGGTGTCGATCGACACCCACCATTGGTGTCGATCGACACCCTCACAGAAAGTCAAACATCGAGAAGACGATGCCGACAGGTGTCGATCGACACCCTCATAGAAAAACGATATCTACGTATATCTTATATACGTTGATCATAATCATTACTCTAATGATCAAAACCCAATTTATATTATCCAGTTGCTTAGGTGTGTAACCCATAGGATCATATGATAATGGTATGAGTTCATAACTCATAAGTTATAAGCGGCTTCTAGCAAAACATTATAACCGTCCAATATCATATGATTGTCTTATCTCGACATCACGACTTTACTAGAATAAATACAAGTCTGATTTCAGGACATTCCCTTTAGGCTGGCCCGTCTCTCTACGTAGGACGGGCGGCTGGCCCGTTTGTTAGTGTGAAGGGCGGCTGGCCCGTCTCTCTACGGAGGACGGGTGGCTGGCCCGTTTTGTAGCTGATTGATATTGCGTTGGAGTGTTGTCCCGGACACTCGAACTTTAGACCAGTTCTTATCTGAGAATATTCCTGGGTTTAATGCAGTCTGTCGTTGTCGTAGGGGACCAAGCTTGTTCGGATCCCTCTTTCGACCGAACGCTTTTAAGATCTCGCATCAGAGCCGGTTTGATACTGCGTTCTCGAGATGTCTTTGACCAGTGTTCCCATGTCAGGCACTTTACTGGGTTTAAAGAGTTTACCTTGTGTCCTGTACTATGCGAAACGCTGGTGAAAGTAAACTAATCAAAACATCGTTTTGAGCGCTTCCTGCAGGATCGCGGGATACAGGTTACGACCTTCGGATGTTAATCCGGAAATTTGTATAGCGCGCTAGTCTTATCCTCTGCGGGATGTTGAAAGAACCATGGTTAAAAAAGATAGTCTTGTTGTGGCCAGCAACAGACGGATTCGTTGGAGAGGACTTAGGTATTTGGGAGAGATATCTTGATTGGTTGGTGGTCATGGATAAGTTACGAGATGCTAAGTCTCGATGTTTATCTGATTTTAAGTTTGGGTTTAAAGATGTGCTATGAGATACTAAGTCTCAATGTCCATCTCCTTGATTTGTTTGCGAAAATTTGGGAGTATGTATATACGGACCCACTCCCCCCCCTTTTTTAAGGAGAGGGGCAACTGAACTCGTTTTTTAAGCGAGCTGCCTACGTACCCTTCGTGAGAAGGGATCAAGTCACCCGTAGTTCCGTTTTTTTTTTTTTTTTGTGGCGGGAAGACGGCTAAGTCTTGATAACGGAGTTGTCCGTTGCGGCTTCGGCGTTTTCTGCGGTCTTTTCGGCAGCTTTCGTCTTTTCTTGGTTGATTTCGGTCTCCGTGGGCGGAACCTCCGTTTTTTCGAACCGCTCGGTTCTACTCACTTTCTTCCCCAGCTCGGGGGCGTCGTCTTCATTCTTTCTCTTCTGTTTCTCTCTCTGCGGGATGGTCGGATTCCGGAGCTTGTGCTCTGCCAGAAAACAGATCCGAGCCTCCTTCTGGTTTCCCCAAATGGTCTTAATTCCGTTTGGTGTCGGGAACTTCAGGCAGAGATGGTAAGTTGATGGGATAGCTCGCATTGAGTTGATCCAAGGAGTTCCCATGATCACATTATAAATCGCGGGGTGGTTGGCCACCGTGAAGTTAACGATTTTGGTAATCCCTCCGGCACAAACCGGGAGCTGGATCGTTCCGTCGGTCATTGTGACTTCACCGGAGAATCCGGTCAGCGACCTCGGATTTGGCTTTATCATAGACGGATCCACCTTCATCCTTTGAAGTGTCTCTCGATAAATGATGTCCACCGAACTTCCGGTGTCGATCAAGACTCGGGAGACGTCGTGGTCGTTGATGTCCAACTCTACCACTAATGGATCGTCGTGAGGTTGGTCAAGGCCTTCGGCGTCTTTTTCGTGGAAGGCGATCCTGTCATCGTTTTCGGTGATCGGTTCCCGCGGGTTTGACTCCTTGTCTCCTCTTCTCAGAAACGCCTTTATGGAGGCCACTGTATCTCGGCAGTATTGTGACCCTCCGATGATCATGTGGATTCTCCTGCGGTTGGCGGCGGAGTCGTCTCCGTTTGGTCTCCTTCCCCGTTTGGGGGTCTCTTCGTCGGGCCTTTCGGGACGTTCCTGGTTAGGTCGTCCTTCCGGGGTGCCATTATCTTCTTCGATGGCTCTGAGATTCTCGAGGGTTTCTCCGTTTCCGAGCTCCCCGGCTAACAGCTTTGCCGCGAGCCTCCTTCCGACGGTCCTGCAGTTTTCGGTCGAGTGGCCTTTGGTCTTATGGAAGGTACAGAAGGCATTCTCGTCGAATCCCGGTCGAGTCCATGTGTTCCACGGTCCCCTGTTGCACCCATCTGATGGTCTTTCCGTGTTTATTTGATAGTTATGCGCTCCACCCGGATTGGGTTCTTCATCTCGGCTAGCTCGCCTACTTCTTCTCTCGTTTGGAAAGTTAGAAGGTTGCACCGTGCCTTTGGCGACCAATTTTGATGATTGGTGCTTTCCGGTTGGGACCCTCATTTCTTCCTCGTAGATGATGAAGTTGGAAGCACGGTGGAGAGCATCCTGAATGGTTACCGATGGGGTCACGGTAATCTCCTTTCTGAAGTTTGAAGTCTTCAGCAAGGACTTCTTCAGGGCGTTGATTGCGGCGCTGTTGCTTAGGCCGTCGATCTTCGAGACAATCATCTTAAACCTCTCGATGAAATCTCGAAGGCTTTCATCGGGCTCCTGCGATAGCGAATAGAGGTCTGCGTCGGATGTTGACTGTCTTATGAACAGCGAGTAATGCTTCAGGAAGGCTGCCGACAATTGCTCGAAACCGTCAATTGAATCTCTTTCTAACTTTGAGAACCAAGACAGGGCTGATCCTTTCAGATGCTCCATGGAGATGAGGCAGAATCCTGCGTCTCTCTCTTCGGGTTTGAATCTGGCCCGTCCCATAGCGATATGGAAGGCTGTCATGTGGGCCTTCGGATCAGTTGTCCCGTCGTAGAAGGGAATTCGGATTTTTCCCGGGTCAGAGAGTCTGACGCTAGTGATCCTCGAAGTGAACGGGATCTTTTGCGTTTCCTCTAGGACACGGTCGATTTCCGGGGCCGCACTTGTCGCTTTATGGACTTGCGACCTTACCTCCTTCATCTGGTTCGTGGTGAGTTCAAGGCGGGCACGGAGCTCGTCCAACTCGTTCCTTCGGCTAGCGGATCAATTAGCTCGGGTCTCTCGTTCCTCCTTTTCTTGCTCTTCGATCCAACAGAGCTCTTCTTCGTCCGCGTTTATGTCTCCAGCTTCGTCGTCAGTTTCGCTTTCGGCTCTGTTCGCGGTGTCCTCCGGGTTTTCGCCGTTAGTCACCGTGGAAGTCGGCCGTTCAGCGGTTCGCCCAGTGGCGCTCTTCCGGTACAGCGGGGGTGGTGCCGACGGTTCTCTCCTAGTTCCGATCGGGGTCTGCTCATCGGGATTCTGACGGCCCGGGGGATCCGCTCGCGGGGTGAAGATAAGGCGTCTTGCTTCGAAAGCCCGGGGGCCACGCGTTAGCTCCTGGGAAGCTGCTCTTTCCTGCGCGGCCGTTCTTTCTTGTCTGTTTTGCCGTTCTGCGATTTCGGCTACCATGTTCCTCAGCTCGGTGATCGCCGCGATCTCCGGTTCAGCGTTGGCTGTTTCCGTGATGACCGGAGCTTCGATTGGCATTCCGTATCTGGTGAGGGCATTGGGGGAAGTCCCGGGATTCCCGATTGCTCCGTCGGCGGATGGCCCGGTGGCAGTCGCTCCGGTTCCGGCCGCTGATGTGCCGATGACGGGAACTCCTGTCCTGACCGCTCCCGTGGCTGCTGTTCTGGCCGGTTGGTTGGTGATATCGTCGGTTCTTCTGGTCATCGTCTTTGTTCCGTATCCTTTTTGTTCTTAGGGTTTTGAATATTTCTCGTCCCCACAGACGGCGCCAAACTGTGAGAGCCAAAACTCACAATGTCAAAACTTATATTTACTAGGGGCTCGAAAATTCTATTTTTAAAGAACTAAAGGACCGAAAATGCAAAAGAGAGATTTTTATTGATATTTTCCGAAAGTACAAGGGAAATTAGCAAAAGCTGAATAGTCTTAAATTGCTAAAACTCCTAATACTCGGATCTGGGATGGGTTTAACCCTTACATGAGCGTACATATATATACTGACAATCCTAGGAGGCTAAGACTTCAGATTTCCGATGTGGGACCTTGTGTTTCGCTCCCAGCCGCCGACCTAAGCTTTTTGGGCCCGATTCACGGCCCGAGAGTCTTCCGTGATCCGTCTACGCATCCTGACCCAAATCTGGCCCGCCAATGAATAGTGACCCGTGAATAGTAAACCGGTGAATAGTAATCCGAATCTCGGTTTAAGTTTAATTCGATTTTTCGGTTAACTTTGTCTCGGGATGAATAGTGTTTTTCAACGGTTTTTCCCACGTGAACAGTGTTCCGAGCGTTTTACGACTTCTGAGATTTGAACCGCCCGTTTTTTTGTTTGAACTTCCAGCCTCTGGTTTCAGCATTGATGCCCAGCCGGCGGTTCCTTTGGCTCGTGTGCTCGGCGACTGGTCCTACGGACGGCATGACGTTCGTCACGGTCTTTCGGGGAATGTTTACGGACGTCTTCGGAGTCAGAACATGCAAATGGATGATCTTCGGGTCATTCCGGGCATAGAGTTATGTTCGGTCGGTCGACTGGACGATGTTTGGATAACGAGTCTTGACTTTGAGAAATGATCGTGAGCATGTGATGAAGACCCGGCGGCTGGCCTTATCCCAGCCGCTGGTTGATGTATCGTGAAGACCCGGCGGCTGGCCTTATCCCAACCGCCGGTTGATGGATCGAAAAGTCCCGGCGGCTGGCACTTATCCCAGCCGCCGGCCTTGGATGAAGAAGACCCGGCGGCTGGCACTCATCCCAGCCGCCGGCCTTGGACGTGTGAAGACCCGGCGGCTGGCCTTGTCCCAGCTGCCGGCCGTGGACAAGTGAAGACCCGGCGGCTGGCCTTATCCCAGCCGCCGGTTGATGGACCAAGACGACCCGGCGGCTGGCCTTATCCCAGCCGCCGACCGTGGCATGATGAAGACCCGGCGGCTGGCCTTATCCCAGCCGCCGGTTGATGGACCAAGACGACCCGGCGGCTGGCCTTATCCCAGCCGCCGGCCGTGGCATGATGAAGACCCGGCGGCTGGCACTCATCCCAGCCGCCGGTTCGTGTCTTGGACGGGTCGTGGGCAGTTTGCCTTAGCTCGTCCGTTCCATGTTCGTGATTTCATCTCGACCTTGACTTCTCGTTCCGTCAATCTTCGAGGAGGGGATTTCGACCCCAACAATAGTCACCACTCACCACGTTTTTAAGTTTTTTTTGCAAACGTTAATGGAAACGATGATTGAGACCTGTTTCAGTCTTCTCATTGAACTTTAAATACCAAAATTAGAATGAGACGTCAATCTACATTTGCAAAGGGAGTGAGTTGGTCATTCAACTTTCAAACACGGTTTACAAAATGAGTCTTACAACTCATGTAATAGTAAGTGAAACAAACTTAATGTGAAGTGAATGATTTGATTCTATGCATCTTCTTTACTCTGTTTTTATTTAATCAAACAAAGCTACAAGACCGAAATATTGCATCTCCTGAAATAGCGACGTGAGAGACGCAGACACTTTTATATTCTTCACTTTGACTTGTCATCCGTGAACTTCACTGGAATTCTTCTCTTTCGGAAACCTGCTCCATAGAAAGGAACCTTTGGAGAATTTGCCATGATTGAGAACTGAGAACATGTACCTCTGCGCAAATGAGCTTCACATTGGGTATGTTCTTACTCTTTTTTGGTTGGTGATAACTCTTTATCTTCATGATAAAAATATTTGAAAATACGATAAGATGATGATTACATAAGCAATAAGTGAAAATCAGAAGTGATACCTTCTCATCGAGGAGAAGAGTTAGACAGATCAATCTTATGTTATAGTGAAATTGATCAATGAGTCTTCAAAAGACATTTCTATAGTCCCACCGTCATGAACACACATTTAGAAGGAAAAAAGATCATTAACATATAAATAAGGTGAAATCCTTAAAAATTTATACGAACTCAAGGAAACCAATTCTCCAATGATGAAAGAGTGAAAGATTAATCGGCGATGTCTACCAAATTCGACAGCATTTCCAACATATGTTACTAAGGAGAGTTTGGTTTCTTTCTTTATCATAATCTCATACAGCTTCTTCGATAGGGTTTGCGGTTTCGATCGTTTAGTCTGAGAATACCCAAACGAAACACACGTCTTGAGATCGTTGAGAACTTGTGTTCTAGCCGATAACAAGGGCTTAAAGAGCAAAAAGCTTCTTTGATTGATAATGAATAAAGTCGTGCCCTTACAACCCAAGGTGTCACGATATATATAAAAGGCAAAAACACAATCTAATTAGGAAAACGAAACTATTAAAACCGACTTATCTCTGTAAAGGAAAAGGAAAATAAAAGAAAAAGAAAACTTCTAAAAACTTAAAACAGGAACTAGATCACGCTGCATCAGCTTCTTCCCTATCAAGATTCAAAGTAAGGTTTTTGGAGATTCTTTAGTCGAGACCAGAAAGTAGAGAAGCAAATAAAGGGAAGAACCACTATTATAAAAATCTCGTCAAAGAACATAAGAAACACACATCACTTAGATCATAGATTATATGTAGATATCTTACTCGAGATAGTGGGCGTGACTCCTTTGGGGTGAAAGGCACTAATAAAAATATCACACCAAAATTGATCAATCACTGAAGGTGATTAAATTAAACATAATATTTTAATATTACGGTTTAGAGGAGTATGAGATAACCTCAATTTTCGAATTTCGAATTTAAAAACAACCCGAGGGCAAGAGATAGAAAAATTACCTAGCATTTCCTTATGATCCAATTTGAAAGCACCATTTGCATGGGTAAACTGACTCTGGACCTAGACCCTCTCCTCCGCAGCTGGATGATTCAAAAATCATAGTCCATACTTCTTTCAAATGCATCAGAGGGAAACTGTAAATTCCAAATGCAAAAAGTGTGTTGTATGCATAAATAATTTCAAATACAGGGAGAAAATTACATAATCAAAACAGTTCTGATCTCATCTTCGGAATTCTTCGATCCAATTTTTATGGAGGTGTTTAATGTAGGAACGCAAATTCTACAATAGGGCAAACTGAATAATTGTAAAGCATTTTACATAAAAAGATCAATATAAAATATATAAAATATCAATACAAGAATTTGGAAAGATGGATTTGCAGAGATGAGACGCTCTTTCCTTAATTCTGTAAATGCCCTGTAGTGTGACGGTTGTATGGTGTTCCAAAATCCCAGGATACAACTGCATACGTTTCTGTCTCCCATCACTGAAGAACAGAACCCGTCGAACATTTTTCTGTATTGTACTCTCATGGAAAATAAAAAGGAAATGAAGAGAGAAAGACAAGAAAGAAATTGTAAGAGATTGTGGTTGTCATGTGTTTTGAGAATGAGAGGAGTAGACTATTTTATGGTCTAAAAAATTTGGAGTTACATTTTTCAACTTAATTGAGCATTAAGGAGAAAGGAGTTACAAAGAATGTGTCATCAATTGCTAAATTGATTATGACACCTTAATGCGTTGACAGAATTGAATTCAGCATTGATCAGATACCAAAAATAAAACCGAAAGCAAAAAGACAGATTATTGGACCGAGGCCCACATATCTGAATCCGCACTTAAACCAGAACCTTAGCCCGAGCCCATCTTGTCTCGGCTTGGCGTGCGCGCATGGTTTAATATGGATTCACTCCTTTCAACAATTTTCCTAAAGTTTTTAACCTTGTCAGGACTTCTCCACGATATCCGCTATATCCATTTTATGCCTTTCAAACTACAAAACATTGGATAAGCATTTCTCATTCAAACAAACTCCAATTTAACATTTAAATTGGCAGTAATATGTGTATTACAAAAGATGGACAGATGAAAACTTCAAGTAAAGCATGACTCACTTGGGATAAATTATGAAGTTCTCCATCATTAATGAAGGGAGTTTTGTAAGATCAGAGGTCGTGGGGAGGTCAATTTGATTTTTTTTTTTTTTTTGGGTTAAAGGGAGGCCAATATTGATAGTGTTGAAAATTATAACTGCTAAATGTAGGTGTGGAGTGGAAACGTAATGAAAATTGAACACTGAAGTCAATGTTTAAGGCAGTGGTAGTGAATGAGTCGCCGACAGTTACGATACCGAACAGTCGACATATGAAGGAAGACGGACGAAGAGAGCGGCTATTTTTACAGGCATAAGATAAGGTTGAAGACACTATTTATATTAAATTTTGGGCTTTTAAAATTTGTAAGTTTTATTTTCAGATAAGACTCTAAAATTAAAATTGGGCCTTCGACATATCTTCTAAATTTATAAGAGACGGAAGGAATTTTTTTTGTTCACGGGTTTGCAAGAGGAAAAAGGGACATGTGTCAAAATTGGTATGATGACGTGGCACTCTCTAAGGAGAGAAGGTATGCTAATTATATAAGAGGAGAGGAATTTACACTCTATGTGACAAAAGAAGGACTTTGCACATGTTGGTGATTTTACTCATTCTTTTTGCAGATGAAATTCTTCTTTTACCCTTCTTAATTTCTTTCCTTCTCATTTTTTTTCTTTCCGAAAATTCTTTTTTTTCTCTTTTTTTCTTTTTTCTTTTTAATTATTATATAATTTATTATCTTTTCTCTCATATATTAATTTGATGATTTCATATTTTCTAAGAGACATAAAATATTTATGATTTCATAATTAGAATTATAGTTTTTTTCTCTACATTCTGATATCCACTTTGATATATTTTAGGTATTTATAAAAGAAATTTGTGGACACAAGAAGTGTGGACACGGAGAACCATTCATGCATTTTCCCTCATCGAAGCAAAAAAGTGGACAAAATAAACGTGGATACGGACAACCATTCATGCGGATTCCCTTCTCGAAGCAAAAAAAAATATGGACACAAATGTCGTGGACACGGACAACGATCATGCGCGGATTCTCCCTCCTCGAAGCAAAAAGAGGTGGACACAACAACCGTGGACACGGACAACCATTCATGCGCGGCTTCCCCCTCTTGGAAGATAAAAAAAATATGGACACAACATATGTGAACACAGACATCAATTCATGCATTTCCTCTCTTCCAAACAAAAAGAAGTGGACACAATAACCGTGTACACGGACAACCATTCCCCCTCAATGGATGTTGTGTCCATTTTTTGCCTCGAGGAGAGAGAATCCGCCCATGAAGAGGGGAATGCATGAATTCATTGTCAGTGTCCACGGCTGTTGTGTCCACTTCTTCTTTCTCCGATGATGGAGAAATTCCGCAAAAAATGTTGCTCGTGTCCACATTTGTTTATTTTGTCCACTTTTTTGCTTCGAGGAGGGAAAATGCATGAATGATTTTCCGTGTCCACACTATTTGTGTCCACAAATTTTTTTTTGTAAATACCTAAAATATATCAAAGTGGATATCAGAATGTAGAGAAAAAACTATAATTCTAATTATGAAATCAAAAATACTTTATGTCTCTTAGAAAATATGAAATCATCAAATTAATATATGAGAGAGATGATAATAAAGTATATCATAATGGAAAAAGAAAAAAAGAAAAAAAAAATTTTCGGAAAGAAGAAAAAATGAGAAGAAAAGAAATTTAGAAGGGTAAAAGAGGAATCTCATATGCAAAAAGAAGGGGTAACGTCACCTACATGTGGAAAGTCACTATTTTGTAAAGAAAGTTGAAAAAAGTCACATAGAGTGTAAATTCCTCAAAAAAATAGATTTTTGCATTTAAATTTCTGTTTTTATTTTCCGCATTTAAATTTCTGTTTTTAAATTCCGCATTTAAATTTATGCTTTTAAATTATGCATTTAAATTCAATTTTATCATATTTTATAATTTTCATATTATAAATACAGTTATCATGTCAAATTTGGCAAAATTTGAAATTACTGCCCTTGATCAATATGGGAAGAATTATATGACATGTGCAGTAAGTGCAAATATGCACCTAAGAGGGAACGGGCTTCTTGATACCATCGATAAGTCAGAAACGATATCGGATGAGAAAAAGGCGAAAGCCATGATATTTTTATTCCATCACATCCATGATGGTTTAAAAGCTGAATACATCACAAAAGAAGATCCAGCAGATCTTTGGCAATCATTGAAAGAAAGGTTTGATCACCAGAAGTATGTGATTTTATCAAAAGCCAAACATGAGTGGATACACCTCCGATTTCAGGACTACAAATATCTTAGTGAGTATAATTCTTCGATGTTCGGAATTACTTGGAGGATGGTGTTATGTGGAGAAAACATAACTGATTACAATATGATAGAGAAAAATCTCTCCATGTTTCATCCTGGGAATGTAGTCCTGCAACAACAATACCGCGTAAATGGATATATTCGTTCTTCGAAGTTGTTGCAAAGCCTCCTTGTTGCAGAACCATCAGGAAACTTAACGCTATTGATAATTCAATCGAAGAACGCTTTCTTTCCATTTGCATATAACCTAAAGATTGGAACGGGGCGCTAGCATATATCAGGGAGGTCCAATCTCGATTTTAAGCTATCCTTCGCCTTGCCTTGGACATCCATCTCATAGGACCTGCTGTGCGTTCAGAATGGTATAACCTCTTCAACCTATCTGTTATTGGCAAATACCACATACGCTTGTATGGTACTCAACTTCTCCCACTTGTAACTTGAAAACGTGGCTTTCGGCAAAATTTACACGCATCCAAATTTGCATCTTCTTCCCAAAATATCATGCAGTTATCAATACAAACATATATCGTCTGGAATGGTAACCCAAGTGAAGATACCAACTTTTGTATTTTGTAGTATGAAACGGGTGCTAAATTTGGTTATGGCAATAAATCCTTCAAAAACTCAGCTATTGCATCAACACAATCCTCAGACAAGTTATACTCTGTTTTAATATTCATCATCTGTGTTGCAGCTGATAAACGTGAATGACCCTCTTTACAACCATCATAAATCGGTTTCTTCGCTGCATCTAGCATATCAAAGAACTTCCTGGCTTCTGAGTTTGGTTCTTCAGCAACACTTTCAGTTTCATTAGTTTTGTATACACTGAAACATATATGATATTTTAAGAAAAAAGTAACAAGTTTGAAGGAAAAAAAAAGTAAATATCGTTGGAAATATCTGACAAAAAGAAACTAAACACATAGAGATAGAGAGAGGATAAAAGAGAAGAGTTACCTCACGAAAAGCGTCTGTCACTATCTGTATACCACCGGTTGGATCCCTACGCATATTTTCTTGTGCTTCGTTCGTATTTTTATTTTCATGTTCCAACTCACGATTTCCATGGTCTCCATTATTTTGAGTACTACTACTTAGCCCTGGGAATATTATCCGGGATTCGCTCTGTATCCGCTCCGAAAATCCGGATATCCGGAGGACCAGATCCGGATCCGGATAATAAAACTTCGGATCCGTCAAAGCCGGATCCGGATCCGGATATCTAATTTTTCAAGTACGGATATCCGGATCCGGATCCGCATCCTTTAAAAATATTATATTTTTTATTTTTTAGTAAAATTTTAAATATATTAATATTTATACATAAAAATAAATTTAAAATTAGTTTTCTAATATTCTACTTTTATTTTTAATATTATATTATATTTTTTATTATATATTTATTTTACATGTATATAAATAATTAATTTAATATTGATATCTTGATATTTAGGCGGATATCCGGATTTCGGATATCCGAAAGCCCCGAATCCGGATCCGGATAATGAAAATATGGATCCGGATCCGGATACCTAAAAAAAACCCGGATATCCTGATCCGTCCCAGCCCTACTACTACTTGCTAAAATTTCAAAATCTTCTCCATGAGAAAACCATATATAATATCCAGACGTAAATCCCCTTGAATAGAGATGCTTCCAAATAGTATCTACCAAAAGGAATTTGTCATTACCAAAGGAAAAACAATGACAATACTGTTGGGGTCGAAATCCCCTCCTCGAAGATTGACGAAACGAGAAGTCAAGGACGAGATCAAATGGAACTTATCTCGAAACATGGAACGGACGAGCTAACGCAAACTGCCCACGAACCGTCCAAGACATCAACCGGCGGCTGGGATGAGTGCCAGCCGCCGGGTCTTCTTTATCCATGGCTGGGATAGGTGCCAGCCGCCGGGTCTTCATTGCCCACGGCCGGCGGCTGGGATAAGTGCCAGCCGCCGGGTCTTCTTCATCCACGGCCGGCGGCTGGGATAAGTGCCAGCCGCCGGGTCTTCATCGTCCATGGCCGGCGGCTGGGATAAGTGCCAGCTGCCGGGTCTTCATCGTCCATGGCCTGCGGCTGGGATAAGTGCCAGCCGTCGGGTCTTCCTTCACCCACGGCCGGCGGCTGGGATGAGGCCAGCCGCCGGGTCTTCATGATACACCAACAGGCGGCTGGGATAAGGCCAGCCGCCGGGTCTTCATCTTATACTCACGATCATTTCTCAGTCAAGTCTCATTGTCCGAACATCGTCCAGTCGACCGACCGTCGAACATAACTCTAAGCCCGAATCGACTCGAAAACTATCCGTTTGCATGTTTTGATTCCAAAAACGTCCATAACATTCCCCGAAAGACCGTGACGAACGTTCAGCCGTCCATGGACCAGTCGCCGAGCACACGGCCCAAAGGAACCGGCGTGTCACGCCCCTTTTTCTGAGGGTCGTGACTGTCACGCTTTATCCGCTAGGACATCTAGACTGGAGGGTTTGAGGCTCGGTTCGAAGGGGAGTGCAGGACGAGAGTTGGAAAGACCCTTCGGTGTCAGGAAGACCGACCCGGTTGAGTTTGGGGTATCTTCCGCTGATCGTGGATCTGACGTTGAAGAAGGGACTAGGCCAACCCTGCACAAACTGGTCGAGAACTGGAGCCGCTTCCCTGATGAGCCCAAGGCAGGGCGAAACCAGTCGAAGTGTCCCGTAACGAGAAGGCTGACTCGGTGTCCCAGAGGGAAATCGAGTGCCGCACGGTCTTCTGGAGAAAAGCCCGTGACAAGTGGTATCAGAGCAGGAACGTTGCGTGTTGTTTTCCCGAGGGCCCGAGATGGGTAGAGGAAACCTCTATCGGTGGCGATGGAAAAGTCGAGAGGGCAGAGGGGAGTGCTCAAGGGGAGCCAGGCTGCCGAAGACTGAGGCCAAGAGGGCCGAGTTATCGATTTAGAATGGGGGTGGGAGTTGCCTCACAATGTCGCTACGTAACGATCGTGGGAACATCACCTGTGCATGAGGGCGTGCACGATTTTGGGTGGTGGAGGATGTCACGCCCCTTTTTCTGAGGGTCGTGACTGTCACGCTTTATCCGCTAGGACATCTAGACTGGAGGGTTTGAGGCTCGGTTCGAAGGGGAGTGCAGGCCGAGAGTTGGAAAGACCCTTCGGAGTCAGGAAGACCGACCCGGTTGAGTTTGGGGTATCTTCCGCTGATCGTGGATCTGACGTTGAAGAAGGGACTAGGCCATCCCTGCACAAACTGGTCGGGAACTGGAGCCGTTTCCCTGATGAGCCCAAGGCAGGGCGAAACCAGTCGAAGTGTCCCGTAATGAGAAGGCTGACTCGGTGTCCCAGAGGGATATCGAGTGCCGCACGGTCTTCTGGAGAAAAGCCCGTGACAGGCGGCTGGCCATCAATACCGAAACCGGCGGCTGGAGGTTCAAACAAAAACGGGCGGTTCAAATCTCAGAAGTCGTAAAACGCTCGGGACACTGTTCACGTGGGAAAAACCGTTGAAAAAACACTATTCATCCCGAGACAAAGTTAACTGAAAAATCGAATTGAGCTTAAACCGAGATTCGGATTACTATTCGTCGAATTACTATTCATCGGTTTACTATTCATCGGCGGGCCGGATTTGGGTCAGAATGCGCGGATGGATCACGGAAGACTCTCGGGCCGAATATCGGGCCCAAAAAGCTTAGGTCGGCGGCTGGAAAGGAAAAACAAGGTCCCACATCGGAAATCTGAAGTCTTAGCCTCCTAAGATTGTCAGTATATATATGAACGTTCATGTAAGGGTTAAACCCATCCCGGATCTGAGTATTAGGAGTTTTAGCAATTTAAGACTATTCAGCTTTTGCTAATTTCCCTTGTACTTTCGGAAAATATCAATAAAAATCTCTCTTTTGCATTTTCGGTCCATTAGTTCTCTATAAATAGAATTTTCGAGCCCCCACTAAATATAAGTTTTGACAGTGTGAGTTTCGGCTCTCACAGTTTGGCGCCGTCTGTGGGGACGAGAAATATTCATAACCCTAAGAACGAAAAGGATACGAAACGAAGACGATGACCAGAAGAACCGACGATATCACCAACCAACCGGCCAGAACAGCAGACACAGGAACGGCCAGGACAGGAGTTCCCATCATCGGCACATCAGCGGCCGAACCGGAGCGACTGCCACCGGGACATCCGCGGACGGAGCAATCGGGAATCCCGGGACTTCCCCCAATGCCCTCACCAGATACGGAATGCCAATCAAAGCTCCGGTCATCACGGAAACAGCCAACGCCGCCCCGGAGATCGCGGCGATCACCGAGCTGAGGAGCATGGTAGCCGAGATCTTGAAACGGCAAAACAGGCAGGAAAGAACGGCCACCCAAGAGAGAGCGGCTTCCCAGGAACCAGCACATGGCCCCCGGAATATAGGAGTAAGACCCCTTGTCTTCACCCCGCGAGCGGATCCCTCGGGCCGTCAGAATCCCGATGAGAAGACCCCGATCGGAACAAGGAGAGAACCGTCAGCACCACCCCCGCTGAACAGGAAAAGCTCCACTGGACGAACCTCTGAACGGCCGACTTCCACGGTTACTAACGGCGGAAACCCGAGAGACACCGCGAACGGAGCCGAAAGCGAAACTGACGACGAAGCTGGAGACCTAAACGCGGATGAGGAAGAGCTCCGATGGATCGAAGAGCAGGAAAAGGCAGAACGAAGGCCCGAGCTAACCGATCCGCTAGCCGAAGGGACGAGTTGGACGAGCTCCGTGCCCGTTTGGAACTCACCACAAGTCAGATGAAGGAGGTAAGGTCGCAAGTCCATAAAGCGACAAGTGCGGCCCCGGAAATCGACCGCGTCTTAGAGCAAACGCAAAAGATCCCGTTCACTTCAAGGATCACAAGCGTTAGACTTTCTGACCCGGGAAAAATCCGAATACCTTTTTACGACGGGACGACCGATCCAAAGGCCCACATGACAGCCTTTCACATCGCTATGGGATGGGCTAGTTTCAAACCCGAAGAAAGAGACGCCGGATTCTGCCTCCTCTTCGTGGAACATCTGAAAGGATCAGCCCTGTCATGGTTCTCGAGGCTAGAAAGAGACTCGATCGACGGTTTCGACCGATTGTCGACAGCTTTTCTGAAGCATTACTCACTGTTCATAAGACAGTCAACATCCGACGCGGACCTCTACTCGCTGTCGC
Organism: Isatis tinctoria; assembly: GCA_010577795.1. Lineage (NCBI taxonomy): Eukaryota > Viridiplantae > Streptophyta > Magnoliopsida > Brassicales > Brassicaceae > Isatis > Isatis tinctoria. Next base: position 20,190,468 of record CM021247.1, on the reverse strand, counting down.
AGGAGCCCGAAGAAAGACTCCGAGATTTCATCGAAAGGTTTAAGATGATTGTCTCGAAGATTGACGGCCTAAGCAACAGTGCCGCGATCAACGCCCTGAAGAAATCCTTGCTGAAGACTTCAAACTTCCGAAAGGAGATTACCGTGAACCCACCGGTAACCATGCGAAAGGAGATTACCGTGAACCCACCGGTAACCATCCAACTTCGTCATCTACGAGGAAGAAATGAGGGTCCCAGCAGGAAAGCACCAATCATCGAAGTTGGTCGCCAAAGGCACGGTGCAACCTTCTAACTTTCCAAACGAGAGAAGAAGTAAGCGAACCAGCCGAGATGAGGAACCCAACCCAGGCGGAGCGCATAACTACCAAATAAACACGGAGAGACCGTATGATGAGCGAAACAAAGGACCGTGGAATACTTGGACCCGACCAGGATTCGACGAGAACGCCTTTTGTACCTTCCACATGACAAAGGGCCACTCAACCGAAAACTGCAGGACTGTCGGAAGAAGGCTCGCGGCAAAGCTATTAGCCGGGGAGCTCGGAAACGGGGTAACCCTCGAGAGTCTCGGAGCTATCGAAGAAGGCGTTGGCACCCCGGACGGACGACCTAACTGGGAACGTCCCGAAAGGCCCGAGGAAGATACCCCCAAACGGGGAAGGAGACCAAACGGAGACGACTCCGCCGCCAACCGCAGGAGAATCCACATGATCATCGGAGGATCTCAGTATTGCCGAGACACAGTGGCCTCGATAAAGGCGTTCCTGAGAAGAGGAGACAAGGAGTCGAACCCGCGGAAGCCGATCACCAAAAACGACGATCGGATCGCCTTCCACAAAAAAGACGCTGAAGGCCTTGACCAACCTCACGACGACCCATTGGTGGTAGAACTAGACATCAACGACCATGACGTCTCCCGGGTCTTGATCGACACCGGAAGTTCGGTGGACGTCATTTTTCGGGAGACACTTCAAAGGATGAAGGTGGATCCATCAATGATAAAGCCCAATCCGAGGTCACTCACCGGATTCTCTGGCGAAGTCACAATGACGGATGGAACAATCCAGCTCCCGGTTCGTGCCGGTGGTATCACGAAAATCGTTAACTTCGCGGTGGCAAACCATCCCGCGATTTATAACGTGATAATGGGAACTCCTTGGATCAACTCAATGTGAGATATCCCATCAACTTACCATCTCTGCCTGAAGTTCCCGACACCAAACGGGATCAAGACCGTTTGGGGAAATCAGAAGGAGGCTCGGATCTGTTTTCTGGCAGAACACAAGCTCCGGAATCCGACCATCCCACAGAGAGAGAACCCAAAGAGGAAGAATGAAGACGAAGTCCCTAAGCTGGGAAAGAAAGTAAGCAGAACCGAACAGTTCGAGAAAACGGAGGTTCCGCCCACGGAAACAAACCAAGAAGAGACGAAAACTGCCAAGGAAAAGACCTCAGAAACCGTCGAAGCTACAACCGACTATTCCATGACTAAGACTTGACCGTCTTCTTACCACACACAAAAAAAAAAAAAACGGAACTACGGGTGACTTGAACCCTTTTATCGAAGGGTACGTAGGCAGCTCGCTTAAAAAACGAGTTCAGTTGCCCCTCTCCTTAAAAAAGGGGGGGAGTGGGTCCGTATATACATACTCCCAAATTTTCGCAAACAAACCTGAGGAACCTTGATCATTGAGACTTAGTATCTCATAGCACATCTCTAACTCGATCTTAAAATCAGATAAACATCGAGACTTAGCATCTCGTAACTTATCCATGACCACCAGCCAATCGAGATATTTCTCCCAAATACTTAAGTCCTCTCCAACAAATCCGTCTGTTGCTGGCCACAACAAGACTATCTTTTTAAAACCATGGTTCTCCCAACATCCCGCAGAGGATAAGACTAGCGCGCTATACAAATTTTCGGATTAACATCTGAAGGGCGTAACCTGCATCCCGCGATCCTGCAGGAAGCGCTCGAGACGATGTTCTGATTAGTTTACTTTCACTAGCGCTTCGCATAGGCAGATAGTGCGAAGTATAGGACACAAAGTAAACTCTCTAAACCCAGTAAGCGCCTGACATGGAACACTAGTCAAAGACATCTCGAGAACGCAGTATCACACCGGCTCTGATGCGAGATCATAAAAGCGTTCACTCGAAAGAGGGATCTGAACCAGCTTGATCCCCTGCGACAACAAAAGACTGCATTAAACCCAGGAATATTCGCAGAGATGACCTGGCCTAAAGTTCGAGTGTCCGGGATAACACTCCAGCGCAACGCCAATCAATTCCGAAACGGGCCAGCCGCCCGTCCTCCGTAGAGAGACGGACCAGCCGCCCTTCGTTCCAACGCAATGCCCTTCACTCTACAAAACGGGTCAGCCGCCCGTCCTCCGTAGAGAGACGGGCCAGCCGCCCTTCGTTCTGCAAAGATACCAATCAACTCCAAAACGGGCCAGCTGCCCGGACAACGGGCCAGCCGCCCTTCGCTCTACAAAACGGGCCAGCCGCCCGTCCTCCGTAGAGAGACGGACCAGTCGCCCTTCGTTCCGCAAAATGGGCCGGCCGCCCTCTTGGAAGAAAGACATACCGGCCGCCCAATTTCCCTTTATCAAAATTTATAACCCGAAGACAAGCCATCTTTCAAACTATAAAAGCGAGGCGAGCAAAGAAGTCCATAACAACCAAAGGCAAAAGCAGATGGATAATAAATCTCCATGAAAGGAGATATAAGAAACCAAGTTTCGTTTGACAAAGCAAATACAATAAGGGTCGAAAGACCCGAACATAACAGAAACCGGAAATACAAGGCCAAAGCCTAATCATACTCGACAAGAGGAGTAGGAGCTCCGTAGTCCAAAGCTTCTGCATCCGGGGACTGGCACGGAGAACGGGAGAGCATACCAAGTAGCTGTCGACAACGGCAGCAGCCCGATCGTAGGAGCCGGCCCAACCTCCTCCTTTGAGCCGCTCTAATGATGCCTCCAGCTCTCCTTCTTCCTCCTCGACCTTGGACTTCCCGGACTTAATGTCCCAGACTAGATCAAGGTTCGAGCTGACCTCAGTCAAGGCAGTCTCGCCATTTTGCCTGACGCATCGGCGCGAGAGCAGCTTTAGCACCCTCAATTCGGAGACGGTACTTCTCCACCAACTTCCAGCGGCTTTGCTTAAGCGCCAGATCCATCTTCCGCTCAGCCTCCGCGAGCGCCTTCTTGAGCTCCTTTTGCGATCTCGTCTCCGCATTCCGAAGCTTGACTTCCAGGGCCTTGATCTTTTTGTCCTTCTTTCGGGACTCTTTCTCTGAGGCCTCTAAGGCAACCTGGGTCGCATGAGCTCGAGTGGCGACATGAATCAAAGAAAATCAAATATCAGCAAAGACCAAACTGCGTCAAAGCAAATCTAAAGGAAGAAAGAGTTACCATCATGAGGCCAGAGGATAAGTCTCCGTAAGCCACCGAACGATCGAACGGAAAAGCGGAGGCCGGAGCCAACGCTCCGAAGTAGTCCACGACCTTCACGGACTCAGCTGGATCTCCTCCCGCCGCCTTGCAAGCTTCAAAAAGGAGACCAGGGTCAGACGCCTCGACCGTCCGAGCCACTTTGCCCTTCCTCGGACGATCCGGGCTGTTGGAAGCTCCCTTCCCTTTATTCGCCACAGCAGCTCAACCAGAGCCCTGGGGAGCGACTATCTGTCCCTCAAGCAAGCCGTCACCCTGGAAATCGGACCCGGACGGTAGAACAAAACCGGCCGCCAGGTCGAACTCAGCCGCCTCTCCAGACGGTCCGGCTTCACCATACTTTTGCTGGCGATACTTCCAAACACCCTCCATGCCGAGGTATGTCGCCATTGGATCAACAAAGTCAGGACCCTTCGGAGGAGCGCGCCCTTCTAAAATATCTTTCGCGTCCAGAAAACGGCGATAGAGATCAGGACACTCCCAATCGATCTTCTTCTTGTCAACTTCTACAACGATATCCTCAAATCCGGAAACTCTAGGAGCAAAGGGATCACGAACTAAAAGAAGAGAAGAAAAGATGAAAAGTTGTGAGAAATGAAGTTATGAATAATGAAACAAAGGAATGAAGGCTATTTATAGAGAAAATTCACAAAAAGACGAAACGCTTACGTGGCAAACTCCACTCGGTCCTAACCGAGCCGCCGAAGTCGGAACCAACCGTGAGCGGGCTGCGCTTCACGTAGAAAAACTGATCCCGCGAAGCTTTACAGTTGCTCCGAAGGCCGGTATAGAAACGCCTCACATGCTTCCGAACGTTGACCGAGTAGAAGAAATCCGATTTAGAAATTTTCCTCAACGAAAAGAAATTCCGTACAAGATCACCCTCCAACTTGATCCCGCATTCGGCTCAACGGACCACGAGTCCCATCAAAATCCTCATAGCGGATGGGGCGAGTTGAGAGATAGCAACCCCATATAAATCGAGAAATTCGAAGATAGCTCCTGGGATCGGGAACCAGAGGAAAGCTTCGTAAAACATCGACTCGTACATGGCGAAATATCCCTCTGGCGCCTTGTTCATCCTATCCCCATCTTTTGGGAGACGGAATTTAATCTTGTCCGAAATCCGGAAGTCGTATCTAAGCTCGGCCAGTGAGTCCCGATCGCTCATAGTGGGTCCATGCTTGAATCCCTCGGATATCGATCTGTAACTCGAAGACGGTCCAGGCTTCTTAAACCGCCAAGCAAAAATATCTTCACCCCAATAGGCTTTAGCTTCTCCGGGAGAACGACACTCGGACTTCACCTCCGGGTGCACAAAGATAGGCACCTCCGGGTGATCCGATCTAACTTCCTCCCCATACATGGCCGAATGGTCACCTGTTTCTGGCCAAACACGATGATGCTCGGAAGCGACCAGAGATCGGGACGGCCATTCACGCCATCCGCCATTGTCCTCAGCTTGTTGAGGAGGAGTCCAAGCGCCACGTGCTATACTCGTCCTCGGCGAGACGCCGTCATGTTCAACTCGAGAAGAACCGGGCGCCCTCTCTAAGACACCTCCAGAGCTAAGCGCCCATCTTGATACCGCTGCTATGCCAGCCGCCCTCTTGGGGGCGTTCTTAGAGCCAGCCGCCCTCTTCGAACCAGATGCTCTACACGTCGAACTCCCGGCCGCCGGCTCGGGTCTGATCTCATTCCCAGCCGCCGTCTCGGGAATGCTTCCATTCCCAGCCGCCGTCTCTGGTATGTCCTCATTCCCAGCCGCCATTTCGGGCGCCCATTGAGGAACATTAGCAAAACCAAGCGCTCCTTGAGCATTGCTAGGACCAGCCGCCCACTGAGGAACACCTTCGGGACCGGACGCCGCTTGTGGAATGGCATTTTCCCCAGCCGCCAACAGATCTTCCACAAGTACCGCATCCTGCTCCGCAGACATAAAATCAAACTCAAACTGATCGTTCATGATTGCATCGAAGTTGAGTTCGAAAGGAGAACCTCCTTCACCAGCCGTCGCTAAAGAAAAAAATTTCAAAGGAGAAACTTGAAGAAGAAAGCTTGAAGAGAGAAGGGGAGTGTGAAAAAATGAAAATGAAGCCACTCCTTTGATATAGCAAACATGGCACGAATTTCCATGATGGACTATGCTCTGACAAGACACTAAAGAGAAGCGGACGAACGGACGAACGGAAAAACTCATTGCCTTCCCGTCTCAGTCAATCCCGATAAAACTCTTAGCTCGGAACTCCTTGCTCCAAACCATGGAAGCAAAGAGCTGGGGGGCTAACTGTTGGGGTCGAAATCCCCTCCTCGAAGATTGACGGAACGAGTAGTCAAGGACGAGATCAAATGGAACTTATCCCGAAACATGGAACGGACGAGCTAAGGCAAACTTCCCACGAACCGTCCAAGACATCAACCGGCGGCTGGGATAAATGCCAGCCGCCGAGTCTTCATTGTCCACGGCCGGTGGCTGGGATAGGTGCCAGCCACCGGGTCTTCATCGTCCATGGCCGGCGGCTGGGATAAGTGCCAGCCGCCGTGTCTTCATCGTCCGTGGCCGGCGGCTGGGATAAGTGCCAGCCGCCGGGTCTTCCTTCACCCACGGCCGGCGGTTGGGATGAGGACAGCCGCCGGGTCTTCATGATACACCAACCGGCGGCTGGGATAAGGCCAGCCGCCGGGTCTTCATCTTATACTCACGATCATTTCTCAGTCAAGTCTCATTGTCCGAACATCGTCCAGTCGACCGACCGTCGAACATAACTCTAAGCCCGAACCGACTCGAAGACTATCCGTTTGCATGTCTTGATTCCAAAAACGTCCATAACATTCCCCGAAAGACCGTGACGAACGTTCAGTCGTCCATGGACCAGTCGCCGAGCACACGGCCCAAAGGAACCGGCGGCCGGCCATCAATACCGAAACCGGCGGCTGGAGGTTCAAACAAAAACGGGCGGTTCAAATCTTAGAAGTCGTAAAACGCTTGGGACACTGTTCACGCGGGAAAAACCGTTGAAAAAACACTATTCATCCCGAGACAAAGTTAACCGGAAAATCGAATTGAGCTTAAACCGAGATTCGAATTACTATTCATCGGTTTACTATTCACGGTTCACTATTCATCGCGCGGGCCGGATTTGGGTCAGAATGCCCGGATGGATCACGGAAGACTCTCGGGCTGGATATCGGGCCCAAAAAGCTTAGGTCGGCGGATGGAAAGGAAAAACAAGGTCCCACATCGAAAATCTGAAGTCTTAGCCTCCTAGGATTGTCAGTATATATATGAACGTTCATATAAGGGTTAAACCCATCCCGGATCCGAGTATTAAGAGTTTTAGCAAGCTCTAACTCGAATTTAAAATCAGATAAACATCGAGACTTAGCATATCGTAACTTATCCATGACAACCAGCCAATCGAGATATTTCTCCCAAATACTTAAGTCCTCTCCAACAAATCCGTCTGTTGCTGGCCACAACAAGACTATCTTTTTAAAACCATGGTTCTCCCAACATCCCGCAGAAGATAAGACTAGCGCGCTATACAAATTTCCGGATTAAGATCCGAAGGGCGTAACCTGCATCCCGCGTTCCTGCAGGAAGCGCTCGAGACGATGTTCTGATTAGTTTACTTTCACTAACGCTTCGCATAGGCAGATAGTGCGAAGCATAGGACACAAAGTAAACTCTCTAAACCCAGTAAGCGCCTGACATGGAACACTGGTCAAAGACATCTCGAGAACGCAGTATCACACCGGCTCTGATGCGAGATCATAAAAGCGTTCAGTCGAAAGAGGGATCTGAACCAGCTTGATCCCCTGCGACAACAAAAGACTGCATTAAACCCAGGAATATTCGCAGAGATGACCTGGCCTAAAGTTCGAGTGTCCGGGATAACACTCCAACGCAATGCCAATCAATTCCGAAACGGGCCAGCCGCCCGTTCTCCGTAGAGAGACGGACCAGCCGCCCTTCGTTCCAACGCAATGCCCTTTACTCTACAAAACGGGTCAGCCGCCCGTCCTCCGTAGAGAGACGGGCCAGCAGCCCTTCGTTCTGCAAAGATACCAATCAACTCCGAAACGGGCCATCTGCCCGGACAACGGGCCAGCCGCCCTTCACTCTCTACAAAACGGGCCAGCCGCCCGTCCTCCGTAGAGAGACGGACCAGTCGCCCTTCGTTCCGCAAAATGGGCCGGCCGCCCTCTTGGAATAAAGACATACCGGCCGCCCAATTTCCATTTATCAAAATTTATAACCCGAAGACAAGCCATCTTTCAAACTATAAAAGCGAGGCAAGCAAAGAAGTCCATAACAACCAAAGGCAAAAGCAGATGGATAATAAATCTCCATGAAAGGAGATATAAGAAACCAAGTTTCGTTTGACAAAGCATATACAATAAGGGTCGAAAGATCCGAACATAACAGAAACCAGAAATACAAGGCCAAAGCCTAATCATACTCGACAAGAGGAGTAGGAGCTCCGTAGTCCAAAGCTTCTGCATCCGGGGACTGGCACGGAGAAACAGGAGAGCATACCAAGTAGCTGTTGACAACGGCAGCAGCCCGATCGTAGGAGCCGGCCCAACCTCCTCCTTTGAGCCGCTCTAATGATGCCTCCAGCTCTCCTTCTTCCTCCTCGACCTTGGACTTCCCGGACTTAATGTCCCGGACTAGATCAAGGTTCGAGCTGACCTCAGTCAAGGCAGTCTCGACATATTTCGCCTGACGCATCGGCGCGAGAGCAGCTTTAGCACCCTCAATTCGGAGACGGTACTTCTCCACCAACTTCCAGCGGCTTTGCTTAAGCGCCAGATCCATCTTCCGCTCAGCCCCCGCGAGCGCCTTCTTGAGCTCCTTTTGCGATCTCTTCTCCGCATTCCGAAGCTTGACTTCCAGGGCCTTGATCTTTTTGTCCTTCTTTCGGGACTCTTTCTCTGAGGCCTCTAAGGCAACCTGGGTCACATGAGCTCGAGTGGCGACATGAATCAAAGAAAATCAAATATCAGCAAAGACCAAACTGCGTCAAAACAAATCTAAAGGAAGAAAGAGTTACCATCATGAGGCCAGAGGATAAGTCTCCGTAAGCCACCGAACGATCGAACGGAATAGCGGAGGCCGGAGCCAACGCTCCGAAGTAGTCCACGACCTTCACGGACTCAGCTGGATCTCCTCCCGCCGCCTTGCAAGCTTCAAAAAGGAGACCAGGGTCAGACGCCTCGACCGTCCGAGCCACTATGCCCTTCCTCGGACGATCCGGGCTGTTGGAAGCTCCCTTCCCTTTATCCGCCACAGCAGCGCAACCAGAGCCCTGGGGAGCGACTATATGTCCCTCAGGCAAGCCGTCACCCTGGAAATCGGACCCGGACGGTAGAACAAAACCGGCCGCCAGGTCGAACTCAGCCGCCTCTCCAGACGGTCCGGCTTCACCATACTTTTGCTGGCGATACTTCCAAACACCCTCCATGCCGGGGTATGTCGCCATTGGATCAAAAAAGTCAGGACCCTTCGGAGGAGCGCGCCCTTCTAAAATATCTTTCGCGTCCAGAAAACGGCGCCAGAGATCAGGACACTCCCAATCGATCTTCTTCTTGTCAACTTCTACAACGATATCCTCAAATCCGGAAACTCTAGGAGCAAAGGGATCACGAACTAAAAGAAGAGAAGAAAAGATGAAAATTTGTGAGAAATGAAGTTATGAATAATGAAACAAAGGAATGAAGGCTATTTATAGAGAAAATTCACAAAAAGACGAAACACTTACGTGGCAAACTCCACTCGGTCCTAACCGAGCCGCCGAAGTCGGAACCAACCGTGAGCGGGCTGCGCTTCACGTAGAAAAACTGATCTCGCGAAGCTTTACAGTTGCTCGGAAGGCCGGTATAGAAACGCCTCACATGCTTCCGAACGTTGACCGAGCAGAAGAAATCCGATTTAGAAATTTTCCTCAACGAAAAGAAATTCCGTACAAGATCACCCTCCAACTTGTCCGAAATCCGGAAGTCGTATCTAAGCTTGGCCAGTGAGTCCCGATCGCTCATAGTGGGTCCATGCTTGAATCCCTCGGATATCGATCTGTAACTCGAAGACGGTCCAGGCTTCTTAAACCGCCAAGCAAAAATATCTTCACCCCAATAGGCTTTAGCTTCTCCGGGAGAACGACACTCGGACTTCACCTCCGGGTGCACAAAGATAGGCACCTCCGGGTGATCCGATCTAACTTCCTCCCCAGACATGGCCGAATGGTCACCTGTTTCTGGCCAAACACGATGATGCTCGGAAGCGACCAGAGATCGGGACAGCCATTCACGCCATCCGCCGTTGTCCTCAGCATGTTGAGGAGTCCAAGCGCCACGTGCTATACTCGTCCTCGGCGAGACGCCGTCATGTTCAACTCGAGAAGAACCGGGCGCCCTCTCTAAGACACCTCCAGAGCTAAGCGCCCATCTTGATACCGCTGCTATGCCAGCCGCCCTCTTGGGGGCGTTCATAGAGCCAGCCGCCCTCTTCGAACCAGATGCTCTACACGTCGAACTCCCGGCCGCCGGCTCGGGTCTGATCTCATTCCCAACCGCCGTCTCGGGAATGCTTCCATTCCCAGCCGCCGTCTCTGGTATGTCCTCATTCCCAGCCGCCGTTTCGGGCGCCCATTGAGGAACATTAGCAAAACCAAGCGCTCCTTGAGCATTGCTAGGACCAGCCGCCCACTGAGGAACACCTTCGGGACCGGACGCCGCTTGTGGAATGGCATTTTCCCCAGCCGCCAACAGATCTTCCACAAGTACCGCATCCTGCTCCGCGGACATAAAATCAAACTCAAACGGATCGTTCATGATTGCATCGAAGTTGAGTTCGAAAGGAGAACCTCCTTCATTAGCCGTCGCTAAAGAAAATTTTTTCAAAGGAGAAACTTGAAGAAGAAAGCTTGAAGAGAGAAGGGGAGTGTGAAAAAATGAAAATGAAGCCACTCCTTTGATATAGCAAACATGGCACGAATTTCCATGATGGACTATGCTCTGACAATTCACTGAAGAGAAGCGGACGAACGGACGAACGAAAAAACTCATTGCCTTCCCGTCTCAGTCAATCCCGATAAAACTCTTAGCTCGGAACTCCTTGCTCCAAACCATGGAAGCAAAGAGCTGGGGGCTAACTGTTGGGGTCGAAATCCCCTCCTCAAAGATTGACGGAACGAGAAGTCAAGGACGAGATCAAATGGAACTTATCCCGAAACATGGAACGGACGAGCTAAGGCAAACTGCCCACGAACCGTCCAAGACATCAACCGGCGGCTGGGATAAGTGCCAGCCGCCGGGTCTTCATTGTCCACGGCCGGCGGCTGGGATAAGTGCCAGCCGCCGGGTCTTCTTCATCCAAGGCCGGCGGCTGGGATAGGTGCCAGCCGCCGGGTCTTCATTGTCCACGGCCGGTGGCTGGGATAAGTGCCAGCCGCCGGGTCTTCTTCATCCAAGGCCGGCGGCTGGGATAAGTGCCAGCCGCCGGGTCTTCATCGTCCATGGCCGGCGGCTGGGATAAGTGCCAGCCGCCGGGTCTTCATGATACACCAACCGGCGGCTGGGATAAGGCCAGCCGCCGGGTCTTCATCTTATACTCACGATCATTTCTCAGTCAAGTCTCATTGTCCGAACATTGTCCAGTCGACCGACCGTTGAACATAACTCTAAGCCCGAACCGACTCGAAGACTATCCGTTTGCATGTCTTGATTCCAAAAACGTCCATAACATTCCCCGAAAGACCGTGACGAACGTTCAGTCGTCCATGGACCAGTCGCCGAGCACACGGCCCAAAGGAACCGGCGGCCGGCCATCAATACCGAAACCGGCGGCTGGAGGTTCAAACAAAAACGGGCGGTTCAAATCTCAGAAGTCGTAAAACGCTCGGGACACTGTTCACGCGGGAAAAACCGTTGAAAAAACACTATTCATCCCGAGACAAAGTTAACCGAAAAATCGAATTGAGCTTAAACCGAGATTCAGATTACTATTCATCGGTTTACTATTCACAGTTCACTATTCATCGACGGGCTGGATTTGGGTCAGAATGCCCGGATGGATCGGAAGACTCTCGGGCCGGATATCGGGCCCAAAAAGCTTAGGTCGGCGGCTGGAAAGGAAAAACAAGGTCCCACATCGGAAATCTGAAGTCTTAGCCTCCTAGGATTGTCAGTATATATATGAACGTTCATGTAAGGGTTAAACCCATCCCGGATCCGAGTATTAGGAGTTTTAGCAATTTAAGACTATTCAGCTTTTGCTAATTTCCCTTGTACTTTCGGAAAATATCAATAAAAATCTCTCTTTTGTATTTTCGGTCCTTTAGTTCTTTATAAATAGAATTTTCGAGCCCCCACTAAATATAAGTTTTGACAGTGTGAGTTTCGGCTCTCACAAATACATCTTACCACACTGCAATGCAATCTCTTGATTTGTAGCAAATTGCATAAAGCTACGAAGACCTTCTTTATATCCTTTTGTTAATTCTCATGTATCTTCATCCACATGATTGTACATCCAATCACGAGTTTTGTTTTTTGAGATTGTCATTGAAAACGGTTTTCAATTTTTGAATTTCAGAGAATTGTAACAAGTATGAACAGAGGTAGAAGATCAATATAATATTTAAAAGCAGGGTTTTTGTTTCCCTTTTTTCCCTTTTTCCTTTTTTTTTTTGATTTTTATACGTTTTTTACGTTTTCCTTTTTTTCCACTTTTTACTGTTTTTTTTTTTCATTTTTCCTAATATTTTCTCAAGACCATGTGTGTCCACTTTTTTTGTTTTTCTCATTTCCTCATTTTCACTGTTTTAACTCTTTCTTCGTATTTCTTTCTCCATTTTTCTTTTTTTCTTTTTTTTCTCTTTCCCCTTTTTCATTTTTTTGTAAATTTTAAACATATTTTTGTCACAATATAATGAGAAATAAATCTTCCCTGTACATTTAAAACCTAATTAATTAGCAACAATATAATATTTGTTGGAAAAATCCAATGATATTCCTAAAATTTTGCAATGTAATTGCCACAATTAAAACTTGTCGAAATTTATAAAGAATTTCCAACAATATAATATTTGTTGGAAAATTCCAATGATATTCCTATAAGTTTTGCAATGTAATTGAAACAACTAAAATTTGTCGAAAATTTATAAAGAATTACCAACAATATAATATTTTTGGAAAATTTCAATGATATTCCTACAAATTTTGCAATGCAATTGCCACAACTAAATTTTTTTGAAAATTTATAAAGAATTTTCAACAATATAATATTTGTTGAAAAATTCCAATGATATTCCTACATATTTTGCAACTAATTGTCACGACTAAAATTTGTCAGAAATTTATAAAGAATTTCCAACAATATAATATTTTTTGGAAAATTCCAATGATATTTCTACAAATTATGTGATGTAATTGCCACAACTAAAACTTGTTGGAATTAACAATGAATTTCAAACAAATAAAATATCATACATAATTTTGTAGAATATTCATTGGAAAATTCCAACAAAACCCGATTGTTTGAAACATTCGTTGGAAAAGACCTTGTTTTGTTGTAGTGAAAGGGAAAAGAGAAAGAAAGTGAAACTAATTTCATATCCAGTGAATCCGGACCTTCTTCTCATGGTTTGAATAATGACATTCATCTCGATATTACGGATTTCCTAGTTGATCCCGAGAGCATCAACTAACAAGATAAAGTCGACGTGATATAAGGTTGTCTTCCAGAAAAAGATAAATAAAACAAAAGCTAACCATTTTTTTTATTTGATATGTATAGTTTGTGAAAAGTTTTTGCTATAAAGTAGTTTTATGTAATTTTTTTTTTGGACGAAAGTAGTTTTATGTAATATAAGTACTTTTTATAATATAAGTTTTGAGTTTCTTCTTAAATTCTTATTAATGCCTACTTGATGAATGTTTAAATCCAGAAAATGTCAGATTTTGAGATTCAGGATGGAGATATATGTTTGGCAGACATTGCTACAACGCACATGATTATTAGCAATGCAAACTATTTCTCCTATCTCAAAATGAATGACTTCGCCAGAAGCGTGAGTACAATATCTGGTAGTGCAAAAATTATTATGGGCTCCAGAAGAGTCCGTTTCTCAATGCCAAGAGAAACAAAGTTTGAAATAAATTATGTGTTATACTCCCCTAAGTCTCATATAAATTTGTTGAGTTTTAAAGATATCCGCAGAAATGGATATCATATTGAGACTGTGAGTAAAAATGTCATTGAATATCTTTGCATTACATCGGAGAGGAAACATATATTGGAAGAACTTATAATGTTGTCTTCTGGATTATATTGCACAAAAATAAATTTGCTTGAATCATATGACAATAAACTCAGAGTTTACTAGTATGTCTAAATTTTGGCATGAAAGGCTAGGGCATCCGGTTCAGTCATGATGAGAAAAATTGTGCAAAGTTGTAATGGCCATCCGTTGAAAAACGAGAAAATTTTACAATCGGGCGAGTTTTTATGTAAAGCATGTTTTCAAGGAATAATCATAACTCGGCCATCACGAGCTAAAGTTGGGAATGAATCCCCTGTATTTCTAGAAAGAATACATGGAGATATATGTGGGACGATCCACCCACGTGCGGGCCATTTCGGTATTTTATGGTATTGATTGACAAATCTAGTAGATGGTCATATGTGTGTCGTTTGACCACATGAAATACAGCTTTCACAAAATTCATTTCCCAAATAATCCGGTTGAAAGCACAATTTCCTGGATATTCCATTAAGAGAGTAAGGCTTGATAACGCAAGTGAAATCACTTCATCGACATTCAATGACTATTGTATGTCAATGGGGATTGATGTTGAGCACCCAGTTCCCCATGTTCATACACAAAAAGGTATAGCTGAATTTTTGATTAAACGGTTGCAATGATTGCAAGACCGTTAATATTGAGAACAAGGTTTCCAATTTTAATATGGGGGTCATGATATCTTGCATCCAGCGGCACTGCTCCAAATAAGGCTAAGTGCCTATTATACATACTCCCCAACACAATTAGCATCTGGTCAATAGCCAGATATATCCAATCTCCTTGTTTTTGGAAGTGCGGTTTTAGTGCCTATAGCACCACCGCAAAGAACAAAAATGGGGCCATAAAGGAGATTGAGAACATACATCGGGTATTCGTCACCAAGTATAATTCAATATCTTGAACCGGCAACTGGTGATATGTTTACGTCACGATTTGCTGATCGCCATTTCAGTGAAGATGAATTTCGAGCGTTAGGGGGAGGAATTAAAGAAGTTCCAAAAGATGTTATATGTTGCACACCATCGTTGTTGCACCTTGATCCCCCTACGAATCAACGGGAACTTGAAGTTCAGAAAATGTACATTTATAAAATTTGGCAAATCAGTTACCAAATGCGTTCACAGATACAAAAAAGTGACGAAATCATATATACCTGCTGCTAATGTTCCATCAAGAATTATTGTTCCTGAAGAACATGCTGATGGGAACATAGCAAATATGCCTAAGGTTGAGTTGAAGAGGGGGAGACCTATGGGCTCTAAAGATAAAAATCCCCACAAGAAAAAGAAATTGGGAGAACAAAGTAAAAATTACGGTTCCATAAGAACCAGTTGAACAAACATGTCCAGAAGTCATAAATGAAAAGGTTCCAAAAGAACCAGCGAATGATAAAAATCCAGATGATGAAAATGAAATAAAAAAATATAAGATTTCTATGAACTACAACTACGCCCAAAATGGAAAGGTATGGATCAGAAATAAAATAAAAATAATGATAGAATATTGGAAAAATGATTGTCACCTACACGAAGTCAAGACCATCACATGGTTACACATGTAGACAATATTAATATACTCAAAACTACACCAACTATATGGTTAACATGGCGACATGTATGAACTAAATGGTGTTATGTTGCTAACACCATAAACCAGAACAATGCATTCAAAACTATACAAATTATTGATCATTAACATTAATAATCAATTTAGTTTTTAATTTTATGTTAGGATCCTTTATGTAACTATAATTTTTAAATATTTATATTGTAAACAAATAATTAAAATTATATTAATAATTTTCAATATTATATTTGAACTGAAATAATTTTTTGTCATTGATAATATAAAAATTTCAGATAATGAATACACTATAATATATATGCATAAATTGTTTTTATTATAAATATAGTTCATGTAAAACTTTTATTTGTTAAATTATTTCCTGTAGTTTTGAATGCATTGTTCTGATTTATAGTGTTAGCAACATAACAACATTTAGTTCATACATGTCGTCATGTTAATCATATAATTCGTGTAGTTTTGAGTACATTAATATTGTCTGCATGTGTAGCCATGTGATGGCATTTACTTCGTGTAGGTGGGAATCATTTTTCCTAGAATATTCTCTTTTTCTGTATCTAAACAAATTGACAACGAAAGTGGTGATCCAGATCCAAGGTCCATATCAGAATATCAGAAAAGACATGATTGGGAGAAATGGAAGATGGCCATATAAGTTGAGTTATTCTTCCATAATAAAAGAAGTGTTTTCGGACCTATATTGTCGCAAAACCTGAAAACGTAAAATCAGGTGGGTACAAGTCGGTGCTTGTACGAAAAATAAATGAGAAAAATGAGGTTAAAAGATATAAAGCCCGACTTGTTGCTCAAGGTTTTTCTCAAATACCGGGTGTTGATTATGAAGAGACATACTCTGCGGTTATGGATGCAATCACATTCAGGTACTTACTGAGCCTAGCGGCATCTAGAAAGCTTGATATGTACCTTATGAATGTTGTGACGGCATATTTGTATGGATCACTGGACAATTATATATATATATATATATATATATATATGAATATCCCAGAAGGATTGAAAATGACTGAAACATTAAGCGAAAATCTAAAGAGATTTGTTCGGTCAAATTACAGCGATCACTTTACGGATCAAAACAATCCGGACTCATGTGGTATAATCGCTTAAGTGAGTTTTTACTAAGCAAAGGCTATGTAAACAATGAGATATGCTTTTGTGTGTTTATTAAGAAATCTTCATCTGGTTTTGTGATCATTGTTGTATATGTTGATGACCTAAATATAATTGGAACTCAAAAGGAAATTGATGATGTAAGAGCTCATATGAAAGAAGAGTTCGAAATGAAAGATCTTGGACAGACAAAATTTTGTCTTGGGATCCAGATTAAGCATCTCCAAGATGGAGTATTTGTGCATCAGTCAAATTATACAAAAAGGATTTTGAAACCCTTTTATATGGATAAAGCGAATCCTTTGAGTACTCCGTTGGTTAATAGAACGCTTAATATTGACAAGGATCCATTTAGACCTTGTGAAGATAGTGAATAAATATTAGGTCCTGAAGTACCTTATATGAGCGCTATCGCTGGGTTTGTGTATCTTGCAAATTGTACACAACTAGATATAGCTTTTGTTGCTAACCTGCTTGCAAGATACAGCTCATCTCCTACTCCTAGACATTGGAACGGTATAAAGCATATATTCCGTTATCTCCAAGGTACGGTTGATTTAGGTTTATTATATCTGAGAAACCCCGAGTTTAGTCTAGTTGGTTTTGTAGATGCAGGATAATTATCAGATCCTCATAAATCTTGGTCGCAAACCGGATATGATTTTACAATTGGCGGAACTGCAATCTCGTGGCGTTCCCAAAAGCTGACTCTGGTTGCAACTTCCTCAAATCATGCACAAACTATTTCCCTCCACAAAGCATGTAGAGAATGTGAATGACTTAGATCAATGACTCATCATATACAAGAATCAAGCGGAATAGTCACAAAGAAAGAGCCAACGAAAATGTTCGAAGAAAATGTGCCATGTGTCGCCCAGCTTAAAGAAGGTTACATCAAGAATGGTAGAACAAAGCATATCCCTCCAAGATTTTCTCTTACATACGAGAACTTGAGAAGAATCAAGAAGTACATCCGTTCAAGTGACAATGCAGCTGATCTATTCACAAAAGCGCTTCCGAATACTACATTCAGAAAATACGTTCAAGGTATCGGAATGCGTTATCTAAAGGATTTATAGATGCCTTTTTCCAAGAGGAGCTTTACCGTACTCTTTTTCCCTTGTCATGGTTTTTATACCATTGAGTTTTTCTCTCTATTTTTCTCATCTTCATCCTCCATTTTCACTCTCTGAAGCTTTTGGTATGGATTTTATTTTAAATTTTTCGATCTTAATCAATTTTGTCTGTCAATTTTATCATTACTTTAGTGGATCTTGTGAGTTGTGACTGCACATCAATTTCGTTGTGATGATGAATTATATGATGTAAAATAAAAATATTTTATGGGTTAGATATTGTGTTTGATTTTGTGGACACATGAATGTGGATATCAAACGATGGACAAACAAATCTTGAAATATAGACATTTGAAATTGTGTTCGAATGTGGATATCAAATGATGGACAAAAAATGGTCACAAAAATATGAACATTTGACATTTTCCAAATCTCAGTTTCTTCATGATCATCAATTTTTTCAGAAGATATTATTTACCAAAAAAATATAGCAACCATGTTCACACCACTGTGTTTATTCCACCGTGTCCATGCTGACATGTCCACGGCAGCATCTCCACACCAACATATTTTCGTCGCCATGTCTTCACTAACATGTCCACGGCACTATATCCACAATGTCATGTCCACGCCATCAAAATCTACTTAAAGACAATAAGGAATAGGAAAAACCACCAAGTAAAGACCGCTTGCACTGGACGGAATGGGCCAATTGGTCTTGGTCATATTGGGCCGGTTATGGAGTCCATTCTTAATGATTTATAACACTATTAGATTTATTAAGCCATTTATTGTCTTTTCCTACGATTTGGTTAAAAACAAAAATCAGAAAGAAAAAGAAAATTATCTCCATGTTATGAACCGTTTGGTTAATGGACTCAATATAGACCGATCCATATAAAGGTTATTAACATAACCGGTCCTTAGTATAATTAGATGTTTTCCTTTATAGACAAGGAATAGGTTTATGGAATATTTTCTTTGTATGGGTAGTAAAAGGATAATTACCTTTTCTCTACCTGGTGTAACCACTATATAAAGAGACCATTGGTCCTCATAATAATACACACAAAACATTCAGTTCACAACACGTTATCAGCACGAAAGCTCCTAAACCCTAAAACCCTAGAGACCCTGAGTAGCCGCCGAAACTTTAAAGAGTCATATCTTTCAAACCGTGAGGAACCAGAAGGCGATCTAGATATCAAATCGAAGCCCTCGACGCCGGTGAAAACCGCTCGTCGATCCGACATCGGACGCGCTCTCACGCACGCATACAGTGCACGACGACCCACCAAATAAACCAAGGAGATCCGATTTCAGCTTGTGTTTTCCGAGGTCATTAGCTCCCGGTTCATTCCAATTCAAATCTAAAAGAAAGAAAAAGGTAAAACCCTAAACTAAGAACAAAGCAAAACCGAATTGGACATTAATGAACTTGAACCCTAAAATCGGTTGCTCCCATGAACTTGCTTGATCTTATTAAAACCTTGAAACCGAACATTGACCTAAGCTATATCATGAGTTCAAAATCGGTTGTTTGATAAACTTGTTTGATCTTATATTCAAACCCACCTTGAAATCGGACTTAAGCTTATGAAACCCTAAAATCGGATTGTTTGAATATTGCATTGCTTGTTTGCTGAATCGATTTGTGATCTTGATTGCATGTTTAAATTAGTTCATTAGCTTGCTTATTTACCTGTTTAAAATCGCATGAGAACTTGCTTGCATCAATCACTTAAATCGAATTTGGACTAGCATAGAAATCGCATGTATCATTGATTGAAATCGGATTGTATGAGTTAGGTTGTTAGAATCGATTTGTGCATGCTTGTTTTGGCCATAGTTGAAATCGTGAAACCCTAGAGAAAAAGCTAGGTTGAAATCGATCCTAAACCTAATCCTAATCCAAATAGGAAAACCTTAATCCCTTCCTTTTAGTAAAAAGGAAAGTGTTAAGTATATCCTTTTCCCCTTTTGTTTAATTTCCTTTATTGGTTTATCCCTTTAATGAATTGCCTTATGATTAATTTTGCAAAAAGGGAAATTGATTAATATTGCTAATAGCATAATAGAAAATCGGTTGCATGATTTAATTAATTGATTTGCATAATTGATTGAAACCATGAAGTATTAAAATCGTACATGCTATATGCATATATATATAAACCGGCCATTACCACTAAGGTCCGGATTTATTAAAAGCCCTAACTGAAAATTGTTGGATATTTTCAGATGTCTAAAGTTGCAAACTTAGACTATGCTGCCCTCAATGTCTCTGGAGACAATTATCTAAAATGGGCGCTTGACCAAAGATCTTGCTCAACTCAAAAGGCATTGGTGAATGTATCAATGATGGAAACGAAGAGACCATGAAAAACAGATACATGGCGATTCAAATCATGCGCCATCACCTTAATGAAAGCCTCAAGGATCAGTACCTAACGATTGAAGATCCGTTAGAGTTATGGAAGGAATGAAAAAGAGGTACGACCATCAGAGGACGGTCGTTTTACCTAAGGCCAAGTTTGACTGGCTGAATTTACGGTTCATGGACTTTAAGTCCGTGGATGAGTACAACTCATCATTGTTCAACATAGTTTCTAAGTTGAGACTATGTGGTGAAACCGTAACGGAGAAGGATATGTTGGAAAAGACCTTCTCCACCTTCCATTCAAACAACATATTGTTACAAGGACAATATCGTGAGAGAGGTTTTGATACCTACTCTGATCTGATCGCTTGCTTGTTGCTCGCAGAACAAAATAATAAGCTTGTTCTGGTCAACAATGAGATGAGACCAGCTGGAACTGCCCCACTACCTGAAGCCAACATGGCCGCTGATGTAAAGAAAGAAAACGAGGCAAACTACGTCCATAAAGATCAAAAGCATTACGGCCGTGGACGTGGTGGGGAAAGGAAAAGGGCGTGGTCGTAACAACTACCACCCCTATGGTCGAGGCAATGGCCGTAACGACAGCGGATACCGAGAGGAATCTAACCGCGGCCGAGACCGTGGCCGCAGTAATGGCCGCAGGTACCAATCCGGACATCAGTCCAACTCGACCAAGTCCGTTTGCCATCGTTGTGGGATGGAAAATCATTGGGCCAAGACATGTAGGACTGCCAAACATCTAGTAAATTGCTACCAAGAAAGTCTGAAGGGAAAGAATCCCGAGGCCAACATGGACCATCATGAGCATGATGATGAGGGCGATTTTGATCCTGTTAAGGACGATCCTATGGATGCTGAAAGGGACGATCATATGGATTATGAGTCCTCGGACATATTAAAATAATTTAGTTTCCGATTTTATACTTTCATGTTGCTTTCTTGTTTTGATTTGCTTTGGATTCATGTCTTTGGATTTTTATCTATGATTTAATAAAATATTTAAGGCTTTAAGACATGATTCTTGTTTTATGAAGTATGGACGTATTCCTTGTGGATAGTGGGTCAAGTCATACGATCTTGAAAGATGAAAGATACTTCATAGACCTTAAACTAAGAAAGGCAATCGTAGAGACTATAGCAGGACAGGCCAGTCTTATAAAAGGCCACGGCCAGGCCGCCGTTCTAATGCCTAAAGGCACACATCTCGAAATTCCAGATGCATTGTTTTCCCCAGACTCAAATCGTAACTTATTGAGCTTTAAAGACATTCGTTTGAATGGTTATCATGTGGAAACAATGGGCGAAGGGAAGAAAGAATTTCTCCAAATAACAAAAATCGCCAACGGCCATAAGAAGGTCCACGAGACCATACCTGCTATAGCTACGGGCGTGTACTGTACTAAGTTCAGTATGATAGAGGCCAATGCCACCGTAAACAAAGCCCTTACGGATATGTTCACTCTATGGCACGACCGTCTGGGACATCCCGGGTCGGGAATGATGCGGAAATTGATCCTCAACACGAATGGCCACGCCTTGAAAGAAAGGAAAGTGATCCCTATGAGTCTCACTTGTGCCTCGTGTTCGCAAAGAAAACTGATTGTAAGACCATCACCAGTAAAGGTGACTAAGGAAACGATAAACTTTCTGGAAAGGATTCAAGGAGACATATGCGGACCAATCCACCCACCTTGTGGGACATTCCGATATTTTATGGTCCTCATTGACGCATCTACACGATGGTCACATGTATGCTTATTGTCATCACGGAATATGACATTTGCAAGACTCCTTGCCCAGATAATCCGCCTAAGAGCGCACTTTCCAGACTTTCCGTTAAAGTCCATCCGTATGGACAACGCGGGAGAGTTTACGTCCAGAGCGTTTGATGACTACTGTATGTCCATGGGGGTAAGTGTTGAGCACTCCGTGGCACATGTACATACACAGAACGGCTTAGCCGAGTCTCTCATCAAGCGAATCCAGCTGATTGCTAGACCATTACTCATGAGGTCAAAGCTTCCAGTTTCAGCCTGGGGACACGCTGTCTTACACGCTGCAGACCTAATCCGTATCAGGCCATCTAGTGACCACAGGTTTTCCCCAATGCAATTACTAACGGGTCAAGAGCCAAACATATCCCATCTTAAGACATTTGGATGTTCAGTCTATGTGCCTATTGCTCCACCACAGAGAACTAAGATGGGACCTCAAAGGAGGATGGGGATATACGTTGGATATGATTCACCCACGATCATAAAGTATCTTGAGCCAACTACCGGTGATTTATTTAAGGCCAGATACGCGGATTGTCATTTCGATGAGTCCGTTTATCCAACTGTAGGTAGAGAAAACCGGCTGACAAAAGAACTCTCATGGAATCAAACATCCATAAATTGGCAAGATCCTCGAACCCAAGAAAGTGACTTGGAAGTTCAAAAGATTATACATATGCAAAAGCTAGCTATACAATTGTCAGATTCCTTTGCTGACCCGCAGAGAGTTACTAAGTCGTATGTTCCAGCCGTGAACGCACCAATACGCATTGATGTCCAAAGTGGACCGCAAGTGGCTACAGAGTCTAAACCGCGAGTAAAGCGTGGAAGACCAATTGGTTCCAAAGATAAGACTCCTCGGAAATTAAGAAAAGGTGCTGATATTCAGGCCGAGGAGATAACTAATGGACCGGACACTTATGAGCCTAAGGAGCCGCCAAATGATGCTCGGGACGCCGAGCCTCATGGTCCTGAAGTTCCAGATAACAATGAGATCTCAATAAATTATGTTATGTCCGGAATCCAATGGAACAGAAAAGATATCGACGTCGATGATATATTTGCATGCAACGTAGCACTTGAGATTATGAATGAGGATCTAGAACCCACGTCAATAGATGAGTGCACTCAATGATCTGATTGGGCTAAATGGAAAGAAGCCATAAACGTGGAGTTAAACTCTTTAAAGAAGAGAGAGGTTTTTGGTCCCATTATTCGGACACCTCGTGATATAATACCAGTTGGACATAAATGGGTTTTTGTAAGAAAGAGAAACGAACAAGGAGAGATTGTTCGACACAAAGCACGGCTTGTGGCACAAGGATTCTCTCAAAGACCTGGAATCGATTATGAGGAGACATACTCCCCTGTGGTGGATGCAACGACATTCCGATTCCTTATAAGTTTGGCCATAAGAGAAAAGTTAGATCAGCGGTTAATGGATGTTGTCACCGCATACTTATATGGTCCACTGGATAATGAAATCTATATGAGATTGCCAGAGGGTATTGAGCTCAAAGATAAAAAAAGTTCTCGAGAAGAACACTGCATTAGGCTAACCAAATCCCTATACGGACTGAAACAAAGTGGGCGCATGTGGTACAATCGTTTAAGCGATTACCTAATGAAATCCGGTTATAAGAATGATCCCATCAGTCCGTGTATCTTTATAAAGAAGTTTGCAAACGGTGGATTTGTGATTATAGCAGTTTACGTGGATGATTTGAACATCCTCGGCACCTCTGGAGAAATCACCCAAACAGTTGATTTGTTAAAGGCCGAATTTGAAATGAAAGACTTAGGAAAGACTAAGTTCTGTTTGGGAATACAGCTTGAGTACGTCAAAGACGGAATCCTTGTGCATCAAATGGCGTATACTGAAAAAGTACTCAAGAGATTTAATATGGACACAGCTCACCCATTGAGTAGCCCAATGGTCGTAAGGAGCATAAGCCCGGAAACAGATCCGTTTGGTCCAATAAGAAAGGATGAAGAAGTCCTTGGTCCCGAAACGCCATATCTAAGTGCCATAGGAGCGTTACTATACTTGGCTAGTCACACTAGACCAGATATTTGTTTTGCCGTGAACCTCCTATCAAGATTTAGTTCTTGTCCAACTCAAAGGCACTGGAACGGGATTAAACATTTACTTCGTTACCTTCAAGGAACGAAAGATATGGGTTATTTTACACTAACCATAACGACAAAGGTTTAGTTGGTTTTGCTGATGCAGGTTATCTATCGGATCCACACAATGGACGATCTCAGACAGGATATGTGTTCACTCACGGAGGAACCGCAATTTCATGGCGATCCATGAAGCAGACACTCACGGCCACATCATCAAATCACGCAGAGATTTTGGCGATTCATGAAGCCAGCCGTGAATGTGTTTGGTTGAGATCGATGACTCAGCACATAAGACGAGATTGTGGGATGACAGATGGAAAGGACGAACCGACCGTACTTCATGAGGACAATGCTGCGTGCATAGCTCAACTGAAGGATGGATACATCAAGGGAGACCGGACGAAGCACATTCTGCCAAAATTCTTTTTCACTCACGATCTCCAGAAGGCTGGAGAAATACAAGTGCTTCAAGTCCGTTCAAGCGACAACTCAGCTGACTTGTTCACAAAGTCGCTCCCAACTTCCACGCTCAAGAAGCTGGTGTATCAGATCGGCATGCGCCGACTAAGGGACTTTAATGATGTCTAAATCAGGGGGAGTAATACGTGCTGTACTCTTTCCTCACTAAGGTTTTGTCCCACTGGGTTTTTCTTTAGTGAGGTTTTAATGAGGCAGCATCCCCAAGCGTATTACAAAGATCCTTGGTTGCATCGGGATTCAGTCATTTCGTCCAAGGGGGAGTGTTATGAACCGTTTGGTTAATGGACTCAATATAGACCATCCATATAAATGTTATTAACATAACCGGTCCTTAGTATAATTAGATGTTTTCCTTTATAGACAAGGAATAGGTTTATGGAATATTTCCTTTTCTTTGTATGGGTAGTAAAAGGATAATTACCTTTTCTCTACCTGGTGTAACCACTATATAAAGAGACCATTGGTCCTCATAATAATACACACAGAACATTCAGTTCACAACACTCCAGGATATTTTAGCTTTTTCGAAAAGCCGGAGGGGCATCACAGATTAATGTCTATGCTATTAAAGTTAAACGAAACGAGACGCGATCATTTTTATAAGATACCAACATAAGATAGTGTTTCCATATAAGCAAACACTATCTAAAACCTTTTGGTTTATCAACCATTGCATTAAGGCCACAAATGCTATCTTTTAGTGCAATAAATACCCAATATTCCTGTAGTAGTAATTTAAAGATGGATGTACAACAGGTACAATCTTAACTAATGAAACCATCCATACATCAGTGTTGAAGATGTAAGTTGTACAATAAACTACATAAGGTATGAATTATGCAGCAGACTACATAAGGTGTAAGGTAAGCAGATCACATTAGAAGGTGTAAGCTACCTAGCTGACCAGAAAATTTATAAGCTTTGTATATGGACCGCTGTTGCTAGCTTAAGATTTAAACATAGTGTTGGGGTCGAAATCCCCTCCACGAAGAGTGACAGAACGAGAAGTCAAGGTCGAGATCAAATGGACCTTATCCCGAACATGGACCGGACGAACTAGGGACAACTACCCACGACCAGTCCGAGACATGAATCGGCGGCTGGGATAAGGCCAGCCGCCGGGTCTTCTTGATGC
The DNA here is from genome assembly GCA_010577795.1 of Isatis tinctoria. Classification (NCBI taxonomy): domain Eukaryota; kingdom Viridiplantae; phylum Streptophyta; class Magnoliopsida; order Brassicales; family Brassicaceae; genus Isatis; species Isatis tinctoria. The sequence continues at coordinate 20,164,993 of CM021247.1, read as the reverse complement.
ACCAACCGGCGGCTGGGATAAGGCCAGCCGCTGGGTCTTCTTCATGCACCAACCGGCGGCTGGGATAAGGCCAGCCGCCGGGTCTTCTTCAAGCACCAACCGGCGGCTGGGATAAGGCTAGCCGCAGGGTCTTCTTCATGCACCAACCGGCAGCTGGGATAAGGCCAGCCGCCGGGTCTTCTTCATGCACCAACCGGCGGCTGGGATAAGGCCAGCCGCCGGATCTTCATCGTATACGCCCACGTTCATTTCTCAGTCGAGACTCATTATCCGAACATCGTCCAGTCGACCGACCGTCAAACATAACTCTAATCCCGGACCGACTCGAAGATTAGCCATTTGCGTGTTCTTACTCCAAGACGTCCTTAAACATTTTCCGAAAGACCGTGGCCAACGTCCAGTCGCCGAAGCATACGAGCCAAAAGAACCGGCCGCTGGCCATCAGTGCCGAAACCGGCGGCTGGAATTTCGAATAAAGAACGGGCGGCTCAAATCTCAAGAGTCGTAAAACGTTTGGAATACTGTTCACACGGGAAAAACCGTTAAAAACACTATTCATCTCGAGACAAAGTTAACCGAAAAATCGAATTAAGCCTAAACCGAGATTTGGATTACTATTCATCGGTTTACTATTCTTCGGTTTACTATTCTTCGGCGGGCCAGATTTGGGTTAGAACTCGCAGACGGATCACGGAAGACTCTCGGGCCGGATATCGGGCCCAAAAGCTTAGGTCGGCGGCTGGGAAGAAAGGGCAAAGTCCCACATCGAAAATCTGAAGTCTTAGCACCCTAGGAAGTTCAGTATATATATGTACGCTCATGTAAGGGTTAATCCCATCCCAAATCCGAGTATTAGGAGTTTTAGCAACTTAAGACTTTTCAGCTTTTGCTAATTTCCCTTGTACTTTCGGAAATCATCAATAAAATATCTCTTTTTGCATTTTTCGGTCCTTTGGTTCCTTAAAATAGAATTTTCGAGCCCCCATAAAATATAAGTTTTGACAGTGTGAGTTTCGGCTCTCACAGTTTGGCGCCGTCTGTGGGGACGAGAAATATTCTTAACTCTTAGAACGAGAGGATACGGAAAGAAGACAATGACTAGAAGAACCGACGATATCACCAACCAACCGGCTGGAGCAGCCACCAAGGGAACGGCCGGAACGGGAATTCCCGCCATCGGTACATCGGCGGTCGGAACCGGAGCGACTGCCGCCGGGACATCCGCCGACGGAGCGATCGGAACTACCGGGACCTCTGCTAACGCGCTAATTAGGTTCGGAATGCCGATCGACGACCCAGTCATCACGGGAACGGCCAACGCTGCCCCAGAGATCGCGGCGATCACCGAGCTGAGGAACATGGTGGCCGAAATCACGGAGCGGCAAAACAGGCAAGAGAGAACGGCCGCGCAAGAAAGAGCAGCTTCCCAGGAACTATCGCGTGGCCCATGGACTTTCGAAGCAAGACGCCTGGTTTTTACCCCACGAGCGGATCCCCCGGGCCGTCAGAATCCGGATGAGCAGACCCCAGTCGGAACAAGGAGAGAACCATCGGCACCACCTCCGCTGCACCGGAAAAGCGCCAGTAGGCGAACCGCCGAACGGCCAGCTTCCACGGTGACCAACGGTGAAAACCAGAGAGACACCGCAAACGGAGACGACAGGGAGGAAAGCGAAACCGACGACGAAGCTGGAGATCTAAACGCGGACAAGGAAGAGCTCCGATGGATCGAAGAGCAGGAAAAGGCGGAATGAGAGGCCCGAGTTAATCGATCCGCTAGCCAAAGGGACGAGTTGGACGAGCTCCGTGCCCGTTTGGAACTCACCACGAGTGCGGCCCCAGAAATCGACCGCGTCTTAGAGGAAACGCAAAAGATACTGTTCACTTCAAGGATCACAAGCGTTAGACTTTCTGACACGGGAAAAATCTGAATCCCTTTTTACGACGGGACGACCGATCCAAAGGCTCACATGACAGCCTTCCACATCGCTATGGGACGGGCTAGATTCAAACCCGAAGAAAGAGACGCCGGATTCTGCCTCCTCTTCGTGGAACATCTGAAAGGATCAGCCTTGTCGTGGTTCTCGAGGCTAGAAAGAGACTCGATCGACTGTTTCGACCGATTGTCGGCAGCTTTTCTGAAGCATTACTCACTGTTCATAAGACAGTCAACATCCGACGCGGACCTCTACTCACTGTCGCAGGGGCCCGAAGAAAGCCTTCGAGATTTCATCGAAAGATTTAAGGTGATTGTCTCGAAGATTGACGGCCTAAGCAACAGTGCCGCAATTAATGCCCTGAAGAAGTCCTTGCTGAAGACCTCAAGCTTCCGAAAGGAAATTACCGTGAATCCGCCGGTAACCATTCAAGATGCTCTCCACCGCGCTTCCAACTTCGTAATCTATGAGGAAGAAATGGGGGTCCCGGCCGGAATGCACCAGTCCTCGAAATTGGTCGCCAAAGGCACGGTGCAACCTTCTAACGTTCCAAACGAGAGAAGAAGTAGGCGGATCAGCCGAGACGAAGAACCCAACCCGGGCGGAGCGCATAACTACCAAATAAACACGGAGAGACCATCTGATGGGCGCAATAGGGGGCCGTGGAATACGTGGACTCGACCAGGATTCGACGAGAACGCCTTCTGTACCTTCCACAAGACAAAAGGCCACTCAACTGAAAACTGCAGGACCGTCAGAAGAAGGCTCGCGGCAAAACTATTAGCCGAAGAATTCGGGAACGGAGTGACCCTCGAGAGCCTTGGAGCCATCGAGGAAGACGTTGCCGCCCCGGACAGATGACCTAACCAGGAACATCACGAAAGGCCCGACGACGATACCCCCAAACGGGGAAGGAGACCGAACGGAGACGACTCCGCCGCCAACTGCAGGAGGATCCACATGATCATCGGAGGGTCTCAGTACTGCCGAGACACAGTGGCCTCGATAAAGGCGTTCCTGAGAAGAGGAGACAAGGAGTCGAACCCGCGGGAGCCGATCACCGAAAACGATGATCGGATAGCCTTTCACGAAAAAGACGCTGAAGGCCTCGACCAACCTCACGACGACCCATTAGTGGTAGAGCTGGACATCAACGACCATGACGTCTCCCGGGTCTTGATCGACACCGGAAGTTCGGTGGACGTCATTTTTCGGGAGACACTTCAAAGGATGAAGGTGGATCCGTCAATGATAAAGCCCAATCCGAGGTCGCTGACCGGATTCTCTGGCGAAGTCACGATGACAGACGGGACAATCCAACTCCCAGTTCGTGCCGGTGGGATCACGAAAATTGTCAACTTCGCGGTGGCAAACCACCCCGCGATTTATAATGTGATCATGGGAACTCCTTGGATCAACTCAATGCGAGCTATCCCGTCAACCTACCATCTCTGCCTGAAATTCCCGACACCAAACGGAATCAAGACCATTTGGGGAAATCAGAAGGAAGCCCGGATCTGCTTTCTGGTAGAGCATAAGCTCTGGAATCCGACCATCCCGCAGAGAGAGAACCCTTAAAGTGAGTAGAACCGAACAGTTCGAGAAAACGGAGGTTCCACCCACAGAAGCTGAAACCAACCAAGAGGAGACAAAAACTGCCGAAAAAACCCAGAAACCGCCGAAGCTGCGACGGACAACTCCATTACCAAGACTTAGCCATCTTTTTACAAAAAAAAATAAAATAATAATAATAATAAAAAACGGAACTACGGGTGACTTGATCCCTTTTCACGAAGGGTACGTAGGCAGCTCGCTTAAAAAGCGAGTTCAGTTGCCCCTCTCCTTAAAAAAGGGGGGGGAGTAGGTCCGTATATATATACTCCCAAATTTTCGCGAACAAATCAAGGAGATGGACATTGGGACTTAGCATCTCATAACACATCCAAAGTTTGAAAAAGTTCCGAAAACACCATTCCGACAAACATCGAGACTTAGCATCTTGAAACTTCATCCGGAAAACGCATGGATCCAGAAAACGCATGGAGACTTAGTATCTCATAACCCATCTTTAACTCGAACTTAAAATCGGATAAACTTCAAGACTTAGCATCTCGTAACTTATCCACGATCACCGACCAATCAAGATATTTCTCCCAAATACTTAAGTCCTCTCAAACAAATCCGTCTGTTGCTGGCCATAACAACACTATCTTTTTAAACCATGTTTCTCTCGACATCCCGCAGAGGATAAGACTAGCGCGCTAGACAAATTTCTGGATTAACATTCGAAGGGCGTAACCTGACATCCCGCGATCCTGCAGGAAGCGCTCAAGACAATGTTCTGATTAGTTTACCTCCACTAGCGCTTCGCATAGGCAAACAGTGCGAAGCATAGGACACGAAGTAAACTCTCTAAACCCAGTAAAGCGCTTGACATGGAACACTGGTCAAAGACATCTCGAGAACGCGGTATCAAACCGGCTCTGATGCGAGATCTTAAAAGCGTTCAGTTGAAAGAGGGATCCGAACAAGCTCGGTTCCCCGCAACAAACAAAAGACTGCATTAAACCCAGGGAATATTCGCAAAGATGACCTGGTTTAAAGTTCGAGTGTCCGGGATAACACTCTAACGCAATATCAATCAGCTCCGAAACGCGCCAGCCGCCCGCATAATGGGCCAGCCGCCCGTCCTCCATAGAGAGACGGGCCAGCCGCCCTTCACTCTACAAAACGGGCCTGCCGCCCGTCCTCCGTAGAGATACGGGCCAGCCGCCCTTCACTCTACAAAATGGGCCAGCCGCCCGTCCTCCGTAGAGAGACGGGCCAGCCGCCCTCCACTCTACAAAATGGTCCAGCCGCCCGACCTCCGTAGAGAGACGGGTCAGCCGCCCTTCACTTTACCAAATGGGACAGCCGCCCGTCCTCCGTAGAGAGACAGGTCAGCCGCCCTTCACTTTACCAAATGGGACAGCCGCCCGTCCTCCGTAGAGAGACGGACCAGCCGCCCTTCGTTCTGCAAAACGGGCCAGCCGCCCTCTTGGAAGAAAGACATACCGGCCGCCCGTCTTCTCCTTTATCAAGACTATAAAAGCGAAGCAAGCAAAGAAGTCCATAACAATTAAAGGCAAAAGCAGATAGGTAATAAATCTCCATGAAAGGAGATACAAGTGGTCAAGTTCGACGGACGAAGCAAATACAATAAAAGGGTCGAAAGACCCGAACATAACGGAAACAGAAAATACAAGGCCGAAGCCTAATCATACTCAACAAGAGGAGTAGGAGCTCCGTAGTCCAAAGCCTCAGCATCCGGGGACTGGCCCGGACAAACAGGAGAGCATGCCAAGTAGCTGTCGAGGATGGCAGCAGCCCGATTGTAGGAGCCGACCCAGCCTCCTCCTTTGAGCTGCTCCAGTGAAGCTTCCAGCTCTCCTTCTTCCTCCTCGACCTTGGACTTCCCGGACTTGATATCCCGGACTAGGTCAAGGTTCGAGCCGACTTCAGACAAAGCAGTCTTGCCGTACTTCACCTGACGCATCGGCGTGAGAGCGGCCTTGGCTCCCTCGATACGGAGACGGTACTTTTCCACCAACTCCCAGCGGCATTTGTTGAGCGCCAGCTCCATCTTCCGCTCAGCCTCCGCGATCGCCTTCTTGAGCTCCTTCTGAGATCTCCTCTCCACATTCCTCAGCTTGATCTTTTTGTCCTTCTTCCGGGACTCTTTTTCCGAGGCCTCTAAGACAACCTGGGTCGCATGGGCTCGAGTGAAAACCTGAACCAAAGAAAAGCCAAATGTCAGCAAAGACAAAACTGCGTCAAAACAAATCCAAAGGAGGAAAGAATTACCATCAGAAGGCCGGAGGACAAGTCTCCGTAAGCCGCTGAACGATCGAACGGCGCAGCGGGGGCCGGAGCCAGCGCTCCAAAGTAATCCACGACTTTCATGGACTCGGCTGGATCTCTTCCCGCTGCCTTGCGAGCGTCGAAAAGTAGACCGGGATCAGACGCGTCAGCTGTCCGAGCCACTTTGCCCTTCCTCGGACGATTCGGGCTGTTGGAAGCTCCCTTCCCTTTATCCGCCACAAAAGCACAGTCGGAACCCTGAGGAGCAGCTACCTGTTCCTCGGGCACGCCGTCACCATGAATCAGGCCTGGGCGGTAAAACAAAACCGGACGCCGGGTCAAACTCAGCCGCCTCTCCGGACGTTCCGGCTTCACCATATTTCTTCTGGCGGTACTTCCAAACACCCTCCATGATGGGGTATGTCGCCATCGGATCGATAAAGTCGGGGCCCTTCGGAGGAGCGCGGCCCTTTAGAATATCTTTCGCGTTCAGAAAACGTCGCCAAAGATCAGGACACTCCCAATCTATCTTCTTCTTATCAACTTCTTCGAAGATATCTTCGACTCCGGAAACTCTTGGAGCGAAAGGATCACGAACTAAAGAAAGAAGAGAAGAAAAAAATGCAAAGTTGTGAGAAATGAAACTGTGAAGGATGAAGCAAAGGAGTGAAGACTACTTATAGAAAAAAATTACAAAAAGACGAAACACTTACGTGGTAAACTCCACTCGGTCCTAACCGAGCCGCCAAAGTCGGAACCAACCGTGAGCGGGCTGCGCTACACGTAGAAAAACTGGTTCCGCGAAGCTTTACAGTTACTCCGAAGGCTGGTGTAGAAACGCTTCACATTCTTCCGAATTTTGACCGAGCAGAAGAAATCTGACTTAGAAATCTTCCTCAACGAAAAGAAATTCCGTACAAGATCGCCCTCCAACTTGATCACGCATTCGGCACAACGGACCACGAGTCCCATCAAAATCCTCATAGCGGATGGGGCAAGTTGAGAGATCGCGACCCCATATAACTCGAGAAATTCGAAGATAGCTCCTGGGATCGGGAACCAGAGGAATGCTTCGTAAAACATCAACTCATACATGGCGAAATATCCCTCTGGCGCCTTGTTCATCCTATCCCCATCTTTTGGGAGACTAAACATGATCTTGTCCAAAATCCGGAAGTCATATCTGAGCTCGGCCAGTGAGTCCCGATCGCTCAAAGTGGGTCCAGGCTTGAATCCCTCAGAAATCGATCCGTACCCCGAAGACGGACAAGGTTTCTTAAACCGCCAAGCAAAAATATCTTCGCCCCAATATTCTTTGGCTTCACCGGGAGAACGACATTCAGACTTCACTTCCGGATGCACAAAGATGGGCACCTCCGGGTGATCCGACCTGATTTCTCCCCGAACATGGTCGAGTCGTCACCTGTCTCTGGCCAAGCACGATGCTCGGAGAGAACCAGAGATTGGGATGGCCATGCACGCCATCCGCCGTTGTCCTCAACATGCTGAGGAGGGGTCCAAACATTAACTCGGGAAGAACCGGACGACCTCTCTATGACGCCTCCAGAGCCAAGCGCCCACCTTGATACGACCACTACGCCGGCCGCCCTCTTTGAAACGTTCTTAGAGCCAGCCGCCCGTCTTGAGCCGGACGCCCTCCTCGAGCCGGACGTCCTACACATCGAATCACCAGTCCCGGCTGCCGGTTCAGGTATGTTCTCAATCCCGGCCGCCGGCTCGGGCATGTTCTCAATCCCAACCGCCGTCTCTTGTACGTTCTCAATCTCGGCCGCCCATTGCTGAATCTCTCCCTGGATAGGCTCCCATTGGGGAACATTAGCAAAACCAAGCGTTCCTTGAGCGTTGCTAGGCCCAGCCGCCCACTGAGGAACACCTTCGGGACCGGACGCTGCTTGTGGGATAGCATCTTCTCCAGCTGCCAGCAGGTCTTCCACAAGTGACGCGTCCTGCTCCGCGGACGTAAAATCGAACTCAAACTGATCATTCAATATCGCGTCAAGGTTGAATTCGAAAGGAGAACCTCCTTCGCCAGCCATTTCTAAAGAAAAAATTTTCAAAGGAAAAACTTGAAGAAGAAAGCTTGAAAAGAGAAGGGGAGTGTGAAAAAATGAAAATGAAGCCACTCCTTTGATATAGCAAACATGGCGCGAACTTCCATGATGGACTATACTCTGACAAGACACTAAAGAGAAGCGGACGAACGGACGAACGGAAAAACTCATTGCCTTCCCGTTTCGGTCAATCCCGATAAAACTCTCAGACCGGAGCTCCTTGCTCCATACCACGGAAGCAAAGAACTGGGGGGCTAACTGTTGGGGTCGAAATCCCCTCCTCGAAGATTGACGGAACGAGAAGTCAAGGTCGAGATCAAATGGACCTTATCCCAAACATGGACCGGACGAACTAAGGACAACTACCCACGACCAGTCCGAGACATGAACCGGCGGCTGGGATAAGTCCAGCCGCCGGGTCTTCTTGATGCACCAACCAGCGGCTGGGATAAGGCCAGCCGCCGGGTCTTCTTCATGCACCAACCGGCGGCTGGGATAAGGCCAGCCGCCGGGTCTTCTTCATGCACCAACCGGCGGCTGGCCATCAGTGCCGAAACCGGCGGCTGGCCATCAGTGCCGAAACCGGCGGCTGGAAGTTCGAATAAAGAACGGGCGGCTCAAATCTCAAGAGTCATAAAACGTTCGGAATACTGTTCACGCGGGAAAAACCGTTAAAACACTATTCATCTCGAGACAAAGTTAACCGAAAAATCGATTAAGCCTAAACCGAGATTCGGATTACTATTCATCGGATTACTATTCACCGGTTTACTATTCATCGGCGGGCCAGATTTGGGTTAGAACACGCAGACGGATCACGGAAGACTCTCGGGCCGGATATCGGGCCCAAAAGCTTAGGTCGGCGGCTGGGAAGAAAGGAAAAGTCCCACATCGAAAATCTGAAGTCTTAGCAACTTAGGAAGTTCAGTATATATATGTACGCTCATGTAAGGGTTAATCCCATCCCAAATCCGAGTATTAGAGTTTTAGCAACTTAAGACTTTTCAGCTTTTGCTAATTTCCCTTGTACTTTCGGAAATCATCAATAAAATATCTCTTTTTGCATTTTTCGGTCCTTTAGTTCTTTAAAATAGAATTTTCGAATCCCCATAAAATATAAGTTTTGACAATATGAGTTTAGCCTCTCACACATAGGCATAAGATGTCAAGTCCAAATATGCTTAGAGTTAACTAGAGTGTTAGCAAATATTTGAGCATGTATCCCTAGTGGTGTGATGAATTTTTTCACGAAATTAGAAATAGCTGGAAAGTAGACAGCAAATAGGTTAGTATATTGTGGGGTTATCGATCCTCAAGGAATTGAATGATAACACTGCAACACATAACGATCTTAATCAAGTTAGAACTGTCACAAATGGTGTCTTTTATTAAAAGAATTAAAAGTGAATAGAAATTAAAATTAAAAGAGATAGCAAGAAGGTAATGAAATCGATTATTGGGGCTATAAGGAATAAGCGTTATGTTTTTCAGGACAAATGTAGGAAACATGCAACAAACTCAATATGATGTATTTATGGTTATATGATTCTAGAACACAAAACACAATTTTATAATCTGACCACTGTCCAAAATCTAATTATTATATCTAACAAATCAATAGACTCGGACTTTTGTCGGCTATTGTACGATGTAGATATACACTAATCGGCCAAATTCTACTTTTTGTTCACCAAACTTTTGGCTGCCCAAATACTATTTTAGGTTAATAGTTTCAGCACTATCATGATTTTAAACTCCTTTGATCAGATTTCTAAAAGCACAATAAAAAAATCATGCAATCAAACAAGTAGATAAGATGAACAACTTGTAATTAAACTAGTAAACAACCAATGTGAGATTAATTTTTATGCAACCAATAATTTTCATCAACCTTAAAAATGATCTACTCAGACATGATGAAGAAAATACAACAAGCTAGCTTGAATAGATATCATGAGTAAAAATGAAATAAAGAGAAACAGGTTTTGAGAAATCCTCTCCATATCACATACAAAGTGAGATTTCCTCCTAGGAAGTTCTTTAAATCCAAAAGCATTGGTTTGCAACAAGAATTTAATCATTGTTTTTCTCTTTCTCTTATTTGTTTCTGTTATTCAAACTTTGATGCTCTGTAAATGACTCCCAAATGACTTTTTCATAAATATAATCTAAAATTCATTCAAAAAACATCTAAAAGCAATAAGACATAATTTACTCTCTATGATCATGATTTTATTGTCTTTTTGGGAGGGGTGTCAAGCAAGAGTTTTAAAAAGTATATATACCATAAAAAGCCGAAATACAATAAAATTACATAGCATTAAATCACGATAAAGTACTTAAAATCCTTAATAAAATCTGTATAAATCACTTATGCAAACTCTTCTCGACTTCAGAAACCACTCTCTTACTAATTTATGATATGTAGATCAAATTAAAAATGTTCATCATTTCCATGCACGAGTATATTCATTTGCATTGGTAATATATGAGTTCATATGTTATTAAGATTATCGGTCTGAATTGGGAACTTCTATATTTTCTTGTCTTCATTGATGCATTCTTTTTCTATCCAATTTAAGACAGACCTTGGGTTAATCTAATCTGAAAAACTTTTTATATTTTATAAACTAGTATTTGATGACCAATGTGTCATAACCAACTAAAGTCGATTTATGGAGTATTGTGAACAATTGAAGCTTGAGAGATATTGCGTGTTTTCAACTTCTAATAACCAATGAAAGTGTAACATCCCGATTTCTGATATATATAGAAACATATGTGGGAGATATTAAAAGAATTGATTTGGCTACCTATGTCACCAAAGTGCAATTACCTTTTCGGCTAAGCATCCAGAGAGAACTCCAGAGTTAAGCGTGCTTGAGCTAGAGTAGTCAAAGGATGGGTGACCTACCAGGAAGTCATTCGCGGTACCGTGTGAGTTAGGAAAAAACAGGGGAGCGATCATGTGGTGATTGCAGGGACAGTATATCATGACTTTCGAGCTTTCCAAAAATAACGCACCGACCGTCGGACAGGGGTGGGGCCCACGAGCCTGATAGAGGGATGGGTGACTCACCGGTAGGGGCGTTAGAAGTGGTATCAGAGCTGGTTAGCCGTCCCAGTGCTGACCTGGGAGGCGTTCTGGGACTGGTCGTGGTGTGCAACGAGGACGTTGCACTCAGAGTGGGGGTGAATTGTAACATCCCGATTTCTGATATATATAGAAGCATATGTGGGAGAGATTATAAGAATTGATTTGGCTACCTATGTCACCAAAGTGCACTTACCTTTTCGGTTAACCATCCGGAGAGAACTCCAAAGTTAAGCGTGCTTGAGCTGAAGTTGTCAAAGGATGGGTGACCTACCGGGAAGTCATTCGTGGTACCGTGTGAGTTAGGAAAAAACACGGAGAACGGTCATGTGGTGATTGCAGGGACAGTATATCATGACTTTCGAGTCTCCCAAAAATAAGCGACCGTCGAACAGGGGTGGGGCCCACGAGCCCGATAGAGGGATGGGTGACTCACTGGTAGGGGCGGTTAGGGAGTTATAAGATAAAAATGGGTGCAACACGAGGACTTTCGAGCCTTCCAAAAATAGTGCACCAACCGTCGGACAGGGGTGAGGCCCACGAGCCCGTTAGAGGGATGGGTGACACACCGGTATGGGCGGTTGGGGCGTTATAAGTGGTATAAGAGCTGGTTAGCCGTCCCAGTGCTGACCTGGGAGGCGTTCTGGGACTGGTAGTGGTGTGCAACAAGGACGTTGCACTCTGAGTGGAGGTGAATTGAAACATCCCGATTTCTGATATATATAGAAATATATGTGGGAGAGATTAAAAGAATTGATTTGGCTACCTATGTCACCAAAGTGAAGGGAATGTTCTGAAATCATACTTGTATTTACTCTAGTAGAGTCGCGAGGTCGAGATAAGACAGTCATATGATATTGGACGGTTATAATGTTTTGCTAGAAGCCGCTTATAACTTATGAGTTTTGAACTCATTACCATTATCATATGATCTTATAGGGTCACACACCTAAGCAAACTGGATAATCTAATTTGGGTTTGATCATTAGAGTAATGGTCGGATCAACGTATGTGAGAGCCGAAACTCACACTGTCAAAACTTATATTTTATGGGGGCTCGAAAATTCTATTTTAAAGAACTAAAGGACCGAAAATGCTAAAAGAGAGATTTTATTGATGATTTCCGAAAGTACAAGAATAAATAGGAAAAGCTGAAAAGTCTTATATTGCTAAAACTCCTAATACTCGGATTTGGGATGGATTTAACCCTTACATGAATGTACATATATAGACCGACAATCCTAGGGTGCTAAGACTTCATATTTTCGATGTGGGACTTTGTCCTTTCTTCGCAGCCGCCGACCTAATCTTTTGGGCCCGATATCCGGCCCAAGAGCCTTCCGTGATCCGTCTGCGCGTTCTGACCCAAATCTGGTCCGCTAATGAATAGTGAACCGGTGAATAGTAATCCGAATCTCGGTTTAGACTTAATTCGATTCTTCGGTTAAATTTGTCTTGAGATGAATAGTGTTTTAACGATTTTTCCCTCGTGAACAGTATTCCAAACGTTTTACGACTCTTGAGATTTGAGCCGCCCGTTCTTTATTCGAACTTCCAGCCGCCGGTTTCAGTATTGATGGCCAGCCGCCAGTTCCTTTGGCTTGTGTGCTTAGCGACTGGTCCATGGACAGCTGAACGTTCGTCACGGTCTTTCGGGGAATGTTTATGGACGTTTTGGAGTCAGAACATGCAAATGTCTAATCTTCGGGTCGGTCCGGGCTTAGAGTTATGTTTGATGGTCGGTCGACTGGACAACGTTTGGATAAGGAATCTTGACTGAGAAATGATCACCGGCGGCCGGCCTTATCCCAGCCGCTGGTCCGGGTTCGAAGGAGATCCGGCGACTGGCCTTATCCCAGCCGCCGGTCGTTGTTCAAGAGAGATCCGGCGGCTGGCCTTATCTCAGCCGCCGGTCGTTGCTCAAGGGAGATTCGGTGGCTGGCCTTATCCCAGCCGCCGTCGTTGTGCAAGGGAGATCCGGCGGCTGGCCTTATCCCAGCCGCCATCTCGTTAATCTCCGAGGAGGGAACCCAAGGTCAAGAATACTAATCTAGAAACGAACCCGGATAAACATAGAGGCTTAGCATCTCGCAACTCACCCGGAACTACCCATCTACTGAGATACGAGAAATACTCAAGTCTTTTCAAAGGAACAAGTCTGTTGCTGGCCACAACAAGACTCTCACTTCTCAACCATGGTTCTTCCAACATCCCGCAGCAGATAAGAGTAGCGCGCTATACAAATTTCTGGACTAACATCCGAAAGGCGTAACCTGATCGGAAATGCGGGAAGCGTCAATACGATTTTCTGCTTAGTTTATCTTCAGGAGCGCTTGACATAGGCAAATAGTGCGAAGTGTAAACCGCAAAGTAAACTCGTCTTATCCCAGCCGCCGGGTCATGTCTCGGACGGGTCGTGGGCAGTTGGCCTTAGCTTGTCCGGTCCATGCCCGGGACAAATTCCATTTTTTCTTGATCTTGGCTTCTTGCTTTGTCAATCTTCGAGGGGGGATTTCGACCCCAACAGTTAGCCCCCCAGCTCTTCGTTTTCGTAGTCCAGGACGATGAGCTTTAAGCCTAGGTTTTATCGGGATTGATCGAAACGGGAAGATTTCCTTTCTTCTTCTCTTTCCCTTTTTTGTTTTGTAAAGAAAAATTTCCTCTTCGTGTGAAAGACTCGTGGGCGGATGGCTCGGAATTGGAAAAATCTGATTCCTACCCGGACTAGGATTCGAACCGTCCGACTATATATGTGCACCCTTCCTTCTTCTTTTTCCTCACGAGTTCCTTCTATAGTCGAGTGCTCTTTCCATCTCGTTGAACTTGATATCATGGTTAGGCCATCTTTTCGCGAGAGGAGGCAGATGGAGAAGAACGAGAGGCAAATAAGCTTGGAAAAGATTATAAGGACAAGACGGCGGCTCGCCCTTCGGGATCGGGGTTGGCGGACGGTAGTCAGGCTATCCCTCCACCCGAGGGGCCTGCGGACAAGTTGGCGGTATCCACCGTTGTGGTCACTCCTTTGAAGAAGGAGGCTATTCTTGAATGAAGTATCGCGTGGTGTTTCCCCAAGGCTAAAGCGGCGGCTGGTGGGGTTGTCTATGGTCTGGTCGATGAAGACAACCTGTTGCGCCAAAAGCAGGCGGGTTGCCTTATTGACCCCGGAGCGAAGAATTCTCCTTCCGAGGCTCGGATTTTGGGTCCTCCACCAGGGCTTGCTTTTCCTGAGGTCGTTTGTAAAAATCGTCGTCAGTCTGCTCGGAGTTTTTCGGTGATCACGGATGCTAGTTTCAAGTTTCCTTCTTGTGACAGTCTGGACGAGCCTGAGAAGTACGAGGATATTACCTTGAGCGGGATGAAGGTTTATCTATTCTCGCTTTCTCTTTTTTTTTTTTATGCTGACTTTCTTTTTTCCTTTTTCTTTTTCTTTTTTAGTTCATGTCTTCCGTGAACAAGTGCATCAGCACGTATGATGCTTCTGTCCGTGGAATCCGCAAGCGTGCTGAGGAAGCTCGGGAGGATGCTCGGCTGGTAAGGAGGAAACTCAACGAACTTGAGGTGGCGTATTCGCATCAGGTCAAGTTACTCGAGAGGGATCTCACTTCGTTGCGCGCGGAAAAAGCCGAAGCGTTGCAGTCCAAGACCCGCCAAGAGGCCAAGGATGCGCGTCATGCTAAGGAAGTACAGACTTTGAAATACCACTTGGCTAGTGCGAAAGCGGCGCGCAACTCGAAGGTGCAGCGGGCTTACGCGGATGGCCGCAAGGCTTATGTTGCAAAATCCGTGACTTCATGAATGTGCTAAGAGAAGATCTCGGATCTTTGTCTGAGGCAAGGAACCAGGAAGTAGACTTGTCCCAGATAGAGAGTAATATCGAACTTGTCGTGTTGCTTCAGGGGACTGATCCTCCCAGCTTGGATGAGGAGAAGGTAAAATTGTCCACATGGATGAACGAGTTTGACGATGTGAACGCTCGAATACGTGGGAAGATGGATTCTCAGTTGTTCCCAGCTCACAGGGATGACGATGTCTCAATACCCGAGGAAATATCTGTCGAAGAGGAGGCTACTTCTCTAGGGTTGGTTGATCTATCGGGATCGAATGAGTCTGTTCCCGGAATCTCGGATATTGTTGTTGCTAAGGTGTTTGGTTCAGACTTTTGACCTTGCGGTGGTTATTTTTTGAGTTTTTTGGTGGTTTTTAGCTTTCGTTTATAGATTTATGTTATGTACGGCCTGATTTTTGGTCTGGACCGGTTTTTCCTTGTTTTGAGATTTCAATAAAGATGAGCTTTCGAGATTCGCGTTTTGCCGTATACTTTTTTTGTGCGAAGGTCCAGGTTAGATGATCATGGGCGGCTGGGTTTAGTCCGAGACAAACCCGACCGCCGTGTATTGATATTGATATGGAGAGGATGGTCGGCTGTCCATGTCCCCAGCCGCCAGGTTATGTCGGATTGATTATGGGCGGCTGGTCATGTCCCAGTCGCCAGGTCATGCTGGATTGATCCCGGGCGGCTGGTCATGTCCCGGCCGCCGGGTCATGCTGGGTTGATCTCGGGCGGCTGGCAACGTCCCAACCGCCGGGTTGTGTTGGATTGGATTGATCCCGGGCGGCTGGTCATGTCCCAGCCGCCGGGTCGTGTTGGATTGATCTCGGGCGGCTGGCAATGTCCCGGCCGCCGGGTTGTGTTTTTCGGAGCGGCCGGCTGGCCATATGGGCAATTGGCCCTGTTGTCTAGTGAGACTGAGCGGCTGGTCTGTTTCTTTGAAGAGGCCAAGCAGTCCATTTATCTAAAGGGATCGGGCGGCCCATGAGATCGGGCGGCCCATTTATCTGAAGAGATCGGGCGACCCTTCTTCATATCGATTTGGTTTTGTTTGCTTAGTTCAGTCGGGTTGATCTGGGCGCTGTTCCAGGCGCTTAGATCTGAGTGTTCGGGAAGAGTTCCTCTTGTGTTATTCGACCAGCGGAGTTAGTCACTGGGTTTGGAGTTTTGTTTAATTGCTAGTTTACGGACGAGTTTATGATCTCGTACCAGGGCCGGTTTGGTACTTCGTCGTGAGATGTCTAAGACCAGCGTTCCATGTTGGAGTTTACTGGGTTTAGCGAGTTCATTTCGTGATTCACGCTTCGCGCTTTCTACCTATGCGGGGCGATTAGTGGAAATGAACTAAATAGAACATCGTCTCAAACGTTTCCTGCAGGATCGCGGAATGTCAGGTTACACCTTTCGGATGTTTGTCCGGAAATTTGTATAGCGCGCTATGTTTATCCACTTTGGGATGTAGAAAGAACCATGGTTAAAAGAATCGTCCCGTTGTGATCAGCAACAGACGGTGGCATCCTTGCCATTTGTTGGAAGCCAAGGGGCTGTTTTTGAAGTGATGGTATTTGTTGTGCCTTAGTGATGGGCGATGTTGTCTGAGTTGGAGATGCGTTATGTCAAGTCTCAATGTTCATTTTCTCGGCTTTCCGGATCAGGTTTCGGGATGCTAAGTCCCGATGTTTGTCGGAATGGTGTTCTCGGGAAACTTTTCAAGCTGCGGATGTGTTATGAGATGCTAAGTCCCAATGTCCATCCTCTTGATTTGTTTGTGAAAATTTTGGAGTATGCATATACGGACCCACTCCCCCCTTAAAAATTATAGAATACAAATAGCTGAACTCGTCGGATGGCGAGCTGCCTACGTACCCCGAATGTAGGGATCAAGCCGGTTCGTAGTTCTATTTTACAACGTCTAGTGGTAATACTTCTGTAGGTGCATCGCGTTCCCTGTCCTCGGAATTGGCTTTCCTTCTTTGTTTTCCAGCTCGTATGCTCCTGGGTGGACCACCTTTGCTACTTTGTACGGTCCTTCCCATTTTGCTGCTAGCTTCCCTGCATTCGGCTCCGTGGTGTTCTGGAAAACTTTGCGGAGGACGAGGTCTCCTTCCTTGAATTTGCGGCTTCGCACGTTTGAGTTGTAGTACTTGGCCGCTGCTTGTTGATAGTTTTGAATGCGGATGAGCGCTTGATCCCGTCTTTCGTTTATCAAGTCCAGTTCATCTAACATCATCAAATGGTTAAGGCCTTCATGTCCAGGCAAGAGTCTCCACCTGACGCCGGGAAAGTCTACTTCTGACGGTATAACGCATTCGGCACCGTAGACCAGCGCGAACGGCATTTCTCCGGTTGCGCACCTTGGAGTTGTTCGGTGGGACCAGAGGACTCCTTCGAGCTCGTCTGCCCATCGCCCTTTCTTCTCATCGAGGCGCTTCTTGAGTCCGTCAATGATAGTTTTGTTGGTGCTTCGGCCTGGCCGTTTCCCTGTGGATAACGCGACGTTGACTTGCTCAGGCGTATTTTCCACTTTTCACAGAACCCTTCGAAGCGGGCGGAATTGAATTGAGAACCATTGTTGGTGACGATCTCGTAAGGGACTCTGTGCCGGCATATGATATTTTTCCAGACGAAGTGCTCCACTTGAGCGTCCTTGATACTGGCGTAAGAGTCCGCTTCGACCCACTTTGAGAAGTAGTCTGTTAGGACAAGTAGGAACCTTTTCTGCTTTGAGTTATGCATTGGCCCCACGATGTCCATTGACCACCTCATGAATGGGTACGGCGCGGAGATTGACGAGAGCAGTTCTGCGGGCTGATGGATCACTGGTGCGTGCCTCTGGCATTTCTCGCACTTGAGGGAGAACATCTCGCAATCTTTTATCATGGTTGGCCAATAGTGTCCATGCCGCTTGATTTTGATTGCGAGGGGTCTCCCTCCGGAGTGATTTCCGTACGATCCGCTGTGGACTTCCTCCATAATTCGTCTTGCTTCTTCTTTTTCCACGCAGACCATTAACGGTCCGGAGATCCTCCATTTGTAGATGTTGCGGTCAAGGAGGACGAAGCGGGCTGCTTGGGCCCTTAGCTTTCGTGCAGCCCACTTATCCGCCGGGACTTCCCCGTCTGTGATGTATGTTCGTATCGGGGCCATCCATCCGCGATCGCAGCCATACTCTTCTGTCAGAATGGTTGCTAATTCTTCTTCCGGAGGTTCTTCCTCGTCTTCACCTTCCGGTAGTTGTATAAGATTGGCGACTTGCGGTGGATCGATTCTTGGTTCCTCTATGAATTCGACGGGAATGATTCGCCTTTCTCCCGGGGCAGATGTAGATGCCAGGGCCGCCAACGCATCGGCCGGGGCGTTTTCTCCCCGTGGAATTCTTGTGAGTTCGAACTTTTCGAATCGCTTTGCGAGCTCTTGGACAATTTTGAGATATGCTTCCATCCGATAGTCTTTTGCTTCATAGTCCCCGCTAAACTGATTTGCCACCAGCTGGGAATCACAAAATGCTTGTAGATTCTGGATCTTGAGCCAGAGGGCGAGTCTTAGTCCAGCGATCAAGGCTTTGTACTCCGCTTCGTTGTTGGAAGCGTTGAAGAGTAATCTGAACGACTGTTCTAGGATTTCTCCAGTTGGTGACGTCAACCGCACCCCGACTCCTGAACCTTGCTTTGATGAAGACCCGTCTGCGTGGAGAACCCACGCCGAATCTAATGTTGGTTCACTAACGCCTGCGGTCGGGAGTTCGATCAAGAAATCCGCAAGGACTTTTGATTTCGCGCATGTTCTGCTTCGGTACTCGATATCATACTCGCTTAATTCTACCGCCCAATTTGCCAGACGTCCCGATTGACTGGGACTGTGCATGATCGTTCTGAGCGGAAAAACCGTGAGAAAAATGATCGTGTACGATTGGAAATAAGGCCGCAATTTCCGAGCGCACATTACCACTGCCAAGGCCGCCTTCTCCATTATAAGATATAGGGCAAGACTTTGAGAGACACAGAAGTTCCTGGCCGTCACAGAAACGCAGAGGAATCCAAAGGCGAATCGTTCGTGAAGGCACTAGCATCCTTGTCATCCAGTCTTGCGTGCGTGTGGACTTCTGTAGAGGCGCAGCACTTGAGGCGCTCCTGATCTCGAATTCCTGACAACCTTCTGCTGCTTAATCTCCAGGTTTTTGGAGATCTCCTTTTAGATTCAGTTGACACTTGATCCTAGGCATAGAATTTGTTCTAGGGCTGTTTTAATATGATTAAAAACCTTGACAAATTCCTTCAGTGGTATCAGAGCCTAGTGTCTTTATTGAATCTGAAGCATGTTGTTGAATTGGTTGAATTCAAATATATATATATGATATATAGGACTGCATGCTAGAGTAGCCATGGGCGTTCGGTTTTCGGTTCGGTTCGGTTCGGTTTTTTGGTTTTCGGTTTTTTCGGTTATAGAGATTTAGTAACCGTTCGGTTAATCATAAAATTTGGTTCGGTTTCGGTTCGGTTTTGGTTCGGTTTCGGTTCGGTTTTGGTTCGGTTATTTCGGTTTCGGTTCCGGTTTTTCTTATATTTTTTGGATAATTTGGATTAAAAAACCGGATAACTTCGGATAATATCGGATATTTTGGATAAAAACATTTGGATAATTTTGGATAATTCGGTTTTTTTACTAATATTTGGTTAATTTTAATTATTTAGTTATTTTAAATATAAATATAAATAATATTTTTAAGTATATGGATCATATTTCGGATATTCAGTTATCCTTTCGGTTATCCATTCGGTTTCGGTTCGGTTCGATTTCGGTTCGGTTTTTTCGGTTATAGAGATTTAGTAACCGTTCGGTTAATCATAAAATTCGTTTCGGTTTCGGTTTCGGTTATTTCGGTTCGGTTTCGGTTCGGTTTTCGGTTTTCGATTAAAATGCCCAGCGTTATGCTAGAGTTCAAAATCGTTTTGCAGTTAAAAATCGTGTTCTAGGTTTTCTGGGTTCTTGGGTGTCGAGCGACACCAATCCGGTGTCGATCGATACCATCTGGAATCATTTGAAAATTTTTAGGTTTCTATCATTTAATCGGATTTCCTCAAAACCATTGGTGCCGATCGACACAAAAGTTGTATCGATCGACGCAAGTCGGTTTATTGCAATCGGTTCAAGCGATAAATTGGTTATCGCAATTTATCGATTTGATGGGTGTCGGCCGACACTAATGTAGTTTCGATCGACACCGGTCGGTCATCGTGATTGGTTCAATTAGATTGGATCGGTTCATCGCGATCGATCCGGTTTGGGCAGTGTCGACCGACACTAATGTAGTATCGATCGACACTGATTGGTTTTTGTGATTGGTTTGAAATCGGTTAAGTCGATTGGATGAACCGGTCATCATAACCAGTTGTCGCGACTGATTCGGTTTGGGTGGTGTCGACAAACACTAATGTAGTGTCGATCAACACTGGCTCTGCACACGCAATCTCAACGCCAGAACCCGAATTCTCTAGAATGATTAAAACATTAATTAGATTAATTAATCTGTTTGAAATCATTAAAATTTCTGGATTACATATTTGATATGTACTACATTTAAAGTTTTGTTCCTCAAAATAACATTAAGCATTTGATGTCTTCCCAATCTTGTCAACTGTCAAGGCTCGTTTCATTGTGTGATGGGCCTGCCAAAACAGGGTGCACGAGTGAGGCAGGTTGTATTCGTTACTGCTTGACTTAAAAGATTGGTTTGCTTAATTGGGCTATCAAAATAGTTTTGGCTCAGAGACATAGGATTGGATTTGATATAATATATCAATCTAAGACCAAGAAGTATATAAGATATAACTAGCAAAGCGTTGTTTACCTAGATAGTTGAAATTTGGGAGATGAGCCAAAGCTCACTCAAGTTTTAGTGAACTATGGATCTTGGATCATTATATTCAACTTTAGGAAAATTGGTTTTTAATATAATGCGACTTTTCTTAATTGTTAAGATTTCTCATTTCTTGAACATCATGACTAAAACCTCTTTCATTTCCTTGTTTTCAGCTATGTCTACCACCACTCACACGAACACATTCTTACTTCGATCCGTCCTTGAGAAAGACAATT
The DNA here is from genome assembly GCA_010577795.1 of Isatis tinctoria. Taxonomy (NCBI): domain Eukaryota; kingdom Viridiplantae; phylum Streptophyta; class Magnoliopsida; order Brassicales; family Brassicaceae; genus Isatis; species Isatis tinctoria. Next base: position 20,144,125 of record CM021247.1, on the reverse strand, counting down.
TAAATGGATCGAACTTCCTCGAATGGTATCGGAACTTGAGAATTGTTCTCAAACACGCTGAAAGGAATGCTTGGGAGAAGCATTCCAATGATGTGGTCGATGTGAGTTGTCTCATGCTGGCTACCATGAACTCGGACTTGCAGAAGCAATAGGAGAATGTGGCGTCGCCAGTTGAGATGATCACTAGCCTGAAATCTCTCATTGAGTGCAAGCTACCAAATAATGGTCCAGTTAGCCCACATGTCATCAAGATGATGGGTTATATTGATAACCTGGCAAAACTGGACTGTCCCCTTAGCCAAGAGTTGCCTACGGACATCATTCTGCATTCCTTGCCGTCGAGCTTTGATCAGTTTGTTATGAACTATAACATGAACAACATGACAAAGACTTTGACTGAATTGCATTGCATGCTTAAGACAGCTGAGCCAAACATCAAGGAAAGGACCCCTAATGTACTGTTGGTGCAAGGGGGTAAAAGGTTTACGAAACCCGCTAAGAACAAGGGAAAGGCGAAAGCAGTCCAGATTGAGAATCATGACAAGCCTGAGGCTTCTTCCAAGTCCAAATGCGGCCCTACTGATGCTGATAAATGCCATTACTGCAAGAAGCCTGGGCATTGGGAGAGAAATTGCAAAGAATATCTGGGAGATCAAAAGAACCCGAAGAATACGCTTGAAACGAATTCTCCAGGTATTTATGTTGTAGAAGTAAATGTTACTACTTCAGGTTCTAACTCTTGGGTATTGGATACCGGCTGTGGCGCTCATATTTGTACGGATATGCAGGGTCTAAGCAACAGTAGAACACTGGAAAAAGGACAAGTGGACCTGTGTGTCGGGAATGGACAAGAGTTGCTGCATTAGCCGTAGGAACATATCATTTGTCTTTGCCGCCAGGCTTGGTTTTAGAATTGAATAACTGCTACTATGTACCTGCTATAAGCAGAAACATCATTTCTATTTCTGTTTTGTATTTAAAAGATTTTCATTTTTCAATTAAAAACAAGTGTTGTTCTTTTGATCGTAATGAAATATTTTAGGGTAGCGCTCCATTAAAGAATGGACTTTATATTCTTAACCAATCTTTGCCTGTCTATAACATAAGTACCAAACGGTTACAAACCAATGACTCGAACCCCACTTTTCTCTGGCATTATCGTTTGGGCCACATCAATGAGAAAATGATTCAAAACCTCCATAATGATGGGATTTTAGACTCATTTAATTTTGAATCATTTGAGAAGTGTGAATCCTGCTTATTGGGCAAAATGACAAAGGCCCCTTTCAAAAAATCAATGAAAGGGCCGTGACCTGTTGGGCCTTTCAGTACTTCATCATATTTACTGATGACTTCAGTAGATATGGTTATGTCTATCTAATGAGACATAAATCGGAATCCTTCGAAAAGTTCGAAGAGCTCCAAAATGAAATACATAATCAACTTGAAAAAGGTATCAAAGCTCTTCGATCAGATCGCGGAGGTGAGTACTTAAGCTAAGAGTTCAGTGATCGTCTGAGTGATTGTGGAATTGTTTCACAACTCACTCCTCCTGGAACACCTCAGTGGAACGGTGTGTCTGAAAGGAGGAATCAGACTTTATTAGATATGGTCTGATCGATGATGAGTCAAATAGATCTTCCATTGTCCTTCTGGGGATACGCTCTAGAAAATTTATGCATTTACGCTGAACAGAGTTCCATCAAAATCAGTTGAAAAGACGCCATATGAAATGTGGACTGGAAAAGTTCCAAGTCTGTCTTTTCTTAAAATTTTGGGGTTGTGAAGCTTATGTCAAGCGGTTGATATCTGATAAGCTCACACCCAAATCTGATAAGTCGAACGTCGTTGGTTATCTTAAGAAAACCAAGGCTTACTACTTTTATAACCGATCTGAGAACAAAGTTTTTGTTGCTCGGAACTGTGTTTTTCTTGAGAGAGAATTTCTTTCCAAGAAGAACAGTGGGAGTAAAGTACAACTCGAAGAAATTCGAGAATCACATGAGCCTCCTCAACCTTTCCCGGAAGAGCAGCGTCTTGATCTACAAAGAGTTTTATAATCCGCGCCTATGGTGACTTAAGTTCGCAGATCTGAAAGAATTCGTCACGAGCCCGTGAGATATGGATTTCTCGTGAGCAACTGTCATGATCTGTTGATCATTGACAGTGAAGAACCTGCGACTTTCGAAGAAGCAATGATGGGCTCTGACTCCGAAAAGGGGCTTAAGGCCGCTGAATCCGAAATGGGATCCAGGTCACAGAACCAAGTATGGGCTTTGGGTGATTTACCTGATGGTGTAAAAGCCATTGAGTGTAAATGGGTCTTGAAGAAGAAGAACAATGTGGATGGAAACTTTCAGATTTACAAAGCTAGGTTGGTGGCAAAAGGTTTCAAACAAGTTCATGGTGTTGACTATGAGGAAACCTACTCTCAGTCGTTATGCTTAAATCTATTCGGATTCTCCTAGCAACAGCCGCTCATCATGATTATGAGATTTGGCAAATGGATGTGAAAACAGCTTTCCTTAACGGGATTCTGGAAGAAAATGTGTACATGACACAACCTCCAGGTTTCATTGATCCTAAAGTTGCTAGGAAGGTATGCAAGCTTCATAAATCCATTTATGGATTGAAGCAGACATTTCGGAGTTGGAACCTTCGCTTTGATGAAGCAGTTAAGAAGTTTAACTTCATCAGAAACGAAGAGGAACCTTGCATTTACAAGAAGACTAGTGGGAGCGCAGTTGAATTTCTCGTATTGTATGTAGATGACATACTCCTCATCGGATACGATATTCCGTTACTTCAGTCCGTAAAGGATGGCTCGAAAGTTGCTTCTCGATGAAAGACATGGGCGAAGCCGCCTATATTCTTGGAATAAGAATCTATAGAGACAGATCGAAGAGGCTGATTGGACTGTGTCAGGATACTTATATTGATAAAGTCCTGCACAGGTTTAACATGCATGATTCCAATAACGGCTTGCTTCCGATGTCTCATGGCATTACTCTCAGCAAGATGCAGTGTCCTTCGACACCTGCTGAGCGAGAGCGAATGAGTAGGATTCCCTATGCGTCTGCAGTAGGATCCATCATGTATGCCATACTCTGTACTCGTACAGTTGTTACTTGTGCTTCAAGCATGACGAGTCGATACCAATCTGATCCCGGTGAGAGTCACTGGACTGCCGTCAAGACAATCCTGAAGTATTTGAGAAATACTAAGGATAAGTTCTTAGTGTACGGAGGAAGTGATGAGCTTGTAGTGAGTGGTTATACGGACGCTAGTTTTCAGACAAATAAAGACATTTCCGATCTCAATCTGGTTACGTCTTCTGTCTGAATGGAGGTGCGGTTAGCTGGAAGAGTTCCAAGCAGAGCACCATTGCGGGCTCCACGATGGAGGCTGAATACATCGCTGCTTCTGAAGCGGCGAAGGAGGTTGTTTGAATTAGGAATTTCATTATTGAGCTTGGTGTGATTCCTAGCATTTCTGAGCCTGTGGCTTTATTTTGTAACAACAATTGAGCCATAGCTCAGGCGAAGGAGCTCAGATCACACTAGAAATCCAAACACACAGAGAGGAGATATCATCTGATTCGCGATATCATTGAGGGAGGTGATGTGAAGATCAGTAGAGTTCCGACAGACCAGAATGTCGCTTATCCTCTGACTAAGCCACTCCCACGGCCTAAGCATGAGAGTCATGCTGCTGCTATAGGCATTAGATTCCTTAAGATGTAATCTCGATTTTAGTGGGAGTTGTTTTTATTCACGTTTTGATGTTCATGCAAACATACATTTGATTATGTTTTATTTAATGAAATTGTTTCAGTATTATTTAATTATATTATTAAATAATAGTCCAAAAGTAATTTATGGCATTCTTATAGATCATGAAACTCTATAAGTAATAGATGACATAAATTATATGTGTCCATAGTCGAGGTTATTAAAGTTGGACATTAATAACCGCGGAAGACTAGTATGCAAGTGACTGATGACTACGTTTCATGAAGTCATTGATAAGAGTATCAAAGTTAGTTGCATAGATATGTGTTGGAGAACACAGTATCGGACATGACCCGCTAATGAGAACTCTACAAGATTGTTGTATGAGTGTCATAAAAGTTTCTAATTACGACTATAGAGTATAGTCCTTAGATCTGAGTTCATCATGTTTTCTTATATATGAATTGGTATGTTTTGACTCTGTCAAACGTCAGCCGTAACTGGTGACTATAAACGCATTGATTGGGCATATTATGAAGTGTGTAGGGAACAGGGATGGAACAAGATGGGATTTGTCCCTCCCATATAACGGGAGATAAATATCTATGGGCCTATCAAGGATTTGATACTGAGAAAATGCGTGGCCGTGCTCAAACGATTTGAATGTCAATCGCTTGTCTTATCAGTATAAATCGGAGTTCGAAAAACGTGACATGGTTGATTAAGGATGACACTAGTTCTTGCCTTATGCCAGATCGATATATAGAGACAAAGGGATTATCGGAATAGTTGATTCCAGTACAAGTGGGAGACTGAAGGGAATCTCCTGAAATTATACTTGTATTTACTCTAGCAGAGTCGCGATGTTGAGATAAGACAGTCATATGATATTGGACGGTTATTATGTTTTGCTAGAAGCTGCTTATAACTTATGAGTTTTGAACTCATTACCATTATCATATGATCCTATAGGGTCACACACCTAAGCAAACTAGATAATCTAATTTGGGTTTGATCATTAGAGTAATGGTCTGATCAATGTATATTGATATCGTGTTTTTTGTGAGGGTGTCGATCGACACCACTCGGGATCAGAAACCAGACTTGATTTAAATCGAGTCAGTTTGGTCCATCAGTCAATTAGGTTTTCTCATGTCGCCTATATATAAGATATAGGGCACGACTTTGAGACACACAGAAGTTCACAGCCGTCATAGAAACGCAGAGCAAATCAAAGGCGAATTGTTCGTGAAGGCACTAGCATCTCTGTCGTCCAGTCTTGCGTGCGTGTGGACTTCTGTAGAGGCGCAGCACTTGAGGCGCTCCTGATCTCGAATTCCTGACAGCCTTCCGCTGCTTAATCTCCAGGTTTTTTTGAGATCTCCTTTTAGATTCAATTGACACTTGATCCTAGGCATAGAATTTGTTGTAGGGCTGTTTTAATATGATTAAAAACCTTGACAAATTCCTTCACAAAGTGCACTTACCTTTTCGGTTGCACATCTGGAGTGAACTCCATAGTTAAGGGTGCTTGAGCTGGAGTAGTCAAAGGATGGGTGACCTACCGGGAAGTGATTCGCGGTATCGTGTGAGTTAGGAAAAAACACGGGGAACGGTCATGTGGTGATTGCAGGGACAATATATCATGACTTTCGAGCCTCTCGGATAATGCACTAACAGTCGGACAGGGGTGGGGCCCACGAATCCGACTGAGGGATGGGTGACTCACCGGTAGGGACGGACGGGGCGTTATACAAAGTTTGAGTCTATCAGATTGTTAAACATAGTGATTGGAGCCACTGTAGTGTGAATGACTATAAATTTGTGATTTAAGTGTTTGTTTTCATAAATCTCTGCGATTGTGATTGATCTAATGTTTTCTCTTAATTATTTGCATCTGTTTTCTTTAGTGCTAATTTTAGTTGTATTTCGTGCCTTCCTTATTCATAAACTAAAAACCCAAAATACTTTTGTCTTACCTTGATTTGAAACTAATAGCTTCGTAGCATAACTTTGTGATCTTCAGTTAATCGACCCCTAAATACTGTTATGATTGTTGTATGCTTGGCGGGCTATTCATGGATTAAAGAAATTGAATACATCCGGTAGCCAACACATCATTGGCTAACCTCGTTAAATATATGTTGTATTCTTTACATTAATTGCTTACTTTTTAACATATTTTACACGAAACTGATACATGTTACAACAAAATTGGGATAAGAGAGATACATGTTACAAAAAATTGGTATCCGAGTAACACGTTAAGAGAATTATGCATCAGGTGAGAAAATGTAAGGTTAAACGTGAGTATTGACTGATTCAATTTTAGTCTTTGGTAGATGAATACGTAAGCCCTATTAAAGCCCCAAGGGTTCTAGGAAGTTGGAAATGTTTTACATGACAAAGTGCCTATTCTCTCTTCAAAAACAGGAAGGTACACAACTTAGGGATCACTTTGATAGCTGAACATGTTATTACTAGAATTACGTAATATTGAAGTTACGATGGAGGATGAGGATGTTGTTTTGCTTTTGTTCGTATCTCTACCATTATCATATGATACCTTCGTGCAATTTTTTATAGTATAGAAAGATATAGTTTCATTGCGAGATGTCATATCATCAGTTCAAAGAAGAGAAATGAGTCACCACAACTCATAAGGCGTTTAATATAGGTACATATGGTCAAGCTTTCAAATCCTTTTTCAGCAGTGGTAAGAGATATGGAAAAGAGAAGAATAATTCATTTTCAAAAAGTCCAAATTAAATCAGATGATGTATATAATTAATGTAGTAGTCTGCAAGAGATAAAAACTGATACAACAAATTGTAGAAGATGTAACTTACGCAGCAGACTGTAGAAGGTGTAAACTACACAATACACTGCAGAAGGTGAAAGCTATGTAGCTGACTACAAAAACGTGTAAGTTTGTAAGTTTATACATGGATAAGTTAACAAATTAATCTAAATATGATTAATGCAAATTAGGATATTACTTATATATAAACTTTGTTGTCTCTAATCTCTTGTATATTCTGAAATCGTTAGTTTACCCATGACCCCTATCAAATAGATAATAGTACATAACCAACTGATATGAAGAGAATCTTGTTAAAAATGTGGCCGAAATTTATTTATTATATATAAAGCCGCAAGCACATGCTTGCTTGGCTTGCTCTCAGGCCCGGCTCTGTCAGAGAGCTAACATATCATTGTTAAACCACATTAAATCTAAATCTGTGTCGTGTTCTTTACATGTATAACTTATTATTCTTACCACTCATTACAGACAAGCGTTGTTAAACCACATTAAATCTAAATCTATGTCGTGTTCTTTACATGTATAACTTATTTTTTATACCACCCATTGCAAGCAAGCCTGAGCCAGAGGAGGTGGCAGAAATGCACTCACCTAGAAGTCCAGACCTAATAAAAAAAATTGCATATAAAAAGGGGTCGAAATTTTGAAAAAAAAAATAGAAAGATTTGGTAAAATAGGTCAAAAAATGGACAACTTATCCCTTTACACTTTTTCGAAGTGTGGTTTGTCCTCTTACACTTTACTTATTTTTTAATCCAATTATAACCCTAAAAAGTAAATTATTAATTGAAAATCAAATCACTTCTTCTTTTTATTTATTTCTCTTTCTTCTCTTTCTCAATTAAAAAACAAAAAACCCTAATCTCTCTCTTTATTGATTATTAAAATAAAAAAATATATTATTTATGTTTTACAACACACCTTTAATTTTTCAAAATCCCATTATATCCCTCTTTATATAATTTTTTTTAAAAAGAATCGAGTTAAGAAATTAATAGTTTATATATAAATATAATATTTGTCTAATAAAACTCTCTTGTTAAAAAGAGAGAGAACATATTCGTTAGATATTAAAATAATAAAAATATAGTATTTATATTATATAATTTTTTTACTTAAGAACAATAATTATGAAATAAATAATAAATAAAATTAAAGTCATTTATTTTTGTTATAATTTTAGATTTCTAAGTTGGATAAGCAATTAATTAAAAAGATTTGAAAAGATACAGTGAATATCTTGTTACCATATTTCCTAGATTTTCTTAGATTTTCGTAAATATGTATTTTACCAACAATAGAACATATAAATATTGGTGGAAGTTTTATTCTACGGATAGTAGAACATAGTGCTAAAAGTAGAACATATATTCCACACTCCGTAGAATACAAGAAACGGTATATAACGTATTCTACCAAATCTGACTGAATCGTAGAACGCAGAGTAAACACTAGAATGCCTATTCTACGACTGGTATGCTATAGGGAAAACAGTAGAATGGATATTTTACGATCGGTAGAAGATAGAACAAGTAGTAGAAAGCGTATTTTATCAGTCCGTAGATGGTATAATAGAAAATTATCTTTTATTTTAAAATTCAAATTTCAAAAAAATATATGTTAATGTAACCTCATAAGTGTATTTTATAATGTTTTGATATTCCTTATATTTTCTGGATTGTAAAATTATTTATTTTGAATTTACAAGATTTATTGTAAAACAGTTTGAAAAGAGCCAAATTTTTATATGCCTTAAAACTGAACACAAAATATATTCAATTGTTAGGTTTTAAAACAAAAAGGCCTAATTTTTTGAAACTTTTATTCATTCAAAAAAAAATTTGTATTATGGTAATATGTCTAAAAGTTTTTTTTTACCGAGAGGACTTTGATTATGTTGGGTCAGGCTGGTTGGAAGAAACTGCCCTTCAATGACGCATAATTTTCAAACGACAATTCTCCCGTTCAAGTTTAAGCACAACTTTTGTTGATGTTATAAACCATTGAGGTTTGGATCTCCATAACCGGACCAGTCCAGAACGTCTTTGTCCAAGACGGCCCGAATCCTAAATCCAATAGGATTAGTAGAGTTTTCTTTTTCCATCTATAAGTTATATTTCTTTTTCTTTGTATGAGTAGTAGAAGGATAATTACATTTTCTCTACTTGATGTAACCACTATATAAAGAGACCTTTGGTCCTCATAATACACACAGAAACATTCAGTTTCATAACACGTTATCAGCACGAGAGCTTTGAAAAACCTTGAAACAGCCGCCGGCCCCTTAAACCCTAGATCCGCCGCTGCCGCCAATCAGCCGCCGCCGCCGTCGTCTTCAATCAAGGCCGATCCGATCCTGATGTTTTATTTTCCGAGGTCTTTAGCTCCCAGTTCATATCCAGTCAGCCCAAATCGGTGATCAAAGGTAGAATCAAATCCGTAAAACTCAAGAACAAAGAAATCGAATTTGAAACCCTAATATACTTAAACCCTAAAAATCTGTTTGCTTATTTTAATTGCTTGATCTTATAAGACCTTTGAATCGAATTGAACCTAAGCAATAATAAAACCCTAAAATCGGATTTGCTTGTGACGGAATGATTGATTTTATGACCTAAATCGAACTTGAACTTTTGCATGATAATATCAAACCATAAAATCCTATTTGTTGAAATCTCATGCCTGTTTAAACCCTAGGTTGAGAATCGCATGATCTATTGTTAAAACTGAACTTGTTGATTGCATGATTAAACTGAATTTAAATTTGATTGCATGATTAAAATCGGACCTTAAAATTTTGTTGATTGATGAAAGGGACATAGATGTTGCATGATATGATTAAATTCGAAAATTTCCTTTTTTCTTACCTTATAGAAATCGATTGCCAAATAGAATTGGAAAATTGCTTTGAAATTGGAAAATTTCCTGTTTGATTTTATCACCTAAAAATTGGATGTTAGGGATAAATTAAATTGATTGATTGCCTTATTGAAATCACATGTAAATGCACATGTTAAAATCGGTTGTAAAAACTCTAAAAGCCTAAGAAAACAAAAAAAAAAAACGATGCTTAATTTCAGATGGCGAAAGTCAGCAATTTGGACTTCGCAGCCCTAAATCTCTCTGGAGATAATTACTTGCAATGGGCATTAGATGTAAAGATCATCCTGAAATCAAAGGGGGCTATGCATAAATAATGCAAATAATGAATCCGAGAGGAATAAATATAAGGCGATTATGATTATACGCCATCATTTTGTTGAGAGTCTCAAAGAGCAGCACTTAACACTTGAGGATCCTCTGGATCTCTGGAAGGAATTAAAATCAAGATATGATCATCAGAAAATGGTGATATTGCCAAAGGCCGAATACGATTGGCTAAATTTAAGACTCCTGGACTTCAAGTTTGTGGATGAATACAACTCAGCCCTGTTTAAGATAGTTTCAAAATTGAAGCTATGTGGCGAGATTGTGACAGAGAAGGATATGCTTGAAAAGACTTATCGACCTTCCACTCAAAAAATGTGTTGTTACAACAACAATATCGTGAGAAAGGCTTCACGACTTATGCAAGTGTGATCTCATGTGATGAACGTTCGCCTAGAAATCCTTTCAATACTCGGTATGAAGATAGAATTGCCGGAAGCTACTAGCTTCTTAGATGGCGTGGGGTGGAATGAATGGGTCGCAAAAAGGATGCGGATTGCCTTTGATATTCCCGGGACTCGAAGCTTCTAGATATGACGCACTAGAACAGCTATGAGGAAGTATTGATCGATGTAACCCAAGGATCAACAAGAAGAGTTCACTGAAGAACAAAGAGACAAACTCTCAAAATGTTTATAAAATTCGATAATGATGTTTTTCCAAGGTGTTTGTTACTTAAACAAAGAAAAGAAGGAAAAGAAGTTCAAGAGGTAAAAGTTTGAGAAATTGCAAAAAGGACCTTAAAAGAAACGAAATTGTTTTAAAGACTCTTCGATTTTGGTCTTGAAATCGGATCATGGGATATAAGCCAAGGTCGGTCCATCATGAGCTTTGTCTTGAATTTGAATCATGCACATAAAAGATGTCATGTCCGGCTCCTTGATCTTGTTCTTCATGAAATCAGTTCCAGTGGCCAACTTGAGTTCTTCAATGTGTTCCTTAGCATTTTGGACGAGAGAGAAGTCGTATGGGTCGTCGGTCCATTGCTCGGGTTCGCTATCGTCTGTGGCACGTCCGGGTTCCGTGTGAAAGGCATGTGTTCCATGTTGAGTTCCAACTCGGGCCATCCCAATTATATCTTGACCAAACTGATTTTCTTTATAGTTTGGTCGAGAGATATTTCTTTTGGGTCGAGAAATTCTTTTTTGAGGATGTGGAACCAGTCGTAGCTCGTTGTTCAGTCGTGTCGGGTCGAAACGGTACACGGCAGTACGTTCCGCGAATTGGTCCGGGCTCCCTCGGGCAACCTCCTTTCCGGGTCATTGCATCCTCATTCCTTGTTCAGGTTCAAGTTGCTCCTGGTCCGTGCCATCCTCCTCGTCCAGGTCTGATATCTCACCCACAGATATATCATTCCCCCCTTCTTGAAAAGGATTCATCCACGAATCTGGAACATCTGCCACAAAATGAACTAAATCAGCAACATTAAAGCTAGAAGAGATGTCATACTTACCTTGAAGATCATGTTGGTAGGCATTGATGTTCAAACGCTTGATCACTTCAAAAGGTCCATCGATTCTTGGCATGAGTTTAGACTTTCTTTATTCTGGAAACCTTTCCTTCCTTAGATGAACCCAAACAAAGTCTCCGGGATTGAACAACACTTCATGCCTCTTCTTGTTGGCATACTTCTCGTATTGGCGAGTCTTGGCTTCAATGTTTGCCTTAGCCTGCTCATGAATCTTCTTGACCAGTTTGGCTTTCTCGTTTCCATCTACATGGACCTTATCTCTTATGGGCAAAGGCAAAAGATCAAGTGGAGACAAGGGATTGAAACCATAAACAATTTCAAAAGGAGAGTACTTAGTAGTTGAATGCATGGAGTGATTATAAGCGAATTCTACATGAGGTAAGCACTCTTCCCAAGTCCTAAGGTTCTTTTTAACCACGGTTCTACGCAAGGCTGATAAACTCCTACTAATTACTTCGGTTTGCCCATCAGTCTGAGGGTGACAAGTAGTTGAAAAGAGTAGCTTGGTTCCTAGTTTTGACCAAAGGGTCTTCCAAAAGAAACTAAGGAACTTAGCATCTCTATCAGAAATGATTGTCCTAGGCATGCCATGCAACTTAAATACTTCACGAAAGAACAATTCAGCAACATGCACAGCATCATTAGACTTAAGACATGGAATAAAATGGGCCATTTTCGAAAATCTGTCCACGACTACAAAGATTGAGTCTCTACCGGTCCTAGACTTAGGAAGTCCTAACACAAAGTCCATAGAGAGTTCGGTCCAAGGGTGTGAAGGAATGGGTAAAGGAGAGTACAGACCTTGGGGTTGAGCCTTGGATTTGGCTTGCTTGCAAACCACACATCGGCTACAGATTTTCTCCACTTCCTTTAACATGGTCGGCCAATAGAAGTGATCTTGCAAGATCTTGCATGTCTTTTTCACGCCAAAGTGCCCCATCAATCCACCACCGTGAGCTTCCCTGATAAACATCTCCCTCAAAGAGCAACGCGAAAAAAATAAACGGTTATCATGAAACAAAAACCATTGACTCGGTAATACTTTCCAAACGCGGTTCTTTCACTTTCACAATAAGGTTCTCTAAAGTCTGAGTCTTCTGCATAAAGCTCTTTCATGAATTCAAATCCAATCAGCTTTGACTCAAGAGTAGACAAGAGAACATACCTGCGAGAGAGAGCATATGCCACAATGTTTTCCTTACCTTGTTTGTATTTGATCACGTAAGGAAAGGTCTCTATGAACTCCACCCATCGAGCATGCCTCTTGTTTAGTTTCTGATGGCCTTTGAGATGTTTGAGGGACTCATGGTCGGTATGAATGACAAATTCCTTGGGCCACAAGTAGTGTTTCCAAGTTTTTCACTGAAGAAAGCGATTGGCTTCCTTTCCTGCATGAGCACGGCACCGATTCCTACAACAGAAGCATCACACTCAATTTCAAAAGTTTTCATAAAATCTTGTAAGGCTAAGAGAGGGGCGTTTGTAAGCTTCTCTTTCAAGGTTTGGAAGGCGGTTTCTTGTACTTCTCCCCATTTAAATCCGACCTCCTTCTTGATCACTTCGGTCAATGGAGCAGCTAGGGTGCTAAATTCCCTGACAAACCGTCTATAGAACCCAGCTAGGCCATGGAAACTCCTTACTTCTCCTACGGTCTTGGGACTTGGCCATTCACGGATAGCTTTCACTTTCTCCTCATCCACTTTGACTCCATCTGCACCAACAACAAAACCTAGGAAAACAAGGTTATCTGTTCCAAATGTGCACTTCTTCAAGTTAGCATAGAGTTTTTCTTTCCTAAGGACGTCCAAGACTAATCGCAAATGACTAGTGTGTTCTTCTAAACTCTTGCTATAAACCAATATGTCATCAAAATAGACTACAACAAACACGCCTATAAACGATCTAAGCACATGATTCATCAACCTCATAAAGGTACTAGGAGCATTAGTTAAGCCAAAAGGCATCACTAGCCATTCATACAATCCATGCTTAGTTTTAAAAGCGGTTTTCCACTCATCTCCCTCTTTCATCCTAATCTGATGGTAACCACTTTTGAGATCGATTTTAGAGAAAACACAAGACCCATAAAGCTCATCTAACATGTCATCAAGCCTAAGAATAGGATGCCTATACTTTAATGCCTATACTTTACCGTGATGTTGTTGATGGCTCTGCAATCAACACACATGCGCCAGCTCCCATCCTTCTTGGGTACAAGCAAAACCGGTACAGCACATGGACTCATGCTCTCTCATATATATCCCTTCTCCATGAGCTCTCCCACTTGTTTTTGTAACTCCTTGGTCTCCACAGGATTGGTCCTGTACGCTGGCCTGTTCGGAAATGAAGCTTCGGGCACAAAATCGATCTGATGTTCTATGCCGCGTACAGGTGGGAGGCCTTGTGGGTTGTCTTCTGGAAAGACATCTTCATACTCCTGCAAAAGGTTCTTAAGTTCACTCGGAATCTCCGGTGCAAGATCAGGAGAAAGCATTATTGTCTCTTTAAACATCAGCAAAATCAAAGATTGTTGAGAAGTCAATACCTTCTTAGCTAGGCTGGCCTTAACATAAAAGTTGGAGTTCTTTACCGGTTTCTCCTGTGGCCTCCATCAACAATCAAACTACAAACCTTATCATTAACAATGCAATGAGTATGGAAGAGATTCTCCCTTTGTGCCTTTTCTTCGGTTTTGATTTGCATGTTGAGAGATCGTCGAGTCACTAGCAAGTTTCCTGTGGCAGGATAGTCAAGGTCGCCTTCTTCCTCATCATAGATAGGCTCGGTTTCATCTCTTTCCTCCTCGGACTCAACCTCTCCATTGTCACGGATGATCATGATCTTATGGTTTGGACAATTGTTCGCATAATGCCCCATGCCTTGGCATTTGAAGCACCTGATATCCCTAGTTCTGCTCGTGGAGTCCACAGATTTGTTCTTGTCATCACGGGCAATAAACGGTTTAGTCTTAAAATCGGATTGAGAAGATGAGACCGTGCTCTTACCTTTGTCTTGGAATTGCGGTTTGGTGTTGGAGTTGTAGGACGGTCTAGAGTAACCCTTTCTCTTGATTTGCTGCTCGATCAGTATTGCCTTGTGAAGCATCTCCTCCAGGCTTTCATACTCTTGAAGCTCCATGCGATCTTGAATCTCACGGTTGAGTCCAGCCAAGAACCGGGCCATGGTGGCTTCAAGCGACTCATCAGCATCAGCTTTAATCATAAGAGTCTCCATTTCTTGACAATAGTCTTCCACAGACTTAGTACCCTGAGTTAAACGTCGGAGCTTTTGGTGTAGATCCCGGTGATAATGGCTTGGTACAAACCGCTTTCTCATCAAAGTTGTGAGCTCTTCCCAAGTAGCAATGGGTCTTTCACCTGATCTCCTCCTGTTTGTCACAATCTGATCATACCAATTAATAGCATAGCCAGTAAACTCAACAGCAGCAAGCCTAACCTTTTTCAATTCGGAAAGATTTTTGCAATCAAAAACAAGTTCAATCTTTCTTTCCCATTCAAGAAAAGCATCAGGATCATTCTTGCCATTAAAAGAAGGGATTTTGAGTTTCAAACCAGTGAGACCATCATCAAGTCTAGTCGCAAAAGGATTGTCTCCATCTCGGTTCATTCCTTGTCGTGCACGCCTATTGGATCGGACCTCCTCTTCAGATTCTTCCTCAACGTCCGACTCTTCTTCGGATTGGTGCATCCGGTTTCGTGTGCGTTTCGTTTTGGAGTTCCTCTTGGTTGGTGTCTGCTGGTCTTCTTGGATTTTTTCCAGTCTAGCTTGGGTTTCCTCCAAACCTCCATTCATCATTCGTTTTAATTAAGAGGTTAGTGCTTTTATTTGAAAACGTGATATTCCGGCTCGTGATCCTCCTTGTTCCTCTTCTGAACTCATGTTGGTTTCCTTGAAACTCATAAACAAACGAGGTTAGTGAAAACAACTCTCACTCTCAAGTGTTTGGTTCCTCTCTCACTCAACTCACAAATTTCTTGGTGATCACTCAAAGCGTTTCTCAGGGTTCTAAAGGAGCTAATCCGTCAAATCCAAAGAGAACAATCGATCAACACTTGGAAGAAGTAAGATAGAAAGTTGGAAGATTTTTTTCGAGAAATTGCTTTAACCAACCCAGATTGGATTTCTCCTCAATCTCCACTCTTGTTTGATTCACGATTTCTTCTTCTTCTTTTTTTTTAATTCGTTTCTTTTGCAATCAAACAAGAGAGACAGGTGGCCCAATTTCTCTAGATCAAGATAGAAAGAAAAGAACAGAGTTTTTTTTTTATACAAGAAAGGAAAACAGATTTGTGAGAAGATGAGAAGATGATCAAGATGAAGATACCGATTGAAAGTAGGCTCTGATACCACTTTGATGAACGGTCGCCTAGAAATCCTTTCAATACTCGGTATGAAGATAGAATTGCCGGAAGCTACTAGCTTCTTACATGGCGTGGGGTGGAATGAATGGGTCGCACAAAGGATGCGGTTTGCCTTTGATATTCCCGGGACTCAAAGCTTCTAGATATGACGCACTAGAACAGCTATGAGGAAGTATTGATCGATGTAACCCAATGATCAACAAGAAGAGTTCACTGAAGAACAAAGAGAAAAACTCTCAAAATGTTTATAAAATTCGATAATGATGTTCTTCCAAGGTGTTTGTTACTTAAACAAAGAAAAGAAGGAAAAGAAGTTCAAGAGGTAAAAGTTTGAGAAATTGCAAAAAGGACCTTAAAAGAAACGAAATTGTTTTAAAGACTCTTCGATTTTGGTCTTGAAATCGGATCATGGGATATACGCCAAGGTCGGTCCATCATGAGCTTTGTCTTGAATTTGAATCATGCACATAAAAGATGTCATGTCCGGCTCCTTGATCTTGTTCTTCATGAAATCAGTTCCAGTGGCCAACTTGAGTTCTTCAATGTGTTCCTTAGCATTTTGGACGAGAGAGAAGTCGTATGGGTCGTCGGTCCATTGCTCGGGTTCGCTATCGTCTGTGGCACGTCCGGGTTCCGTGTGAAAGGCATGTGTTCCATGTTGAGTTCCAACTCGGGCCATCCCAATTATATCTTGACCAAACTGATTTTCTTTATAGTTTGGTCGAGAGATATTTCTTTTGGGTCGAGAAATTCTTTCTTGAGGATGTGGAACCAGTCGTAGCTCGTTGTTCGGTCGTGTCGGGTCGAAACGGTACACGGCAGTACGTTCCACGAATTGGTCCGGGCTCCCTCGGGCAACCTCCTTTCCGGGTCATTGCATCCTCATTCCTTGTTCAGGTTCAAGTTGCTCCTGGTCCGTGCCATCCTCCTCGTCCAGGTCTGATATCTCACCCACAGATATATCATTCCCCCCTTCTTGAAAAGGATTCATCCACGAATCTGGAACATCTGCCACAAAATGAACTAAATCAGCAACATTAAAGCTAGAAGAGATGTCATACTTACCTTGAAGATCATGTTGGTAGGCATTGATGTTCAAACGCTTGATCACTTCAAAAGGTCCATCGATTCTTGGCATGAGTTTAGACTTTCTTTATTCTGGAAACCTTTCCTTCCTTAGATGAACCCAAACAAAGTCTCCGGGATCGAACAACACTTCATGCCTCTTCTTGTTGGCATACTTCTCGTATTGGCGAGTCTTGGCTTCAATGTTTGCCTTAGCCTGCTCATGAATCTTCTTGACCAGTTTGGCTTTCTCGTTTCCATCTACATGGACCTTATCTCTTATGGGCAAAGGCAAAAGATCAAGTGGAGACAAGGGATTGAAACCATAAACAATTTCAAAAGGAGAGTACTTAGTAGCTGAATGCATGGAGTGATTATAAGCGAATTCTACATGAGGTAAGCACTCTTCCCAAGTCCTAAGGTTCTTTTTAACCACGGTTCTACGCAAGGCTGATAAACTCCTATTAACTACTTCGGTTTGCCCATCAGTCTGAGGGTGACAAGTAGTTGAAAAGAGTAGCTTGGTTCCTAGTTTTGACCAAAGGGTCTTCCAAAAGAAACTAAGGAACTTAGCATCTCTATCAGAAATGATTGTCCTAGGCATGCCATGCAACTTAAATACTTCACGAAAGAACAATTCAGCAACATGCACAGCATCATTAGACTTAAGACATGGAATAAAATGGGCCATTTTCGAAAATCTGTCCACGACTACAAAGATTGAGTCTCTACCGGTCCTAGACTTAGGAAGTCCTAACACAAAGTCCATAGAGAGTTCGGTCCAAGGGTGTGAAGGAATGGGTAAAGGAGAGTACAGACCTTGGGGTTGAGCCTTGGATTTGGCTTGCTTGCAAACCACACATCGGCTACAGATTTTCTCCACTTCCTTTAACATGGTCGGCCAATAGAAGTGATCTTGCAAGATCTTGCATGTCTTTTTCACGCCAAAGTGCCCCATCAATCCACCACCGTGAGCTTCCCTGATAAACATCTCCCTCAAAGAGCAACGCGAAAAAAATAAACGGTTATCATGAAACAAAAACCCATTGACTCGGTAATACTTTCCAAACGCGGTTCTTTCACTTTCACAATAAGGTTCTCTAAAGTCTGAGTCTTCTTCATAAAGCTCTTTCATGAATTCAAATCCAATCAGCTTTGACTCAAGAGTAGACAAGAGAACATACCTGCGAGAGAGAGCATATGCCACAATGTTTTCCTTACCTTGTTTGTATTTGATCACGTAAGGAAAGGTCTCTATGAACTCCACCCATCGAGCATGCCTCTTGTTTAGTTTCTGATGGCCTTTGAGATGTTTGAGGGACTCATGGTCGGTATGAATGACAAATTCCTTGGGCCACAAGTAGTGTTTCCAAGTTTTTCACTGAAGAAAGCGATTGGCTTCCTTTCCTGCATGAGCACGGCACCGATTCCTACAACAGAAGCATCACACTCAATTTCAAAAGTTTTCATAAAATCTTGTAAGGCTAAGAGAGGGGCGTTTGTAAGCTTCTCTTTCAAGGTTTGGAAGGCGGTTTCTTGTACTTCTCCCCATTTAAATCCGACCTCCTTCTTGATCACTTCAGTCAATGGAGCAGCTAGGGTGCTAAATTCCCTGACAAACCGTCTATAGAACCCAGCTAGGCCATGGAAACTCCTTACTTCTCCTACGGTCTTGGGACTTGGCCATTCACGGATAGCTTTCACTTTCTCCTCATCCACTTTGACTCCATCTGCACCAACAACAAAACCTAGGAAAACAAGGTTATCTGTTCCAAATGTGCACTTCTTCAAGTTAGCATAGAGTTTTCTTTCCTAAGGACGTCCAAGACTAATCGCAAATGACTAGTGTGTTCTTCTAAACTCTTGCTATAAACCAATATGTCATCAAAATAGACTACAACAAACACGCCTATAAACGATCTAAGCACATGATTCATCAACCTCATAAAGGTACTAGGAGCATTAGTTAAGCCAAAAGGCATCACTAGCCATTCATACAATCCATGCTTAGTTTTAAAAGCGGTTTTCCACTCATCTCCCTCTTTCATCCTAATCTGATGGTAACCACTTTTGAGATCGATTTTAGAGAAAACACAAGACCCATAAAGCTCATCTAACATGTCATCAAGCCTAAGAATAGGATGCCTATACTTTACCATGATGTTGTTGATGGCTCTGCAATCAACACACATGCGCCAGCTCCCATCCTTCTTAGGTACAAGCAAAACCGGCACAGCACATGGACTCATGCTCTCTCATATATATCCCTTCTCCATGAGCTCTCCCACTTGTTTTTGTAACTCCTTGGTCTCCACAGGATTGGTCCTGTACGCTGGCCTGTTCGGCAATGAAGCTTCGGGCACAAAATCGATCTGATGTTCTATGCCGCGTACAGGTGGGAGGCCTTGTGGGTTGTCTTCTGGAAAGACATCTTCATACTCCTGCAAAAGGTTCTTAAGTTCACTCGGAATCTCCGGTGCAAGATCAGGAGAAAGCATTATTGTCTCTTTAAACATCAGCAAAATCAAAGATTGTTGAGAAGTCAATACCTTCTTAGCTAGGCTGGCCTTAACATAAAAGTTGGAGTTCTTTACCGGTTTCTCCTGTGGCCTCCATCAACAATCAAACTACAAACCTTATCATTAACAATGCAATGAGTATGGAAGAGATTCTCCCTTTGTGCCTTTTCTTCGGTTTTGATTTGCATGTTGAGAGATCGTCGAGTCACTAGCAAGTTTCCTGTGGCAGGATAGTCAAGGTCGCCTTCTTCCTCATCATAGATAGGCTCGGTTTCATCTCTTTCCTCCTCGGACTCAACCTCTCCATTGTCACGGATGATCATGATCTTATGGTTTGGACAATTGTTCGCATAATGCCCCATGCCTTGGCATTTGAAGCACCTGATATCCCTAGTTCTGCTCGTGGAGTCCACAGATTTGTTCTTGTCATCACGGGCAATAAACGGTTTAGTCTTAAAATCGGATTGAGAAGATGAGACCGTGCTCTTACCTTTGTCTTGGAATTGCGGTTTGGTGTTGGAGTTGTAGGACGGTCTAGAGTAACCCTTTCTCTTGATTTGCTGCTCGATCAGTATTTCCTTGTGAAGCATCTCCTCCAGGCTTTCATACTCTTGAAGCTCCATGCGATCTTGAATCTCACGGTTGAGTCCAGCCAAGAACCGGGCCATGGTGGCTTCAAGCGACTCATCAGCATCAGCTTTAATCATAAGAGTCTCCATTTCTTGACAATAGTCTTCCACAGACTTAGTACCCTGAGTTAAACGTCGGAGCTTTTGGTGTAGATCCCGGTGATAATGGCTTGGTACAAACCGCTTTCTCATCAAAGTTGTGAGCTCTTCCCAAGTAGCAATGGGTCTTTCACCTGATCTCCTCCTGTTTATCACAATCTGATCATACCAATTAATAGCATAGCCAGTAAACTCAGCAGCAGCAAGCCTAACCTTTTTCAATTCGGAAAGATTTTTGCAATAAAAAACAAGTTCAATCTTTCTTTCCCATTCAAGAAAAGCATCAGGATCATTCTTGCCATTAAAAGAAGGGATTTTGAGTTTCAAACCAGTGAGACCATCATCAAGTCTAGTCGCAAAAGGATTGTCTCCATCTCGGTTCATTCCTTGTCGTGCACGCCTATTGGATCAGACCTCCTCTTTGGATTCTTCCTCAACGTCCGACTCTTCTTCGGATTGGTGCATCCGGTTTCGTGTGCGTTTCGTTTTGGAGTTCCTCTTGGTTGGTGTCTGCTGGTCTTCTTGGATTTTTTCCAGTCTAGCTTGGGTTTCCTCCAAACCTCCATTCATCATTCGTTTTAATTAAGAGGTTAGTGCTTTTATTTGAAAACGTGATATTCCGACTCGTGATCCTCCTTGTTCCTCTTCTGAACTCATGTTGGTTTCCTGAAAACTCATAAACAAACGAGGTTAGTGAAAACAACTCTCACTCTCAAGTGTTTGGTTCCTCTCTCACTCAACTCACAAATTTCTTGGTGATCACTCAAAGCGTTTCTCAGGGTTCTAAAGGAGCTAATCCGTCAAATCCAAAGAGAACAATCGATCAACACTTGGGAAGAAGTAAGATAGAAAGTTGGAAGATTTTTTTCGAGAAATTGCTTTAACCAACCCAGATTGGATTTCTCCTCAATCTCCACTCTTGTTTGATTCACGATTTCTTCTTCTTCTTTTTTTTTAATTCGTTTCTTTTGCAATCAAACAAGAGAGACAGGTGGCCCAATTTCTCTAGATCAAGATAGAAAGAAAAGAACAGAGTTTTTTTTTTATACAAGAAAGGAAAACAGATTTGTGAGAAGATGAGAAGATGATCAAGATGAAGATACCGATTGAAAGTAGGCTCTGATACCACTTTGATGAACGGTCGCCTAGAAATCCTTTCAATACTCGGTATGAAGATAGAATTGCCGGAAGCTACTAGCTTCTTACATGGCGTGGAGTGGAATGAATGGGTCGCACAAAGGATGCGGATTGCCTTTGATATTCCCGGGACTCAAAGCTTCTAGATATGACGCACTAGAACAGCTATGAGGAAGTATTGATCGATGTAACCCAATGATCAACAAGAAGAGTTCACTGAAGAACAAAGAGAAAAACTCTCAAAATGTTTATAAAATTCGATAATGATGTTCTTCCAAGGTGTTTGTTACTTAAACAAAGAAAAGAAGGAAAAGAAGTTCAAGAGGTAAAAGTTTGAGAAATTGGAAAAGGACCTTAAAAGAAACGAAATTGTTTTAAAGGGGACTCTTCGATTTTGGTTGAAATCGGATCATGGGATATAAGCCAAGGTCGGTCCATCATGAGCTTTGTCTTGAATTTGAATCATGCAATGTCATGTCCGGCTCCTTGATCTTGTTCTTCATGAAATCAGTTCCAATGGCCAACTTGAGTTCTTCAAAGTGTTCCTTAGCATTTTGGACGAGAGAGAAGTCGTATGGGTCGTCGGTCCATTCCTCGGGTTCGCTATCATCTGTGGCACGTCCGGGTTCCGCGTGAAAGGCCTGTGTTCCATGTTGAGTTCCAACTCGGGGCATCCCAATTATATCTTGACCAAACTGATTTTCTTTATAGTTTGGTCGAGAGATATTTCTTTTGGGTCGAGAAATTCTTTCTTGAGGACGTGGAACCAGTACAAGCGCGTTGTTCGGTCGTGTCGGGTCGAAACGGTACACGGCAGTACGTTCCGCGAATTGGTCCGGGCTCCCTCGGGCAACCTCCTTCCTGGGTCGTTGCATCCTCATTCCTTGTTCAGGTTCAAGTTGCTCCTGGTTCGTGCCATCCTCCTCGTCCAGGTCTGATATCTCACCCACGGATCTATCATCATGTTTGTTTCATCATGTTTGTTGCTCGCGGAGCAAAACAATAAATTGCTTATGAGAAACAGCGAAATGAGACCTACTGGATCAACCCCACTTCCTGAAGCCCACGTGGCCGAGGATACAAAGAAAGAATCCGACGCAAACCATGTCCAAAGATATCAAAAGGATAATGGATGTGGACGTGGAAAGAGGCAAGGTTGTGGCCGTAATTACCACCCTTATGGTCGAGGAAATGGCCGCGGATATCAAGGCGATTCTAACCGCGGTCGGAGCCGTGGCCGTGGGCGTGGCAACGGGAACCAATCCGGACATCAGTCCGAACCGACCAAAATCAGTTTGCCATAGATGTGGGATGGATAATTATTATGCCAAGACATGTAGGACTCCCAAACACCTTGTGTAACTTTATCAAGAAAGTGTTAAAGGGAAGAATCGTGAGGTCAACATGATCCAGCATGATAAAGAAGGAGACTTCGATCATGGACAAGATGATCATATGGATTACGAAAAAGATGATCTCATGGAGACATCCAATTGTTTAAAATAGGCATTAAAAGTTTTAGAACTACTTTGAGTTTATTTTATTGCTATTATCTTGTTTGATTCTTGCTTGCTAATATGAATGTTTTATTGCTTGTTTTATTGCAAGTATAAAATCTCGACCAAAAGGCATTGCCTAAAGGGCATGAATTTCTCACCCATACAAAGCCATTGAGTTATAAGAATGGTTTCCAAATAGAAACAATGGGAAAAAGGAAAAGAAAGTTCCTTAAGATCTCCTAAGGCATTAAAAGAAAATGGTCGAGACTATACTCTACTAATCTAGACTATGCCAAAGATCAGTATGATAGAGGCAAAAGCCATGGTAACCACAATTGGTATACCCCACGAAATTTACACTATATGGCATGACTGGACTAGCCATCCAAGTTCAAAACTTGATGCAAAGATTGATCATGAAAACGGCACAAAGAGTTATCCCATAGAGTCTCACGTTGTGTTACATGTGCACAAAGGGAAACTCATTAGATTTATTGTCCCATGCATCACGAAATTATAGAATATTCATGAGGGGGAGTGAGGACAAACCTATGGTCTATGACTATAATACAAATTCGATGATCATAAGAAGACTTGGCCGAATTTTATAAAGAAAGGTCATTACCTATAAGGTTTAGACTGTGAGAGCCGAAACTCACACTATCAAAACTTATATTTAGTGGGGGCTCGAAAATTCTATTTATAAAGAACTAAAGGACCGAAAATGAAAAAGAGAGATTTTTATTGATATTTTCCGGAAGTACAAGGGAAATTAGCAAAAGCTGAATAGTCTTAAATTGCTAAAACTCCCAATACTCGGATCCGGGATGGGTTTAACCCTTACATGAACGTACATATACATACTGACAATCCTAGGAGACTAAGACTTCAAATTTCCGATATAAGCTTTTTGGGCCCGATATCCGGCCCGAGAGTCTTCCATGATCCATCCGCGCATTCTGACCCAAATCCGGCCCGCCGATGAATAGTGAACCGTGAATAGTAATTCGATGAATAGTAATCCGAATCTCGGTTTAAGCTCAATTCGATTTTTCGGTTAACTTTGTCTCGGGATGAATAGTGTTTTTCAATGATTTTTCCCACATGAACAGTGTCCCGAGCGTTTTACGACTTCTGAGATTTAAACCGCAAGTTTTTGTTTGAACCTCCAGCCGCCGGTTTCGGTATTGATGGCCAGCCGCCGGTTCCTTTGGGCCGTGTGCTCGGCGACTGGTCCATGGACGGCTGAACGTTCGTCACGGTCTTTCGGGGAATGTTATGGACGTTTTTGGAATCAAGACATGCAAACGGATAGTCTTCGAGTCGGTTCAGGCTTAAAGTTATGTTCGACGGTCGGTCGACTGGACGATGTTCGGACAATGAGACTTGACTGAGAAATGATCGTGAGTATAAGATGAAGACCCGGCGGCTGGCCTTATCCCAGCCGCCGGTTGGTGTATCATGAAGACCCGGCGGCTGGCCTCATCCCAGCCGCCGGCCGTGGGTGAAGGAAGACCTGGCGGCTGGCACTTATCCCAGCCGCCGACCATGGACATTGAAGACCCGGCGGCTGGGTGGACGATGAAGACCCGGCGGCTGGCACTTATCCCAGCCGCCGGCCTTGGATGAAGAAGACCCGGCGGCTGGCACTTATCCCAACCACCGGCCAGGGACGATTAAGACCCGGCGGCTGGCACTTATCCCAGCCGCCGGCCTTGGATGAAGAAGACCCGGCGGCTGGCACTTATCCCAGCTGCCGGCCGTGGACAATGAAGACCCGGCGGCTGGCACTTATACCAGCCGCCGGTTGATGTCTTAGACGGTTCGTGGGCAGTTTGCCTTAGCTCGTCCGTTCCATGTTTCGGGATAAGTTCCATTTGATCTCGTCCTTGACTTCTCGTTCCGTCAATCTTCGAGGAGGGGATTTCGACCCCAACAGTTAGCCCCCCAGCTCTTTGCTTCCATGGTTTGGAGCAAGGAGTTCCGAGCTAAGAGTTTTATCGGGATTGACTGAGACGGGAAGGCAATGAGTTTTTCCGTTCGTCCGTTCGTCCGCTTCTCTTTAGTGTCTTGTCAGAGCATAGTCCGTCATGGAAATTCGTGCCATGTTTGCTATATCAAAGGAGTGGCTTCATTTTCATTTTTTCACACTCCCCTTCTCTCTTCAAGCTTTCTTCTTCAAGTTTCTCCTTTGAAATTTTTTTCTTTAGCGATGGCTGGTGAAGGAGGTTCTTCTTTCGAACTCAACTTCGATGCAATCATGAACGATCAGTTTGAGTTTGATTTTATGTCTGCAGAGCAGGATGCGGTACGATCTGTTGGCGGCTGGGGAAAATGCCATTCCACAAGCGGCGTCCGGTCCCGAAGGTGTTCCTCAGTGGGCGGCTGGTCCTAGCAATGCTCAAGGAGCGCTTGGTTTTGCTAATGTTCCTCAATGGGCGCCCGAAACGGCGGCTGGGAATGAGGACATACCAGAGACGGCGGCTGGGAATGGAAGCATTCCCGAGACGGCGGCTGGGAATGAGATCAGACCCGAGCCGACGGCGGGAGTTCGACGTGTAGAGCATCTGGTTCGAAGAGGGCGGCTGGCTCTAAGGACGCCCCCAAGAGGGCGGCTGGCATAGCAGCTGTATCAAGATGGGCGCTTGGCTCTGGAGGTGTCTTAGAGAGGGCGCCCGGTTCTTCTCGATTTGAACATGACGGCGTCTCGCCGAGGACGAGTATAGCACGTGGCGCTTGGACTCCTCCTCAACATGCTGAGGACAACGGCGGATGGCGTGAATGGCCGTCCCGATCTCTGGTCGCTTCCGAGCATCATCGTGTTTGGCCAGAAACAGGTGACCATTCGGCCATGTCTGGGGAGGAAGTTAGATCGGATCACCCGGAGGTGCCTATCTTTGTGCACCCGGATGTGAAGTCCGAGTGTCGTTCTCCCGGAGAAGCTAAAGTCTATTGGGGTGAAGATATTTTTGCTTGGCGGTTTAAGAAGCCTGGACCGTCTTCGAGTTACAGATCCATATCCGAGGGATTCAAGCATGGACCCACTATGAGCGATCGGGACTCACTGGCCGAGCTTAGATACGACTTCCGGATTTCGGACAAGATTTAATTCCGTCTCCCAAAAGATGGGGATAGGATGAACAAGGCGCCAGAGGGATATTTCGCCATGTACGAGTCGATGGTTTACGAAGCTTTCCTATGGTTCCCGATCCCAGGAGCTATCTTCGAATTTCTCGAGTTATATGGGGTTGCAATCTCTCAACTCGCCCCATCCGCTATGAGGATTTTGATGGGACTCGTGGTCCGTTGTGACGAATGCGGTATCAAGTTGGAGGGTGATCTTGTACGGAATTTCTTTTCGTTGAGGAAAATTTCTAAATCGGATTTCTTCTGCTCGGTCAACGTTCGGAAGCATGTGAGGCGTTTATATACCAGCCTTCAGAGCATCTGTAAAGCTTCACGGGATCAGTTTTTCTACGTGAAGCGCAGCCCGCTCACGGTTGGTTCCGACTTCGACGGCTCGGTTAGGACCGAGTGGAGTTTGCCACGTAAGCGTTTCGTCTTTTTGTGAATTTTCTCTATAAATAGCCTTCATTCCTTTGTTTCATTCTTCATAACTTCATTTCTCACAACTTTTCATCTTTTCTTCTCTTCTTTTAGTTCGTGATCCCTTTCCTCCTAGAGTTTCCGGATTTGAGGATATCGTTGTAGAAGTTGACAAGAAGAAGATCGATTGGGAGTGTCCTGATCTCTGGCGCCGTTTTCTGGACGCGGAAGATATTTTAGAAGGGCGCGCTCCTCCGAAGGGTCCTGACTTTGTTGATCCAATGGCGACATACCCCGGCATGGAGGGTGTTTGGAAGTATCGCCAGCAAAAGTATGGTGAAGCCGGACCGTCTGGAGAGGCGGCTGAGTTCGACCTGGCGGCCGGTTTTGTTCTACCGTCCGGGTCCGATTTCCAGGGTGACGGCTTGCCTGAGGGACAGATAGTCGCTCCCCAGGGCTCTGGTTGCGCTGCTGTGGCGGACAAAGGGAAGGGAGCTTCCAACAGCCCGGATCGTCCGAGGAAGGGCAAAGTGGCTCGGACGGTCGAGGCGTCTGACCCTGGTCTCCTTTTTGATGCTCGCAAGGTGGCGAGAGGAGATCCAGCTGAGTCCGTGAAGGTCGTGGACTACTTCGGAGCGTTGGCTCCGGCCTCCGCTGTTCCGTTCGATCGTTTGGTGGCTTACGGAGACTTATCCTCTGGCCTCATGATGGTAACTCTTTCTTCCTTTAGATTTGCTTTGACGCAGTTTGGTCTTTGCTGATATTTGATTTGCCTTAGAGGCCTCAGAGAAAGAGTCCCAAAAGAAGGACAAAAAGATCAAGGCCCTGGAAGTCAAGCTTCGGAATGCGGAGAAGAGATCGCAAAAGGAGCTCAGGAAGGCGCTCGCAGAGGCTGAGCGGAAGATGGATCTGGCGCTTAAGCAAAGCCGCTGGAAGTTGGTGGAGAAGTACCGTCTCCGAATTGAGGGTGCTAAAGCTGCTCTCGCGTCGATGCGTCAGGCGAAATATGGCGAGACTGCCTTGACTGAGGTCAGCTCGAACCTTGATCTAGTCCGGGACATTAAGTCCGGGAAGTCCAAGGTCGAGGAGGAAGAAGGAGTGCTGGAGGCATCATTAGAGCGGCTCAAAGGAGGAGGTTGGGCCGGCTCCTACGATCGGGCTGCTGTCGTTCTCGACAGCTACTTGGTATGCTCTCCCGTTTCTCCGTGCCAGTCCCCGGATGCAGAAGCTTTAGACTACGGAGCTCCTACTCCCCTTGTCGCTACTCCCCTTGTCGACTATGATTAGGCTTTGGCCTTGTATATCCGGTTTCTGTTATGTTCGGGTCTTTCGACCCTTATTGTATTTGCTTTGTCAAACGAACTTGGTATCTTATATCTCCTTTCATGGAGATTTATTATCCATCTTCTTTTGCCTTTGGTTGTTATGGACTTCTTTGCTTGCCTCGCTTTTGTAGTTTGAAAGATGGCTTGTCTTCGGGTTATAAATTGTGATAAAGAGAAATTGGGCGGCCG
Source organism: Isatis tinctoria (assembly GCA_010577795.1). Classification (NCBI taxonomy): domain Eukaryota; kingdom Viridiplantae; phylum Streptophyta; class Magnoliopsida; order Brassicales; family Brassicaceae; genus Isatis; species Isatis tinctoria. Next base: position 20,116,502 of record CM021247.1, on the reverse strand, counting down.
GTATGTCTTTCTTCCAAGAGGGTGGCCGGCCCATTTTGCGGAACGAAGGGCGACTGGTCCGTCTCTCTACGGAGGACGGGCGGCTGGCCCGTTTTGTAGAGCGAAGGGCGGCTGGCCCGTTGTCCGGGCGGCTGGCCCATTTCGGAGTTGATTGGTATCTTTGCAGAACGAAGGGCGGCTGGCCCGTCTCTCTACGGAGGATGGGTGGCTGACCCGTTTTGTAGAGTGAAGGGCATTGCGTTGGAACGAAGGGCGGCTGGTCCGTCTCTCTACGAAGGACGGGCGGCTGGCCCGTTTCGGAATTGATTGGCGTTGCGTTGGAGTGTTATCCCGGACACTCGAACTTTAGGCCAGGTCATCTCTGCGAATATTCCTGGGTTTAATGCAGTCTTTTGTTGTCGCAGGGGATCAAGCTGGTTCAGATCCCTCTTTCGACTGAACGCTTTTAAGATCTCGCATCAGAGCCGGTGTGATACTGCGTTCTCGAGATGTCTTTGACCAGTGTTCCATGTTAGGCGCTTACTGGGTTTAGAGAGTTTACTTTGTGTCCTATGCTTCGCACTATCTGCCTATGCGAAGCGCTAGTGAAAGTAAACTAATCATAATATCATCTCGAGCGCTTCCTGCAGGATCGCGGGATGCAGGTTACGCCCTTCGGATGTTAGTCCAGAAATTTGTATAACGCGCTAGTCTTATCCTCTGCGGGATGTTGGGAGAACCATGGTTTTAAAAAGATAGTCTTGTTGTGGCCAGCAACAGACGGATTTGTTGGAGAGGACTTAAGTATTTGGGAGAAATATCTCGATTGGCTGGTGGTCATGGATAAGTTACGAGATGCTAAGTCTCGATGTTTATCTGATTTTAAGTTCGAGTTAAAGATGTGCTATGAGATACTAAGTCTCAATGATCAAGGTTCCTCAGGTTTTTCTGGATCCATTCGGTTTCTGGATCAAGTTTCAAGATGCTGAGTCTCGATGTCTGTCGGAATGGTGTTTTCGGAAACTTTTTCAAATTTTTTGATGTGTTATGAGATGCTAAGTCCGAATGTCCATCTCCTTGATTTTTTTGCGAAAATTTGGGAGTATGTATATACGGACCCACTCCCCCCCTTTTTTAAGGAGAGGGGCAACTGAACTCGTTTTTTAAGCGAGCTGCCTACGTACCCTTCGCGAAAAGGGATCAAGTCACCCGTAGTTCCGTTTTTGTTTCGTTTTTTTTTTTTTGTGTGTGTAAGAAGACGGTTAAGTCTTAGTCATGGAATAGTCGGTTGTAGCTTCGACGATTTCTGAGGTCTTTTCCTAGGCATTTTTCGTCTCTTCTTGGTTTGTTTCTGTGGGCGGAACCTCCGTTTTCTCGAACTGTTCGGTTCTGCTTACTTTCTTTCCCAGTTTAGGGACTTCGTCTTCATTCTTCCTCTTCGGGTTCTCTCTCTGTGGGATGGTCGGATTCCGGAGCTTGTGTTCTGCCAGAAAACAGATCCAAGCCTCCTTCTGATTCCCCCAAACGGTCTTGATCCCGTTTGGTGTCGGGAACTTCAGGCAGAGATGGTAAGTTGATGGGATAGCTCGCATTGAGTTGATCCAAGGAGTTCCCATTATCACGTTATAAATCGCGGGATGGTTTGCCACCGCGAAGTTAACGATCTTCGCGATTCCACCGGCACCAACCGGGAGCTGGATTGTTCCATCCGTCATTGTGACTTCGCCAGAGAATCCGGTGAGTGACCTCGATTGGGCTTAATCATTGACGGATCCACCTTCATCCTTTGAAGTGTCTCCCGAAAAATGACGTCCACCGAACTTCCGGTGTCGATCAAAACCCGGGAGACGTCATGGTCAATGATGTCTAGTTCTACCACCACTGGGTCGTCGTGAGGTTGGTCAAGGCCTTCAGCGTCTTTTTCGTGGAAGGCGATCCGATCGTCGTTTTCGATGATCGGCTCCCACGGGTTCGACTCCTTGTCTCCTCTTCTCAGGAACGCCTTTATCGAGGCCACTGTGTCTCAGCAATACTGAGATCCTCCGATGATCATGTGGATTCTCCTGCGGTTGGCGGCAGAGTCGTCTCCGTTTGGTCTCCTTCCCCCTTTGGGGGTATCTTCCTCGGGCCTTTCGGGACGTTCCCGGTTAGGTCGTCCGTCCGGGGCGCCCCCGTTTCTCGAGGGTTACCCCGTTTCCGAGCTCCCCGGATAATAGCTTTGCCGCGAGCCTTCTTCCGACAGTCCTGCAGTTTTCGGTTGAGTGGCCCTTTGTCTTGTGGAAGGTACAAAAGGCGTTCTCGTCCAATCCTGGTCGGGTCCAAGTATTCCACGGTCCTTTGTTTCGCTCATCATACGGTCTCTCCGTGTTTATTTGGTAGTTATGCGCTCCGCCTGGGTTGGGTTCCTCATCTCGGCTGGTTCGCTTACTTCTTCTCTCGTTTGGAAAGTTAGAAGGTTGCACCGTGCCTTTGGCGACCAATTTCGATGATTGGTGCTTACCGGCTGGGACCCTCATTTCTTCCTCGTAGATGACGAAGTTGGAAGCACGATGGAGAGCATCTTGAATGGTTACCGGAGGGTTCACGGTAATCTCCTTTCAGAAGTTTGAAGTCTTCAGCAAGGATTTCTTCAGGGCGTTGATCGCGGCACTGTTGCTTAGGCCGTCAAACTTCGAGACAATCATCTTAAACCTTTCGATGAAATCTCGGAGACTTTCTTCGGGCTCCTGCGACAGCGAGTAGAGGTCCGCGTCGGATGTTGATTGTCTTATGAACAGTGAGTAATGCTTCAGAAAAGCTACCGACAATCGGTCGAAACCGTCGATTGTTGGGGTCAAAATCCCCTCCTCGAAGATTGACGGAACGAGAAGTCAAGGTCAAAGATAAATGGAACTTACTCCTAACATGGACCGGACGAACTAAGGCCAACTGCCCACGACCCGTCCGGGAAATGAACTGGCGGCTGGGATAAGGCCAGCCGCCGGGTCCTCATCAAGCAACATCCGGCGGCTGGGATAAGGCCAGCCGCCGGATCTTCATCGAGCAACACCCGGTGGCTGGGATAAGGCCAGCCGCCGGGTCTTCATCAAGCAATATCCGGCGGCTGGGATGAGGCCAGCCGCCGGATCTTCACCGAGCATCATCCGGCGGTTGGGATAAGGCCAGCCGCCGGGCCTTCACCGAGCATCGACCGGCGGCTGGGATAAGGCCAGCCGCCGGGTCCTCTTCATGCTGTGACCGGCGGCTGGGATAAGGCCAGCCGCCAGGTACTCTTCATGCTGCCACCGGCGGCTGGGATAAGGCCAGCCGCCGGGTCCTCCTCATGCTGCAACCGGCGGCTGGGATAAGGCCAGCCGCCGGGTCCTCTTCATGCCGCAACCGGCGGCTGGGATAAGGCCAGCCGCCGGATTTTAATCAAGTCACAACCGGCGGCTGGGATAAGGCCAGCCGCCGGGTCTTCTTCATGCACCAGTCGGCATCCCACGATCATTTCTCAGTCAAGACTCGTTATCTGAACATCGTCCAGTCGACCGACCGTTAAACGTAACTCTAAGCCCGGATCGACCCGAAGACTATCCATTTGCGCAAACTGACTCCAAAAACGTCTGTAAACATTTCCCGAAAGACCGTGACGAACGTTCAGCCGTCCGTGGACCAGTCGCCGAGCACGCGAGCCAAAGGAACCGGCGGCTGGCAATCAATACGGAAACCGGCGGCTGGAAGTTCAAATGAAGAACGGGCGGTTCAAATCTCAAAAGTCGTAAAACGCTCGGAATGCTGTTCACGCGGGAAAAACCGCTAAAAACACTATTCATCCCGAGACAAAGTTAACCAAAAATCGAATTAAGTATAAACCGAGATTCGGTTTACTATTCACGATTACTATTCACCGGCGGGCCAGATTTGGGTCAGAACGCGCAGACGGATCACGGAAGACTCTCGGGCCGGAAATCGGGCCCAAAAAGCTTAGGTCGGCGGCTGGGAAGGAAGGACAAAGTCCCACATCGGAAATCTGAAGTCTTAGCCTCTTAGGATTATCAGTATATATATGTATGCTCATGTAAGGATTAAATCCATCCCAGATCCGAGTATTAGGAGTTTTAGCAATTTAAGACTATTCAGCTTTTGCTAATTTCCCTTGTACTTTCGGAAAATATCAATAAAAATCTCTCTTTTGCATTTTCGGTCCTTTAGTTCTTTACAAATAGAATTTTCGAGCCCCCGTTAAATATAAGGTTTGACAGTGTGAGTTTCAGCTCTCACACTTTGGCGCCGTCTGTGGGGACAAGAAATATTCTCAACTCTTGGAACCAGAGGATACGGAAAAGAAGACAATGACCGGAGCATCAATGGATTGGAGTTCCGTGGATGGTAGCTGTGGCCGGACGATGACTTTCCGAGAAGGAGAAGCCACCGAAATAAACCATCCACACAACGATCTTCTCGTGATCAATCTTTCAATCGGAGGATACGAGATACCAAGAGTATTAGTCGACACTGGAGGAACGGTGAACGTCATATTCCTGGAAACCCTTCGGAGGATGAATATTGAGACCCAGCATCTCATAACCCATCCAGAACCGTTGACTGGTTTCTCCGGAAGGACGACAATGACAATAGGGACGATCCAACTCCCCGTGAAAGCGAAAGGGGTGGAGAAGGACACGAAGTTCTCGGTGATCGATTGTCCGCGAATCTGCGATGCAATCGTGGGAACACCGTGGCTAAACTCAATGAAGGCCATCCCGTCAACTTACTACCTGTGCCTGAAATTCCCAACTCCAACCGGAGTGGAAACGATCTGGGGACGGCAGAAAGATTCTCGAGCTTGTTTCTTAATAGAACACAGGTTGAGAAAGCCGATAACCGATTCCCACCACCGGACAAAGTCCGAGAACGGAAGAGAAGAGCGGCAGCTTGTGAAGCTCGAACAAAAGTTACAAATCGAAGAATCCCGGGAGACGGAGAAGGATCCCCCGTGCGAGCCAGTGATTTCGGTCAACATAGACGAAACGAATCTTGAGCGATGTACGGAGATTGGAGCAATTTAGAGGACCCGGTCAAGACGGAGTTGATCACCTTGTTAAAGGAGAACGCCGGGTCATTCGCATGGGCAGCAGAAGATATGCCCGGGATCGACATCGGCATCACAAGCCATGAACTCAACGTGGATCCGACGTTTAAACCGGTGAAGCAGAAAAGACGGAAACTCGGACCAGAGCGCGCCCAGGCGGTGAACGATGAAATAGAGAGATTGCTCAAAGTCGGATCAATCATGGAAGTGAAATATCCCGACTGGCTAGCGAATCCGGTAGTAGTGAAAAAGAAGAATGGAAAATGGCGAGTTTGCGTCGATTTCACGGACCTAAATAAAGCGTGTCCAAAAGACAGCTTTCCTCTTCCGCACATCGATCGATTAGTCGAAGCAACGACAGGGAACAAGCTGCTATCGTTCATGGATGCTTTCTCCGGATATAATCAGATCATGATGAACCCCGACGATCGAGACAAGACTGCGTTCATCACGGATCGCGGAACATATTGCTATAAAGTAATGCCGTTCGGATTAAAGAATGCGGGCGCAACATACCAAAGGCTTGTCAACAAAATGTTCGCCGAACAACTCGGAAGAACGATGGAAGTCTACATCGACGATATGTTGGTCAAGTCATTGGAGGAGAAAGACCACGTGAAACACTTGCGGGAATGCTTTGAACAACTCAACCGGCACAACATGAAGTTAAACCGGCAAAGTGCAGATTCGGAGTAGCATCCGGCGAATTCCTCGGGTATCTGGTAACTCATCGAGGGATAGAAGCAAACCCAAAGAAAATTAACGCCCTGATAGAGATGGCCTCACCAAAAACTAAGAGAGAAATCCAAAGATTAACCGAACGGGTTGCGGCGCTAAACCGGTTCATCTCGAGGTCGACGGACAAATGTTTGCCTTTCTACGACACACTCAGAGGAAACAAAAAGTTTGAGTGGACAGAGAAATGCGAACAGGCGTTCCAAGAACTAAACAAATACCTGGCAAGCCCGCCCGTACTTTCAAAGCCGGTCGAAGGAGAGCCCCTTTTTCTGTATACGGCGGTATCATCAACAGCGGTAAGCGGAGTGCTGATAAGAGAAGATCGCAACGAACAAAAACCGGTCTTCTACGTAAGTCAGACCTTGACGGACGCGGAAACTCGATACCCGCTAATGGAAAAAGCGGCCTTGGCAGTGGTGATGTGCGCTCGGAAATTGAGGCCTTATTTCCAATCGCACACGATCATTTTACTCACGATTTTTCCTCTCAGAACGATCCTGCATAGTCCCAGTCAATCGGGACGTCTGGCAAAATGGGCGGTAGAATTAAGCGAATATGATATCGAGTATCGGAGCAGGACATGCGCGAAATCACAAGTCCTTGCAGATTTCTTGATCGAACTCCCGACCGCAGGCGTTAGTGAACCAACGTCAGATTCGATGTGGGTTCTCCACGCAGATGGGTCTTCATCGAAGCAAGGCTCGGGAGTCGGGGTGCGGTTAACGTCACCAACCGGGGAAATCCTAGAACAGTCGTTCAGGTTGCTCTTCAACGCTTCCAACAACGAAGTGGAGTATGAAGCCTTGATCGCTGGACTAAAACTTGCCCTCGGACTCAAGATCCAAAATCTGCAAGCATTTTGCGATTCCCAGCTGGTGGCAAACCAATTCAGCGGGGACTATGAAGCAAAAGACGATCGGATGGAAGCATATCTCAGAATTATCCGGGAGCTTGCAAAGCAATTCGAAAAATTCGAACTCACAAGGATCCCACGGGGAGAAAACGCTCCGGCCGATGCATTGGCGGCATTGGCATCAACGTCTGCCCCAGGAGAAAGGCGAATCATTCCCGTCGAGTTCATAGAGCAACCGAGCATCGATCCACCACAAGTCATCAATCTTATACAACTGCCAGAAGGTGAAGACGAGGAAGAACCTCCGGAAGAAGAGTTAGCAACTGGTCCGACGGAAGAGTATGCTGCGATCGTGGATGGATGGCTCCGATAAGAACATACATCGTGGACGGGGAAGTCCCGGCAGACAAGTGGGCTGCACGAAAGCTTAAGGCCCAAGCGGCCCGCTTCGTTCTCCTCGACGGCAACCTCTACAAATGGAGGATCTCGGGACCATTAATGATCTGCGTGGAAAAAGAAGAGGCAAGACGAATTATGGAGGAAGTCCATAGCGGATCGTGCGGAAATCACTCCAGAGGAAGAGCCCTTGCAATCAAAATCAAGCGGCATGGACACTATTGGCCAACCATGATAAAAGATTGCGAGAAGTTCTCCCTCAAGTGCGAAAAATGCCAAAGGCACGCACCAGTGATCCATCAGCCCGCAGAACTGCTCTCATCAATTTCCGCGCCATACCCGTTCATGAGGTGGTCAATGGACATTGTGGGGCCAATGCATAACTCAAAGCAAAAAAGGTTCCTACTTGTCTTGACAGACTACTTCTCAAAGTGGGTCGAAGCGGATTCATACGCTAGTATCAAGGACGTTCAAGTGGAGCATTTCGTCTGGAAAAACATCATATGCCGGCACGGAGTCCCTTACGAGATTGTCACAGACAACGGTTCTCAATTCATTTCCACCCGCTTCGAAGGATTATGCGAAAAGTGGAAGATACGCCTGAGCAAGTCAACGCCGCGTTATCCGCAGGGTAATGGCCAGGCCGAAGCAGCCAACAAGACTATCGTTGACGGACTCAAAAAGCGTCTCGACGAGAAGAAAGGGCGATGGGCGGACGAACTCGAAGGAGTACTCTGGTCCCACCGGAAAACTCCAAGACGTGCAACCGGAGAAACGCCATTCGCACTGGTCTACGGTGCCGAATGCGTTATACCGTCGGAAGTAGACTTCCCCGGCGCCAGACGAAGGCTCTTGCCCGGACAGGAAGGCCTTAACCATCTGATGATGTTAGACGAATTGGACCTAATAAACGAAAGACGGGATCAAGCGCTCATCCGCATTCAAAACTATCAACAAGCAGCGGCCAAATACTACAACTCAAACGTGCGAAGCCGCAAATTCAAGGAAGGAGACCTCGTCCTCCGCAAAGTTTTTCAGAACACCGCGGAGCCGAATGCAGGGAAGCTATGTGCAAAATGGGAAGGATCGTACAAAGTAGCAAAGGTGGTCCGCCCAGGAGCATACGAGCTGGAAAACAAAGAAGGAAAGCCAGTCCCAAGGACATGGAACGCGATGCACCTAAAGAAGTATTATCACTAGACACTGTAAAATAGAACTACGAACCGGCTTGATCCCTACATTCAGGGTACGTAGGCAACTCGTCTTCCGACGAGTTCAGCTATTTTTACTTTATAATTTTCAAGGGGGGAGTGGGTCCGTATATACATACTCCCAAATTTTCGGAAGCAAATCAAGAGGATGGACATTGGGACTTAGCATCTCATAACACATCCATAGCTTGAAAGGTTTTCTGAACACCATTCCGACAAACATTGAGACTTAGCATCTCGAAACTTGATCTGGAAAGCGAATAGACTCAAAAAAACCCCGAGAAAACGAACATTGAAACTTGACGAGTCATAACGCATCTCTAACTTGAACCATATCACCCATCATTAGGGCAAAACAAATGCCATCGCCTCTTGGCGCACATAAAAACACACACCTTGGCAAGCATGCCACCGTCTGTTGCTGATCACAACGGGACGATCCTTTTAACCATGGTTCTTTATACATCCCAAAGCGGATAAACGTAGCGCTATACAAATTTCCGGACTAACATCCGAAAGGCGTAACCTGACATTCCGCGATCCTGGCAGGAAACGTTTGAGACGATGTTCTATTTAGTTCATTTCCACTAAACCCCCCGCATAGCTAGAAAATGCGAAGCGTGAATCACGAAATGAACTCCTTAAACCCAGTAAACGCCAACATGGAACGCTGGTCTTAGACATCTCACCACGAAGTACCAAACCGGCCCTGGTATGAGATTATAAACTCTTCCGGAAACTAGCAACTAAACGAAACTCCAAACCCAGCGGCTAACTCCGCTGGTCAAATAACACAAGGGGAACTCTTCCCGAACAATCAGGTCTGAGCGCCTGGAACAGCGCCCCGATCAACCCGACTGAACTAAGCAAGCAAAACCGAATCAATATGAAGAAGGTCAGCCGCCCAATCCAGTCAGATAAATGGGTCGCCCGACCACTTCAGATAGATGGGCCGCCCGATCTCTTCAGATAAACGGACCGGCCGATCTCTAAAAAAATAAATAGACTGCTTGGCCTCTTTAAAGAAACCGGCCAGCTGCCCAGTCTCACTAGACAAACGGGCCAATCGTACAAACGGCCAGCAGCCCGCTTCGAAAGACACGACCCGGCGGCTGGGACATTGCCAGCCGCCCGGGATCAATCCAGCACGACCCGGCGGCTGGGACATTGCCAGCCGCCCGGGATCAATCCAGCATGATCCGGCGGCTGGGACATTGCCAGCCACCCGAGATCAATCTAGCATGATCCGGCGGCTGGGACACTGCCGGCCGCCCGAGATCGATCCACCACACGACCCGGCGGCTGGGACATTGCCGGCCGCCCGAGATCAATCTAGCATGATCCGGCGGGTGGGACACTGCCGGCCGCCCAAGATCAATCCAGCATCCTCTCCATATCAATACACGGCGACCGAGTTTGTGTCGGACTAAACCCAGCCGCCCACGATCACCCAACCTGGACCTTTGCACAAAAGAAAAGTACACGGCAAAACTCAAATTTCGGAAGCTTATCTTATTGAAATCTCAAAATAAGGAAAAAACCAGTCCAGACCAGAAATCAGGCCATACATAACATAAATCTATAAACAAAATCCAAGAACTACCAAAAACTCGAAAATTACTAGAAAGAAAGATTGTCACGAGGTCAAGAATCTGAGCCAAACGCTTTGGCAACAGCAATATCCGAGATTCCAGGAACAGACTCATTCGACCCCGACAGGTCAACCACCCCAAGAGAAGTAGCCTCTTCTTCGACAGATCTTTCCACGGGTATTGAAACATTGTCATCCCTATGAGCTGGGCACAACTGGGAGTCAATCTTCCCACGAACTCGGGCGATCACATCATCAACCGAGCCGCAGACTTGTCAAACTCGTTCATCCATGTGGACAATTTCACCTCCTCCTCATCCAAGCTGGGAGGATCAGTCCCCTGTAGCAACGCGACAAGTTCGATATTACTCTCTATCTGAGCCAAATCCACTTCCTGGTTCCTGCCCTCAGACAAAGATCCAAGATCTTCCTTTAGCACATCCAAGAAGTCGCGGAATTTCGCGACGGAAGCCTTGCGCCCATCCGCGTAAACCCGCTGCACCTTGCGCACCGCCTTCACACTGGTCATCTGGTCTTTCAAAGTCTGTATCTCCTTAGCATGACGCGCATCTTTGGCCTCTTGACGGGTCTTGAACTGCAACGCCTCGGCTCTTTCCGCGCGTAACGAGGCAAGCTCCTTCTCGAGTGACTTGACCTGATGCGAAGATGCCGCCTCGAGTTCGTTGAGTTTCCTCCTTACCATCCGAGCATCCTCCCGAGCATCCTCGACACGTTTGCGGATTCCGCGGCCAGAAGCATCATACGTTCTGATGCACTTGTCCACGGAAGACATAAACTAAAAAAAAAAAGGGGGGGGGGGGGAGTCAGCAAAAAAAAAAAAAAAAAAAAAAAGAAAAAGAGAGAATAATAGGTAAACCTTCATTCCGCTCAAGGCCATATCCTCATACTTCTCATGCTCGTCCAGACTGTCACAAGAAGGAAACTTGAAACTAGCATCTGTGATCACCGAAAAACTCCTTCCAGACTGACGACGATTTCTACAAACAGCTTCAGGAAAAGCAAGCCCTGGCGAAGGACCTATACGCCGAACCTCGGAAGAAGAATTTTTCGCTCCGAGGTCAGCAGGGCAATCCGCCTGCTTTTGGCGCAACAGGTCGTCTTCATCGCTCAGACCATAGGTGATCCCGCCAGCCGCCGCTTTAGCCTTGGGTAAACGTCTCGCGATACTTCGTTCAAGAATAGCCTCCTTCTTCAGAGGAGTGACCACAACGGTGGATACCGCCAACTTATCCGCTGGCCACTCGGGTGGAGGGATGGCATGACTGCCGTCCGCCAATTCCGATCCCGAAGGGCCGGCCGCCGTCTTATCCTTGGGATCTTTTCCAAGCTTGTTTACCTCACCTTTCTTATCCATCTGCCTCCTCTCGCGAAAAGATTGCCTAACCATTATATTAAATTCAAAGAGACGGAAGAGCACTCGACTAGAGAAGGAACTCGTGAGGAAAAAGAAGAAGGAAAGGTCCATATATATAGTCGGACGGTTCAAGTCCTTGTAGGAATTGAGTCTTTCCAATTCCGAGCCAACCGCCCACAAGTCTTTCACGCGAAAAAGGAAATTTTTATCTACAAAAAGAGGAAAGAGAAGAGAAAAGGAAATTTTCCCGTTCCGATCAATCCCGATAAAACCTCGACTTAAAGCTCATCGTCCTGGACTACGAAAACGAAGAGCTGGGGGGCTAACTGTTGGGGTCAAAATCCCCTCCTCGAAGATTGACGGAATTTTTTTAAGGTCAAAGATCAAATGGAACTTACTCCTAACATGGACCGGACGAACTAAGGCCAACTGCCCACGACCCGTCCGGGAAATGAACCGGCGGCTGGGATAAGGCCAGCTGTCGGGTCCTCATCAAGCAACATCCGGCGGCTGGGATAAGGCCAGCCGCCGGATCTTCATCGAGCAACACCCGGCGGCTAGGATAAGGCCAGCCGCCGGGTCTTCATCAAGCAACATCCGGCGGGTGGGATGTGGCCAGCAGCCGGATCTTCACAGAGCATCATCCGGCGGTTGGGATAAGGCCAGCCGCCGGGCCTTCACCGAGCATTGACCGGCGGCTGGGATAAGGCCAGCCGTCGGATTTTAATCAAGTCACAACCGGCGGCTGGGATAAGGCCAGCCGCCGGGTCTTCTTCATGCACCAGTCGGCATCCCACGATCATTTCTCAGTCAAGACTCGTTATCTGAACATCGTCCAGTCGACCGACCGTTAAACGTAACTCTAAGCCCGGATCGACCCGAAGACTATCCATTTGCGCAATCCGACTCCAAAAACGTCCGTAAACATTTCCCGAAAGACCGTGACGAACGTTCAGCCGTCCGTGGACCAGTCGCCGAGCACGCGAGCCAAAGGAACCGGCGGGTGGCCGTCAATACGGAAACCGGCGGCTGGAAGTTCAAATGAAGAACGGGCGGTTCAAATCTCCAAAGTAGTAAAACGCTCGGAATGCTGTTCACACGGGAAAAACCGCTAAAAACACTATTTATCCCGAGACAAAGTTAACCAAAAATCGAATTAAGTATAAACCGAGATTCGGTTTACTATTCACGATTACTATTCACCGGCGGGCCGGATTTGGGTCAGAACGCGCAGACGGATCACGGAAGACTCTCGGGCCGGAAATCGGGCCCAAAAAGCTTAGGTCGGCGGCTGGGAAGGAAGGACAAAGTCCCACATCGGAAATCTGAAGTCTTAGCCTCCTAGGATTATCAGTATATATATGTATGCTCATGTAGGGATTAAATCCATCCCAGATCCGAGTATTAAGAGTTTTAGCAATTTAAGACTATTCAGCTTTTGCTAATTTCCCTTGTACTTTCGGAAAATATCAATAAAAATCACTATTTTGCATTTTCGGTCCTTTAGTTCTTTACAAATAGAATTTTCGAGCCCCCATTAAATATAAGTTTTGACAGTGTGAGTTTCGGCTCCCACATCGATCGAGTCTCTTTCTAGCCTCGAGAACCACGACAGGGCTGATCCTTTCAGATGTTCCACGAAGAGGAGGCAGAATCCGGCGTCTCTTTCTTCGGGTTTGAATCTAGCCCGTCCCATAGCGATGTGGAAGGCTGTCATGTGGGCCTTTGGATCGGTCGTCCCGTCGTAAAAAGGTAATCGGATTTTTCCCGGGTCAGAAAGTCTAACGCTTGTGATCCTTGAAGTGAACGGGATCTTTTGCGTTTCCTCTAAGACGCGGTCGATTTCCGGGGCCGCACTTGTCGCTTTATGGACTTGCGACCTTACCTCCTTCATCTGACTTGTGGTGAGTTCCAAACGGGCGCGGAGCTCGTCTAACTCATCCCTTCGGCTAGCGGATCAGTTAGCTCGGGCCTCTCGTTCCGCCTTTTCCTGCTCTTCGATCCATCGGAGCTCTTCCTCATCCGCGTTCAGGTCTCCAGCTTCGTCGTCAGTTTCGCTTTCGGCTCCGTTCGCGGTGTCTCTGTTAGTCACCGTGGAAGTCGGCCGTTCAGTGGTTCGTCCAGTGGCGCTTTTCCGGTTCAGCGGGGGTGGTGCTGACGGTTCTCTCCTTGTTCCGATCGGGGTCTGCTCATCGGTATTCTGACGGCCCGAGGGATCCGCTCGCGGGGTGAAGACAAGGCGTCTTACTCCTATAGTCTGGGGGCCATGTGCTGGTTCCTGGGAAGCGGCTCTCTCTTGCGCGGCCGTTCTTTCCTGCCTATTTTGCCGTTCCACGATCTCGGCTACCATGTTCCTCAGCTCGGTGATCGCCGCGATCTCCGGGGCGGCGTTGGCTGTTTCCGTGATGACCGGAGCTTCGATTGGCATTCCGTATCTGGTGAGGGCATTGGGGGAAGTCCCGGGATTCCCGATTGCTCCGTCGGCGGATGTCCCGGTGGCAGTCGCTCCGGTTCAGGCCGCTGATGTGCCGATGACGGGAACTCCTGTCCCGGCCGTTCCCATGGCTGCTGTTCTGGCCGGTTGGTTGGTGATATCGTCGGTTATTCTGGTCATCGTCTTCGTTTTGTATCCTTTTCGTTCTTAGGGTTAAGAATATTTCTCGTCCCCACAGACGGCGCCAAACTGTGAGAGCCGAAACTCACACTGTCAAAACTTATATTTAGTGGGGGCTCGAAAATTCTATTTTAGAGAACTAAAGGACCGAAAATGCAAAAAGAGAGATTTTATTGATATTTTCCGAAAATACAAGAACAATTAGCAAAAGCTGAATAGTCTTATATTGCTAAAGCTCTTAATACTCAGATTTGGGATAGCCCTAACCCTTACATGAACGTACATATATATACTGACAATCCTAGGAGGCTAAGACTTCAGATTTCCGAAGTGGGACCTTGTCTTTCCTTCCCAGCCGCCGACCTAAGCTTTTTGGGCCCGATATCCGGTCCGAGAGTCTTCTGTGATCCATCCGCGCATTCTGACCCAAATCCGGCCCGCCGATGAATAGTGAACCGTGAATAGTAAACCGATGAATAGTAATTCGATGAATAGTAATCCGAATCTCGGTTTAAGCTCAATTCGATTTTTCGGTTAACTTTGTCTCGGGATGGATAGTGTTTTTTCAACGTTTTTTCCGGCGTGAACAGTGTCTCGAGCGTTTTACGACTTCTGAGATTTGAACCGCCCGTTTTTGTTTGAACCTCCAGCCGCCGGTTTCTTTGGGCCGTGTGCTCGGCGATTGCTCCATGGACGGCTGAACGTTCGTCACGGTCTTTCGGGGAATGTTATGGACGTTTTTGGAATCAAGACATGCAAACGGATAGTCTTCGAGTCGGTTCGGGCTTAGAGTTATGTTCGACGGTCGATCGACTGGACGATGTTCGGACAATGAGACTTGACTGAGAAATGATCGTGAGTATAAGATGAAGACCAGGCGGCTGGCCTTATCCCAGCCGCCGGTTGGTGTATCATGAAGACCCGGCGGCTGGCCTCATCCCAGCCGCCGGCCGTGGGTGAAGGAAGACCCGGCGGCTGGCACTTATCCCAGCCGCCGGCCATGGACGATGAAGACCCGGCGGCTGGCACTTATCCCAGCCACCGGCCATGGATGATGAAGACCCGACGGCTGGCACTTATCCCAGCCGCCGGCCTTGGATGAAGAAGACCCGGCGGCTGGCACTTATCCCAGCAGCCGGCCGTGGACAATGAAGACCCGGCGGCTGGCACTTATCCCAGCCGCCGGCCAGGGACAATGAAGACCCGACGGCTGGCACTTATCCCAGCCGCCGGCCTTGGATGAAGAAGACCCGGCGGCTGGCACTTATCCCAGCCGCCGGCCGTGGACAATGAAGACCCGGCGGCTAGCACCTATCCCAGCCCCCGACCTTGGTTGAAGAAGACCTGGCGGCTGGCACTTATCCCAGCCGCCGGCCGTGGACAATGAAGACCTGGCTGCTAGCACTTATCCCAGCCGCCGGTTGATGTCTTGGACGGTTCGTGGGCAGTTTGCCTTAGCTCGTCTGTTCCATGTTTCGGGATAAGTTCCATTTGATCTCGTCCTTGACTTCTGTTCCGTCAATCTTCGAGGAGGGGATTTCGACCCCAACATAGACCCTAAAGTCTATCAGCTTGGAGACATCACAAGTTTTACATGTATATAAGATCAATATGCATCAGGCCATATAAGTGAGCATAGATATTCCAATCTCAGATTGAATACGGGTCATGAGCCAGACATATACCATCTTAAGAGATTTTGAATAAAACCACCACATACATATGTGCCGTCTAAGATGGAATCTCATAAGGAGATTGGGAATATATATATATATATTGGATAAGAAATGTTTCTCCTACGAATTTTAAAGAAACCTTGAGCCAAATATGGGTGATCTATTTAATGGCCAAGGAACACGGATTACATGAGTTTAATGAATCCGAATATCCAACATTAAAAGGAGAAATATAATAAGCTGATAAGAGAAATGAATTGGTATCAACCATCAGTGTCTTGGTAAGATCCTCATACTAGAAAAAGATTTAAGGACGTCCAAACATAAAGATCATATAAAGCTAGAAGAATCAGATGCCAGACACATTGACCCGAAAAGAAAAGAATGACTAAGTCATATCAGCTTAAGCACCACAAAATTGATGTCTTATAGACACAATCAAGTTGCTACGAGGTCTATACAAGATAGACCAATAAGTTCCATAAGATAAAAAAACCTCGGAAAAGGGTGCATAATACAAATCCGAGTTTATTAAGAAAACCAGTCCAGACATAGAGATATAAGGCTGGTCAGCTGAACATCTAAGGTACCAAACAATGTAGCTTGGGATGCCAAGCTTCAAGGTAGTGAAGGTCCTGGATAATGAAATTTCAGATCGATCAAATCATGTCTGGATCAAAACAGGAACTAAATAAGAGTGTTAACACCAAATGTATAAGAAAGCGCGTACAAGATAGTAGCACTTGAACAATAAAGAAACAAGCGAGGATCAGAACCCCCGAAAAAGAATCCATTTATAAGATAAAAGGAAATGTGGGATTATGAAAGTGGTAGGCGTATTGACCACATAAGAAAACGCCATCAGATGATTAAACCAGTGGATAAATAAGTCCTGTGAATAAAAGAAACTCGTGAGACCACATGATCTAAAGTGTTCATGTTTTACAAGCATTTTGAGATAACAAGGATATTCACAGAGACTAAGGAACAAATTATAAGGAGATATACTCCAAATGTGGTGGGTGCTTCTACAAACTCGAAAGTTTATGATGTCTGGACACATAAGAAAGAAATCAAATTGATATAGTAAGCAGCCTGTGGTCCACTGGATAAAGAGATTTATATGAAAGTCCCAGAGGGGATAGATCTGAAAGATAAAAGAAGTTCCCGAGACCAGCATTGTATTAAGCTGAATAAATCACTCTATGGATTGAAAAAAATAGACTAAGCGAGTACTTAGTGAAAGAGGGCTATAAAGACGATCCCATAAGTCCATGCATATTCATAAAGAAATTCGATAAGGGATTCGTAATTATCGCGAAAATGTACTCAAGCGATTTAATATGGATCAGGCTCACCCACGGACTAGCCCGATGATGGTGAGAAGCCTTGGCCTGGACAACGATTCATTCGATCCATTAAAGAAGGACGAAAAGGTCCTTGGTCCTGAAGTACCATATCTCAGTGACATAGGAGCGTTAATGTACTTGGCTAGTCACACTAGGCCGGACATATGCTTTGCCGTGAACCTCCTTTCAAGATTCAGTTCTTGTCCGACCCAAAGGAACTGGAATGGGATCAAACATATACTTCGTTACCTGAAAGGGACGAAAGACATGGGTCTATTTTATACTAACCTTAACAAAGAAGGTTTAATTGGTTTTGCTGATGCAGGTTACCTTTCGGATCCGCACAACGGTCGATCCCAGACGGGATATGTCTTCACTCACAGTGGAACAGCCATTTCATGGCAATCCATGAAGCAAACACTCACGGCCACATCGTCCAATCACGCAAAGATATTGGAGATCCATGAGGCCAGCCGAGAATGTGTTTGGTTGAGGTCAATGACTCAACATATTAGACGAGATTGTGGGATGACAGAAGGGAAAGAAGAACCGACCAACATGTACGAGGACAATGCCGCATGCATAGCTCAATTGAAGGATGGGTACATCAAGGAGACCGGACGAAGCACATACTTCTAAAGTTCTTTTTCACTCACGACCTACAAAAGGCCGGAAAAATCCAAGTGCTGCAAGTCCGTTCAAGCGACAACTCAACCGACCTCTTCACAAAGTCGCTTCCAACCTCCACGCTCAAGAAGCTTATGCATCAAATCGGCATACGCAGATTGAAGGACCTTCAGTAATGTACATTTCAGGGGGAGTAATACGTGTTGTACTCTTTTTCCTCGCTAAGATTTTGTCCCACTGGGCTTTCCTTAGAAAGGTTTTAATGAGGCAGCATTCCCCAAGCGTATTAGTGAGATCCCGTTATCATCACATCCGGTTATGTCATCCAAGGGGGAGTGTTATAAACCATTGAGGTTTAGTCTCCATAACCGGACCAGTCCAGAGCATCCTTGTCCAAGACGGCCCTAATCCTAAGTCCAATAGGATTAGAAGAGTTTTCTTTTTCCATGTAAAAGTTATATTTCCTTTTCTTTGTATGAATAGTAAAAGGATAATTACATTTTCTCTACTTAATGTAACCACTATATAAAGAGACATTTGGTCATCATAGTAATACACACAGAAACATTCAGTTTCATAACAGTTGAATGCTTATTAACTATGTTTGAACTGAATTAAAACGCACTATATCACTCTAACGCAAATAGAAAAAAAAAAAAGGTAATGTGCGGAAGAAATAAGAAACTGAAATGATTATGTTCATTTGAACAAGCTTCCCAAAACACATCGACCAGACAAAGGAGAAGATATGAGTCGTTCTTCAGATCATGTAATTAAACAAACAAATAAATCTTTTTGGTTCTGTCCTTCGAAGACTTAATCAATACATAATAAGATTATAATTTAGAAGGCGAATCTTCCTATTTGCATGTAAGGCAAGAAAGTCTTCTTCTTCAAATATTTCGTTTCTGCTTTTTTGGCCATGTAATGGAATTCATGGGCGGAGATGGATGGTGATCCTTGTCCTCTCGAGCTCGTGTTCTTGGTTTCTTCTTGTTTCCTAAACAACCCCGGAAACGTCTTTGCCGAATCTTTGTTGTGCCTTGCCCTTCCCTCTGATGCGCTTCGGAAAAGAAGAAAGTCCTTTAGCCTCCATTTCTTTGAGGAAGATGACTTGCAGGACACGCAAGTTATTGGAGTTGTAGAAGAAATAGAAGGGAAGGAACCTTTCCTCTGTTCTTGTTCTCGTTCTTGTTCTTGTTCTTGGTCTTCCCATGGGTAAGCCGAAACCCGAAAAGGAGAAAGCGATCTAGCGGCTCTACGGCTCGAACTCTGACGCCTCTCTCTCCCTCTTTCCTCTCCTACGCCTTTGCGAGTGTTATCCATGGCGACCTCAAAAGGATCTACATCAACCGGTTTCTTTCTTGGCGAAAAAGCTTTGCGGAGAATGTCCTTACCATGAGCCATAGGTGATCGTGGAGACCTTGGAGAAGAAATTGGAGACGAGAAGTTGTTTTTAAACTGTTGTGGGTCTAATTGTAAATACGGAGGAGGCTTCAAGGGTTTGATTTTTCCTCCATCAAAGAGCTCTTCGGCAAAAAGCGAAGTCGTCTCGAGTTTCTCGCCGACCGCGAAGGCAAAATCATCAACAGTATCTTCTTCATCGTTAATGATCTTCCTCGGAGTGCCTGGACTCTGCTCCCAGTCAAAAGGAATCGTAGAACAGCTGGAGAAGTTTCTTGTTGCGGCCTCCTCGTACTCTCTGTACAACTCTGTGATTCTTCGTGGGCTTGTTGGTGCGCTTAAGAAACAGCCTGAGAAATGATTCGGAGAAGATGGAGCAGTCAAGCTCATCACTACCATTCTGTTGTCTGTCTTTCTGAGAATTGTTTGATTTCCGATGTGTCCGGAGATGGTCTCAAGAGCAACGAGAAGAAGGGAACTTAATAGGATCAAGGAAGGCGAGAGGAAAGAGAGAATGTAGACCGTTTTCGCTGACCAAACAAATAATATAAAAAGCTTCAATTGGGAGTATATGGAATAATTGCAAACGAATCCCAAAATTTCACTAGCTTTTCCTTTTATGTGCTATAAATATTTTCGAATCGGTTTTCTTTACCTTTTTATCTCCAAATTCATTTTGAAGTAACTTTTGTAATGGATTTCTTCAAATAATTATTCATTCCGTTCAACTGTATTTTACAATTGATTTCTAAAATATTAATGTGCTGTACATTTACATTTTCCGAAAACATTTAAATCATGCGTTCATCATCAATATATATATATATATATATTTATATTTATTTATTTTATTTTATTGAAGTTCTGTGATAGTTAAACTATCAATTTTTTTTTAATTTTCTCCCCATACTAAACTAGCAAATACAAAATAAGAATACAAAGTACTTCTAAATCATTTCTGTTCTAACTTTTCTTTTAAATTAATTAATCTCTCATAATGTCAAGATTTGAAGTAACACAATTATAGAGTTTAGTTTAATAATGCTAATAAAATATTTGCAAACTGGATAGGTTATCAGCATGCTAATTACACAATTTTAAAAAAAAATTGACCTTTTTAATTAATTCAACATGTTTCAGCATTTTTGTAAGACCATCGAAATTTATTTTAATATTTTAATATTTAAATATCGTAAACATGAACAAACAATATTATAGTTTGTTTGTCCATGTCAATTGGTGCCAGGTCATATGTTAAACATTTATACTAATGAATCAAATAAATCTGTGGTGAGGATTAGAACCAAATAGATTGATTTTCTTGGAAATATTCCAATTGATAATAATATTAAACGACTAACGTAATAGCCGCCTTTCATTACTTTTCAGTCCGCATGTGTCTAAATAAAGTTATTAAGAGATGTATTGATGAGTGGTGACCCACTTCAACTTTGAATTATCAATCAAATTCGAAGGCATTGACCACATGGTGATAAATCTTAAATCATTGGTTGTTGGGTGTTTCGTGAACATATTACGTCACAAGGCCAATTTTATCAGTGGTGCTAATAAATATTATAATTAAAGTGTCGCAAAATGGAAGGACTTTCTTTGCGTTCCTAAACTTGATTTCACACCATCCAATTTAGACCATAGATACGAACTTTCCAACTTGAGTCTACACGAAAATTATACAGATTTATAATGTAACTAGGCTCATACCCGCGCGTCGGCGCGCGGGATATGAATAATATTTTTTCAATTAAATATATAAATTTATGAATTTATAAATTTTTGTGATATAATTATAATTTATAAAACTATTAAAAGTAAACAATTACATAAAGTTGTGATGTGAAATATTTTGTGAGTTTTTTTATGGCTTGATTAGAGATTTAGAGAAAGAAAGTAGGTTCGACATCCAACAACGGTGGTTTAAGTCCGTTCTCAAGTCCAACCACTTGGACGTATCAACGTCGATTATCATTTCGACTATCTGTTGCCCTTTAGAGCATCTGCTTTCGGGTTACGGATGAAGTTTCTCTATGAGTTTCTTTACGATGCTGAGCAAGTCTCGCCCCTTAATGCGTCTATCTTTTATGCTATTGTACTATTGTTCTTTACTCGTCTAGCCGTTGAGCATGACTCCGGTTGTATCTTCCCAAGTCCATTGGACGCTTATTTTCTAGTATAATCTGTTGTCCAAAAAAAAGAAGTAGGTTTACAATGTGAAATAGATGAAAAGCAAAAAATGAATAATTATATGTAATGTTTGCTTGCTGAAATAGAATTTCTTTGTTTTCCGGAAACATATAAATTATAATTATATAGTTTTACAATTTAGAAAACTATCTTTAGTATCACAAACATATAATTTAATTTTATAAGAAGTTAATCAATTATTATGTCTTTATGTTTACACAAATGTTGGGGTCGAAAATCCCCTCCTCGAAGATTGACGGAACGAGAAGTCAAGATAGAGATCAAATGGAACTTATCCAGAACATGGAACGGACGAGCTAAGGCAAACTGCCCACGATCCATCCAAGACATGAACCGGCGGCTGGGATAAGGCCAGCCGCCGGGTCTTCCTTCATTCACAGCCGGCGGCTGGGATAAGGCCAGCCACCGGGTCTTCTTGGTTCCGCGGTCGGCGGCTGGAATGAGGCCAGCCGCCGGGTCTTCCTTCATCCACGGCCGGCGGCTGGGATGAGGCCAGCCGCCGGGTCTTCTTTCACCCACGGCCGGCGGCTAGGATGAGGCCAGCCGCCGGATCTTCCTTCACCCACGGCCGGCGGCTCGGATGAGGCCAGCCGCCGGGTCTTCTTGATCCATCAACCGGCGGCTGGGATAAGGCCAGCCGTCGGGTCCTCTTGATCCATCAACCGGCGGCTGGGATAAGGCCAGCCGCCGGGTCTTCATGATGTACCAACCGGCGGCTGGGATAAGGCCAGCCGCCGGGTCTTCATCTTATACTCACGATCATTTCTCAGTCAAGTCTCATTATCCGAACATCGTCCAGTCGACCGATCGTCAAACATAACTCTAAGCCCGAACTGACTCAAAGACTATCCGTTTGCATGTCCTGATTCCGAAAACGTCGATAACATTTCCCGAAAGACCGTGACGAACGTTCAGCCGTCCATGGACCTGTCGCCGAGCACACGAGCCAAAGGAACCGGCGGCTGGCCATCAATACTGAAACCGGCGGCTGGAAGTTCAAACAAAAACGGGCGGTTCAAATCTCAGAAGTCGTAAAACGCTCGGAACACTGTTCACGCGGGAAAAACCGTTGAAAAACATTATTCATCCCGAGACAAAGTTAACCAAAAAATCGAATTGAGCCTAAACCGAGATTCGGATTACTATTCATCGATTTAGTATTCACGGTTCACTATTCATCGGCGGGCCGGATTTGGGTCAGAATGCGCAGATGGATCACGGAAGACTCTCGGGCCGGATATCGGGCCCAAAAAGCTTAGGTCGGCGGCTGGGAAGGAAAGACAAGGTCCCACATAGGAAATCTGAAGTCTTAGCCTCCTAGGATTGTCAGTATATATAGGTACGCTCATGTAAGGGTTAGGGCTATCCCAAATCTGAGTATTAAGAGCTTTAGCAATATAAGACTTTTCAGCTTTTGCTAATTGTTCTTGTACTTTCGGAAAAATATCAATAAAATCTCTCTTTTTGCATTTTCGGTCCTTTAGTTCTCTAAAATAGAATTTTCGAGCCCCCATAAAATATAAGTTTTGACAGTGTGAGTTTCGGCTCTCACAGTTTGGCGCCGTCTGTGGGGACGAGAAATATTCTTAACCCTAAGAACGAAATGGATACGATGACCAGAAGAACCGACGATATCACCAACCAACCGGCCGCAGCCACCACGGGAACGACCGGAATGGGAATTCCATCCATCATCACATCGGCGGCCGGGACCGGAGCAACTGCCGCCGGGACATCTTCCGACGGAGCGATCGGGATAACCGGGACCTCCGCCAGTGCACTCACCCGATTCGGAATGTCGATCGAGGACCCGATCATCACGGAAACAGCCGACGCCGCCACAGAGATCGCGGCGATCACTGAGCTGAGGAGCATGGTAGCCGAGATCGTGGAACGGCAAAACAGGCAGGAAAGAACGGCCGCGCAAGAGAGAGAGCGGCTTCCCAGGAACCAGCACATGGCCCCCAGACTATAGGAGTAAGACGCCTTGTCTTCACCCCGCGAGCGGATCCCTCGGGCCGTCAGAATCCCGATGAGGAGACCCCGATCGGAACAAGGAGAGAACCATCGGCACCAACCCCGCTGAACCGGAAAAGCGCCACTGGACGAACCACTGAACGGTCGACTTCCACGGTGACTAACGGCGGAAACCCGAGAGACACCGTGAACGGAGACGACAGGGAGGAAAGCGAAACTGACGACGAAGCTGGAGACCTAAACGCGGATGAGGAAGAGCTCTGATGGATCGAAGAGCAGGAAAATGCGGAACGAGAGGCCCGAGCTAACCGATCCGCTAGCCGAAGGGACGAGTTGGACGAGCTCCGTGCCCGTTTGGAACTCACCACAAGTCAGATGAAGGAGGTAAGGTCGCAAGTCCATAAAGCGACAAGTGCGGCCCCGGAAATCGACCGCGTCTTAGAGGAAACACAAAATATCCCGTTCACTTCAAGGATCACAAGCGTTAGACTTTCTAACCCGGGAAAAATCCGAATCCCTTTTTACGACGGGACGACCGATCCAAAGGCCCACATGACAGCCATCCACATCGCTATGGGACGGGCTAGATTCAAACCCGAAGAAAGAGACGCCGGATTCTGCCTCCTCTTCGTGGAACATCTGAAAGGATCAGCCCTGTCGTGGTTCTCGAGGCTAGAAAGAGACTCGATCGACGGTTTCGACCGATTGTCGGCAGCTTTTCTGAAGCATTACTCACTGTTCATAAGACAGTCAATGTAGCACCCCCGGACCGAATCAGATATACAGCGAACACACGGCCAATCAAACAAGAACACCAAGTCCGGCCGCATATCCAACCCGTTCCGGACGCGCCACAAAAGCCGATGTCGGACGGATGGTCCGGCCCGTCTCGAAGGTCGTCGAGCGTAAGGCCAGTCCTTCCATTCAACACCGACCCCCACCACCGGAAATCAAGGTTCGCCAACCTATCCTTCCGACAGCGGGTTGTGAACATGTTCAGACCAACAATACATATCAGTAGAAGACCATCCTATAATACTTAAGTGCAAGAGGTTTTAACAAACATTCCATTTTATACATCATACATAAGCTTTCTTACAACCGGTTTCTTTTACGAAAGACTGAAAACATCAAAGCCAAACGTTTACACAACCGTCCATGGACCTTAGTCTAAAACCGATCATTCCAAAACCAAAAAGAGATACATCCTTTCTTAGAGAAACTTACAAGACACATTTTAAAAAGCTTGATAAGAGGTCCGAGCCTTAAGACGTCCATCGCTAACCGATCACTGCTAATGGTTCCTGCAAGGGGAAAGGGGACAAGAAAATGGGGTAAGTAATCTAGTATTACTTAGTGAGCTTTCAGGACCACTAAAACATTAGCACAACAATCAAACTCAACAACACAGATCATGCAATCATGCAAAACAATAGCCGAAGCATCATGAAGGAAATATAGCCGAAGCATGCAATGCATCCTACTAACTATATGACCAACTCCACCACCAAACCACACGCGTGGGCAACAGAGATCTCTTCAAGTGCGGTATATTCCCCCACCAAAGATTCCGGACTTGGTACTTTTTCCCAAGCCGGGTTCCGGACTTGGTAGCCTTGTTTCCCGTCCCGGAACATGGTAACCGAGTGCCCACCCAGGGATCACCCTCGGCAGCTATCCCGTCGGGTACTTCCCACTTCTCTGTCCTTCGATACGGTGAGGAACGAACCAGAGGGAATACCCATACACCGCCACTGAACCGACCAACGGTCCCGCCACGAGAACCGCACCAAGCAGCTTCGTCTCAACACCAAACAAACCACCACAAGTGTCCTCCCGACACACCGCCAAGACCACCAAGGTCAGACCGCGAAGACCACCAAGGTCAAACCAATCCACCATACCGCTTCCACCATAACCCTTCCATCTTCTAAACTAACACTCGGCATACTTAGTGTATGTATACGGGTCGTGCGTGGACTACGGTCTCTACAGCCCGTACACAACAACTCGCCCATAACTAGGAGTAATAAGAGGAACTTGTAATGGACCCATGGTCTCTACAGTCCTTTTATTATCCTCGCCATGAACTGCCAACTCTCAGGTGCTTCACTCAACCAATCTCAACCATGACACGCCTGCACAAAACGTTAGTATTGTGCCATGGCGAGACCACTACACACTCGCACCAACTACAACCATCTCGCCTTTACACCACACCATATAATCCGGTCTCCCACTTCACCGAATTATATGTTAACTCTTCCATGGTATCTCTGCACAAAACATTAGATTTGCTACCATAGAAGTACCTGCATATTAGTCCATCATCCAAAACCTGAAATCACATATAATCGCAAATTACAAAGCAACTTGGATTATATGGATTCAAGCTCATGCATCACGCAAGCTAACTCTAAACCAACAATACTTAATCACGCAAAGAACAACATCACAACACCACACAAACAAGCAAGACCAACAATCAACTCCATAAGCGATTCAAAGAGCATAGAAAAGGGAAGAATTCCTTTGATTATTCTGAGTTAAAACCGCAGCATAAGCCCATCCTCATTGGGATCATTATGATACAGCTTAAGTCAGAATCAATCTCAGGGCAACTAACACTGAAAACCCACCAAAGACCGAGAAGAACAAGGCACCACAAGCGAGCTACGAACCGATCTCTTCTCCTAAGCAACACACCAACAACTCAGCTACAAGCTCTCTTCCTTCTGCTCTCACCACACCACCTTAAGCTTCTAGGGAAGGTTTGGTTACTTATGGAAATGGAGGAGAAGCAAAACTGAAAGGAGGAGAGACCATAAACGATTTTTAATGACAAGGTGGAGGAGGTTCGAACTGATCTAATTTGCACCGCCTCTAAGATCCTCTGTGATGCCAAGCAGCCTCCCAGCTCTCCAAAGATCAGCACCAAACGAGTACACTTGTCGCACATACAAAAATCCTTATTTTCCATGTCTTGTAATTTCTTTTCCTTTTAAATCAGTGCTGACAGCACCTGTGCTCCTACTTGCTTTCTCCAAGCTTCCTTAGTCACTAAGAAATGTCAAGATAGGCTGAGACTTGAGTTTGAACACGAAATCTCCCTCATTGCACTTCTTTAATCACAACTTCCCTTTTCCCGCAAGTCTTCAATGAACAATTCATAACTCGTGATTCTGGGATCCAAATCATGCTCTGATTGCTTCTGAAGCTTCATATGACTGTCTTGTATGCCTCCACAAATCTTCAGATTTTTCTGATGAGAATTGCCTGACCTTTTGAATTAAATCGCCCGAACTATCTCCCTTCGAACCCATCGCAATACTTGATGCATATCTCATAATCCTCACGTCCAAAATTAGCTCTGCTTCGCCCTATGCCTTCCTCTGAGTGTCTAGTACACCTCCACAAAGATTCAGAATTTTTGAATGACCATTCCCTTCCTTTTTGAATTTATTTGCTCGATTGGTCTGCTTTCCCGGAAATCAGTCTTCATCGAATTTTCTGTGTCGCTACAGAATTTCTATTCACACGAATCCTTTTGAAATGGCTTCCTCCATATCTTGGGCAACTACGCTTCAAAGGACAGAAGTTTAAAAATTGTCCTTGGCAAGCAACAATAATTATTCCCCTCCGTCGTCTTGGGATGCTTTAGACTGGGGTATTACAGTCAACATCCGACGCGGACCTCTACTCGCTGTCGCAGGAGCCCGAAGAAAGTATCCGAGATTTCATCGAAAGTTTTAAGATGATTGTCTCGAAGATTGACGGCCTAAGCAACAGTGCCGCGATCAACGCCCTGAAGAAATCCTTGCTGAAGACTTCAAGCTTCCGAAAGGAGATTACCGTGAACCCACCGGTAACCATTCAAGATGCTCTCCACCGCGCTTCCAACTTCGTAATCTACGAGGAAGAAATGGGGGTCCCGGCCGGAAAGCACCAGTCCTCGAAATTGGTCGCCAAAAACACGGTGCAACCTTCTAACGTTCCAAACGAGAGAAGAAGTAGGCGGATCAGCCGAGACGAAGAACCGAACCCGGGCGGAGCGCATAACTACCAAATAAACACGGAGAGACCATCTGAGGGGCGCAACAAAGGGCTGTGGAATACGTGGACTCGACCAGGATTCGACGAGAACGCCTTCTGTACCTTCCACAAGACGAAAGGCCACTCAACCAAAAACTGCAGGACCGTCGGAAGAAGGCTCGCGGCAAAGCTGTTAGCCGGGGAACTCGGGAACGGAGTAACTCTCGAGAGTCTCGGAGCTATTGAAGAAGACGTTGGCGCCCCGGACGGACGACCTAACAAGGAACGTCCCGAAAGGCCCGACGAGGATACCCCCAAACGGGGAAGGAGACCGAATGGAGACGACTCCGCCGCCAATCGCAGGAGAATCCACATGATCATCGGAGGATCTCAGTACTGTCGAGACACAGTGCCCTCGATAAAGGCGTTCCTGAGAAGAGGAGACAAGGAGTCCAACCCGCGGGAGCTGATCACCGAAAACGACGACCGGATCGCCTTCCACGAAAAAGACGCTGAAGGCCTTGACCAACCTCACGACGGCCCATTGGTGGTAGAACTGGACATCAACGACCATGATGTCTCCCGGGTTTTGATCGACACCGGAAGTTCGGTGGACGTCATTTTTTGGGAGACACTTCAAATGATGAAAGTCGATCCGTCATTGATAAAGCCCAATCCGAGGTCGCTCACCGGATTCTATGGCGAAGTCACGATGACGGACAGAACAATCCAGCTCCCAGTTCGTGCCGGTGGAATCACGAAAATCGTTAACTTCACGGTGGCAAACCACCCCGCAATCTATAACGTGATAATGGGAACTCCCTGGATCAATTCAATGCGAGCGATCCCATCAACATACCATCTCTGCCTGAAGTTCCCGACACCAAACGGAATCAAGACCGTTTGGGGAAATCAGAAGGAGGCTCGGATCTGTTTTCTGGCGGAACACAAGCTCCGGAATCCGACCATCCCACGGAGAGAGAACCCGATGAGGAAGAATGAAGACGAAGTCCCTGAACTGGGAAAGAAAGTAAGCAGAACCGAACAGTTCGAGAAAACGGAGGTTCCGCCCACGGAAACAAACCAAGAAGAGACGAAAACTGCCGAGGAAAAGACCTCAGAAACCGTCGAAGCTACAACCGACGATTACATGACCAAGACTTAACCGTCTTCTTACC
This sequence comes from Isatis tinctoria, assembly GCA_010577795.1. NCBI lineage: Eukaryota > Viridiplantae > Streptophyta > Magnoliopsida > Brassicales > Brassicaceae > Isatis > Isatis tinctoria. Next base: position 20,088,205 of record CM021247.1, on the reverse strand, counting down.
AAAACAAAAAAAAAAGAAAAAAAAAGAAAACGGAACTACTGGTGACTTGATCCCTTTTCGCGAAGGGTACGTAGGCAGCTCGCTTAAAAAACGAGTTCAGTTGCCCCTCTCCTAAAAAAGGGGGGGAGTGGGTCCGTATATACATACTCCCAAATTTTCGCAAACAAATCAAGGAGATGGACATTGGACTTAGCATCTCATAACTCATCCAAAATTTGAAAAAGTTTTCGAAAACACCATTCCGACAGACATCGAGACTCAGCATCTTGAAACTTGATCCGGAAAACCCGAGGAAAATGAACATTGAGACTTAGTGTCTCATAACACATCTTTAACTCAAACTTAAAATCGGATAAATATCGAGACTTAGCATCTCGTAACTTATCCACGACCACCAACCGATCAAAGATATTTCTCCCAAATACTTAAGTCCTCTCCAACAAATCCGTCTGTTGCTGGCCACAACAAGACTATCTTTTTAAACCATGGTTCTCTCAACATCCCGCAGAGGATAAGACTAACGCGCTATACAAATTTCCGGATTAACATCCGAAGGGCGTAACCCGCATCCCGCGATCCTGCAGGAAGCGCTCGAGACGATGTTCTGATTAGTTTACTTTCACTAGCGCTTCGCATAGGCAAATAGTGCGAAACATAGGACACAAAGTAAACTTTCTAAACCCAGTAAAGCGCCTGACAAGGAACACTGGTAAAAGACATCTCGAGAACGCAGTATCAAACCGGCTCTGATGCGAGATCTTAAAAGCGTTCAGTCGAAAGAGGGAACTGAACAAACTTGGTCCCCTGCGACAACAAAAGACTGCATTAAACCCAGGAAATACTCGCAAGGATGACCTGGTCTAAAGTTTGAGTGTCCGGGATAACACTCCAACACAATATCAATCAGCTCCGAAACGGGCCAGCCGCCCGTCCTCCGTAGAGAGACGGGCCAGCCGCCTTTCACCCTACAAAACGGGCCAGCCGCCCGTCCTCCGTAGAGAGACGGGCCAGCCGCCCTTCATTCTACAAAACGGGCCAGCCGGCCGTCCTCCGTAGAGAGACGGGCCAGCTGCCCTTCGTTCCGCAAAATGGGCCAGCTGCCCGTCCTCCGTAGAGAGACGGGCCAACCGCCTTTCACTCTACAAAACGGGCCAGCCGCCCGTCCTCCGCAAAGAGACGGGCCAGCCGCCCTTCATTCTACAAAACGGGCCAGCCGCCCATCCTCCGTAGAGAGATGGGCCAGCCGCCCTTCGTTCCGCAAAATGGGCCAGCCACCCGGACAACGGGCAAGCCGCCCTTCACTCTACAAAATGGGCCAGCCGCCCTCTTGGAAGAGAGACATACCGGCCGCCCATCTTCTCCTTTATCAAGGCTATAAAAGCAGAGCAAGCAAAGAAGTCCATAACAACCAAAGGCAAAAGCAGATGGATAATAAATCTCCATGAAAGTAGATATAAGAGACCAAGTTCGTTTGACAAAGCAAATACAATAAGGGTCAAAAGACCCGAACATAACGGAAATAGAAAATACAAGGCCAAAGCCTAATCATACTCGACAGGAGGAGTAGGAGCTCCGTAGTCCAAAGCCTCAGCATCTGGGGACTGGCACGGAGAAACGGAGAGCATACCAAGTAGCTGTCGAGAATGGCAGCAGCCCGATCGTAGGAGCCGGCCCAACCTCCTCCTTTGAGCCGCTCTAATGATGCCTCCAGCTCTCCTTCTTCCTCCTCGACCTTGGACTTCCCGGACTTAATGTCCCGGGCTAGATCAAGGTTCGAGATGACCTCAGTCAAGGCAGTCTCGCCATATTTCGCCGCATCGGCGCGAGAGCAGCTTTAGCACCCTCAATTCGGAGACGGTACTTCTCCACCAACTTCCAGCGGCTTTGCTTAAGCACCAGCTCCATCTTCTGCTCAGCCTCCGCGAGCGTCTTCTTGAGCTCCTTTTGCGATCTCTTCTCCGCATTCCGAAGCTTGACTTCCAGGGCCTTGATCTTTTTGTCCTTCTTTCGGGACACTTTCTCTGAGGCCTCTAAGGCAACCTGGGTCGCATGAGCTCGAGTGGCGACCTGAATCAAAGAAAATCAAATATCAGTAAAGACCAAACTGCGTCAAAACAAATCTAAAGGAAAAAGAGTTACCATCATAAGGCCAGAGGATAAGTCTCCGTAAGCCACCGAACGATCGAACAGAACAGCGGAGGCCGGAGCCAACGCTCCGAAGTAGTCCACGACCTTCACGGACTCAGCTGGATCTCCTCCCGCCGCCTTGCGAGCGTCAAAAAGGAGACCAGGGTCAGACGCCTCGACCGTTCGAGCCACTTTGCCCTTCCTCGGATGATCCGGGCTGTTGGAAGCTCCCTTCCCTTTATCCGCCACAGCAGCGCAACCAGAGCCCTGGGGAGCGACTATCTGTCCCTCAGGCAAGCCGTCACCTTGGAAATCAGACCCGGACGGTAGAACAAAACCGGCCGCCAGGTCGAACTCAGCCGCCTCTCCAGACGGTCCGGCTTCACCATACTTTTGCTGGTGATACTTCCAAACACCCTCCATGCCGGGGTATGTCGCCATTGGATCAACAAAGTCTGGACCCTTCGGAGGAGCGCGCGTCCAGAAAACGGCGCCAGAGATCAGGACACTTCTTCTTGTCAACTTCTACAACGATATCCTCAAATCCGGACACTCTAGGAGCAAAGGGATCACGAACTAAAAGAAGAGAAGAAAAGATGAAAAGTTGTGAGAAATGAAGTTATGAAGAATGAAACAAAGGAATGAAGGCTATTTATAGAGAAAATTCACAAAAAGACGAAACGCTTACGTGGCAAACTCCACTCGGTCCTGACCGAGCCGCCGAAGTCAGAACCAACCGTGAGCGGGCTGCGCTTCACGTAGAAAAACTGATCCCGCGAAGCCTTACAGTTACTCCGAAGGCCGGTATAGAAACGATTCACATGCTTCCGAACATTAACCGAGCAGAAGAAATCCGATTTAGAAATTTTCCTCAACGAAAAGAAATTCCGTACAAGATCACCCTCCAACTTGATCCCGCATTCGGCACAACGGACCATGAGTCCCATCAAAATACTCATAGCGGACGGGGCAAGTTGAGAGATTGCAACCCCATATAACTCGAGAAATTCGAAGATAGCTCCTGGGATCGGGAACCAGAGGAAGGCTTCGTAAAACATCGACTCGTACATGGCGAAATATCCCTCTGGCGCCTTGTTCATCCTATCCCCATCTTTTGAGAGACGGAACTTAATCTTGTCCGAAATCCGGAAGTCGTATCTGAGCTCGGCCAGTGAGTCTCGATCGTTCATAGTGGGTCCATGCTTGAATCCCTCGGATATCGATCTGTAACTCGAAGACGGTCCAGGCTTCTTAAACTGCCAAGCAAAAATATCTTCACCCCAATAGGCTTTAGCTTCTCCGGGAGAACGACACTCGGACTTCACGTCCGGGTGCACAAAGATAGGCACCTCCGGGTGATCCAATCTGTCTTCTTCCCCAGACATGGCCGAGTCGTCACCTGTCTCTGGCCAAACACGATGATGCTCGGAAGCGACCAGAGATCGGGACGGCCATGCATGCCATCTGCCGTTGTCCTCAACATGTTGAGGAGGAGTCCAAGCGCTACGTGCTATACTCGAGACGACGTCATTTTCAACTCGAGAAGAACCGGACGCCCTCTCTAAGACACCTCCAGAGCCAAGCGCCCATCTTGATACCGCTACTATGCCAGCCGCCCTCTTGGGAGCGTTCTTAGAGCCAGCCGCCCTCTTCGAACCAGATGCTCTACTCGTCGAACTCCCGGCCGCCGGCTCGGGTCTGATCTCATTCCCAGCTGCCGTTTCGGGCGCCCACTGAGGAACACCTTCGGGACCGGACGCCGCTTGTGGAATGGCATTTTCTCCAGCTGCCAACAGATCTTCCACAAGTACCGCATCCTGCTCCGCGGACATAAAATCAAACTCAAACTGATCGTTCATGTTTGCATCGAAGTTGAGTTCGAAAGGAGAACCTCCTTCACCAGCCATCGCTAAAGAAAAGATTTTCAAAGGATAGACTTGAAGAAGAAAGCTTGAAAAAAGAAGGGAGTGTGAAAAAATGAATGAAGCCACTCCTTTGATATAGCAAACATGGCACGAATTTCCATGATGGACTATGCTCTGACAAGACACTAAAGAGAAGCGGACGAACGGACGAACGGACGAACGAAAAAACTCATTGCCGTCCCGTTTCAGTCAATCCCGATATAACTCTCAGCTCGAAGCTCCTTGCTCCAAACCACGAAAGCAAAGAGCTGGGGGGGGCTAACTGTTGGGGTCGAAATCCCCTCCTCGAAGATTGACGGAACGAGAAGTCAAGATCGAGATCAAATGGAACTTATCCCGAACATGGAACGGACGAGCTAAGGCAAACTGCCCACGATCCATCCAAGACATGAACCGGCGGCTGGGATAAGGCCAGCCGCCGGGTCTTCCTTCATTCACGGCCGGCGGCTGGGATAAGGCCAGCCGCCGGGTCTTCTTGGTTCCGCGGCCGGCGGCTGGAATGAGGCCAGCCGCCGGGTCTTCCTTCATCCACGGCCGGCGGCTGGGATAAGGCCAGCCGCCGGGTCTTCTTTCACCCACGGCCGGCGGTTGGGATGAGGCCAGCCGCTGGTTCTTCCTTCACCCACGGCCGGCGGCTGGGATGAGGCCAGCCGCCGGGTCTTCTAGATCCATCAATCGGCGGCTGGGATAAGGCCAGCCGCCGGGTCCTCTTGATCCATCAACCGGCGGCTGGGATAAGGCCAGCCGCCGGGTCTTCATGATATACCAACCGGCGGCTGGGATAAGGCCAGCCGCCGGGTCTTCATCTTATACTCACGATCATTTCTCAGTCAAGTCTCATTATCCGAACATCGTCCAGTCGACCGACCGTCAAAATAACTATAAGCCCGAACCGACTCAAAGACTGATAGGACTATGGTCAGCGTACCAGACAAAACCAATGAGAATGGACGGATGGATGGGAAGCATCTTGAACCGAAGCTGGGAAGCTGGAGCAAAGGATTTATTCCATGGGAAAATGGACCAAAATGACCATTCCTCAAGATAAGATGATTGGTCAAGTCAGAAAACACTTCGATCGGGGAAAATCTGAAGTTTGTCGAGAATCCCATGTTCTCGATCATGACCGTTCCGACCACAGCCCGACCCGCGATCATGACCATGGACCACACAGCCATCAGTCCAAGAGTCACCTTGCATTCCGCGTGGACTTGAAGAGTCATTTTGACTAGAATTTATTTCTAGTCTTCTTTTATATTTCATATGCATTGTTTTCCCCACATTCTTCCTAGTTTTCTACACTTCTAGTTTTCCGCACAATTCTAATTTTCAGCAAATTGTAAACTCTTTAAATAAGGCTTGATTGCCATAATAATATACAGACTTGTTTTTGGCTTTTTGCTTTCTTTGAGAGAAATCTCTTGGTTCAGAGATTGAACTATTTCGTTTTCTGGTTAAGGGTCACTTCCAGCAAACAATTCTTGAGTTAAGGGTCACTTCTCAAGAATTTCGGGTATATCAAGAGTCATTCCGCACCTCTTGACGCTCCCTTCAATCCACCCAGCTCCGTGTGTGTGGTTAACCTCACGGTTCATATCCAGTTCGATCCATCATTTGAGTGATCCTTCCCGGGAGTGTATCATTTGGTATCAGAGCCACTCAATTGCTGGTTTCATTTCTATCTCTAAAAATTCTGTTCATCTTCTAATCTTCCATAAAGTTTCTTCTTCTTCATTTGTTTCTTTTCATTTCTTTTGATCCGGGCCACATCCTTACTCCACAGTTTTTTTGAATCATTCCAAAAAAAAAAAGAAAAAAAAAAAAGAGTATGATCTGAATTGTTTGTAGATTTTGGTGGAGTGGTGGAAGAGAAAGCCTGCTGGCTGAGGAGAAATCCAGCCTTGGAGTGGTTAAGGCGGATCATTCACAAAAAAAATCTCTTATCTCTTTATCTTCTTCTTCTTGCCTCTTTATCTTCTTAGAAGTTGTTGTTTGGAAGCCTCCTGCTTAGATCTACGTTTTAGTACTCTTTGAACCTCTTGGAGAATTTTTCTGAGTGACTAAAATTCTGTGAGTTGAGTGGGTAAGGATTCAAACACAAAGAGTGAGAGTTTTGATCTGATTTGTTTGTTAAGTGTTTTTCAGGAAACACCAAAGGAAAAACGCCTTGGAGGAGTTTTACTTCTAAATTGTTTGCTGAATTTTGCAGGAAATATGTTGGGTCTGAAAAATAAACGAAGGCAAGAGCAAAACACAAATCAGGGAGTTTTCTTTTCATTGTCTCAATCTGTTTTGAAAAAGAAACAACAATCGTTGAGATCTGAAAATAAAACTGTTTTTGATAAATCTTATTGTGTTTATGATTGGAAACTTGCAGGAAGATCCCATGAGAAGCCTGACTGGAAAAGCAAGGATCATTACAAAACATCCAGAAGAGAAGCTGACCAAAGAAACTGGTTTGACAGGAAAACGTTTTGTGAAGACTGGGCAAAACAAGTGGTGAAAGTCGTTAATGATATTGTTGTGATGAAAGGCCAAGACACAAAAGGTAAACCTTCTTCTCTTTCCAAATCTGCTTTGAAAACTAATGTGTCTCTGTGTTTTGAAAAGAGCAAAGCTGTGGACACCACAAGCAAAGCTAAAAACATTAGGTGCTTTAAGTGTCACGGATTGGGGCATTACTTCAACAGATGTCCAAACAGAAAGTGATAAACTTCACTGAGAAAGTTGTGGTTAAATCCGAGGCTGAGAAGGAAGACACAGGTCCTATCTTTGATGAAGCAGAAGAGCAAGAACATGTGGATTATCCAGCCCAAGGCAACTTGCTTATCACCTTGCGTGAGCTGAACCAAATGAAAGAAACAGGAAAGTCTTCTTTTATCTTTTCTGAACCAATTTATGATGATTATTCCTGACCATCAATCTCTTTGCAACCGGCACCACCGAGTAGCATTGATCTGATTTTTCAGGAAGAATCAAGGAGCTTGGAGCAGAAAGAAGTAAAAGAGACAGCAGCCAAACCGGCACCAGACTCATCTCTTAACAACCGCAACATTTTCAGTAAGCTTTCTGAATGGAACAGTCTTGATCCTAACTTGTTTGTTTTGGTAAACCATGATGAGGAAAAACGTTTTGAGCTTGAACATGTTAAGGAATTTTGTGTTTCAAATTCTGTTTTTGAAAACTTAACTTCTTCTTCTGAAAACTTTCATGAAAAACGTTTTTGTGTTGAAAAGATAGGCAATGCCAACGTTGTTTTAAGTTTTGATCAGTTTCTGAAAGAAAATCAATCTTTTGATGATCACAAAGAAGAACTTAGAAACGTTTTGAACAAAACGGTTTTGTTTGATCAAATTAGAGATTGTGTTTTTGACATATATGACTTGGAGTTTGGAAGTAATTTGCCAATGCAGGAAAAGCAGCCCGAAGTTTATACTCCAAAGGCGTGGAAGACTCAGTACCATGATGAGTTTGTTGATCATGGATCAAACAAAGATGATCCTTCACCAATTTTCCAGCCGGATCCAAACCAAGGTGAGCTATGGCCATTCTCTGATTCTTATGTTTCTAATCCACTTCCTTTCCATGTTCTAGATTCGAGGACGAATCCTTTTCAAGAGGGAGGGAATGATAGGACTATGGTCAGCGTACCGGACAAAACCAATGAGAATGGACGGATGGATAGGAAGCAGCTTGAACCGGAGCTGGGAAGCTGGAGCAAAGGATTTATTCCGTGGGAAAATGGACCAAAAATGACCATTCCTCAAGATAAGATGATTGGTCAAGTCAGAAAACACTTCGATCGGGGAAAATCTGAAGTTTGTCGAGAATCCCATGTTCTCGATCATGACCGTTCCGACCACAACCCGACCCGCGATCATGACCATGGACCACACAGCCATCAGTCCAAGAGTCACCTTGCATTCCGCGTGGACTTGAAGAGTCATTTTGACTAGAATTTATTTCTAGTCTTCTTTTATATTTCCTATGCATTGTTTTCCCCACATTCTTCCTAGTTTTCTACACTTCTAGTTTTCCGCACAATTCTAATTTTCAGCAAATTGTAAACTCTTTAAATAAGGCTTGATTGCCATAATAATATACAGACTTGTTTTTGGCTTTTTGCTTTCTTTGAGAGAAATCTCTTGGTTCAGAGATTGAACTATTTCGTTTTCTGGTCAAGGGTCACTTCCAGCAAACACTTCTTGAGTTAAGGGTCACTTCTCAAGAATTTCGGGTATATCAAGAGTCATTCCGCACCTCTTGACGCTCCCTTCAATCCACCCAGCTCCGTGTGTGTGTGGTTAACCTCACGGTTCATATCCAGTTCGATCCAGCATTTGAGTGATCCTTCCCGGGAGTGTATCAAAGACTATCCGTTTGCATGTCCTGATTCCAAAAACGTCCATAAACATTCCCCGAAAGACCGTGACGAACGTTCAGCCGTCCATGGACCAGTCGCCGAGCACACGAGCCAAAGGAACCGGCGGCTGGCCATCAATACCGAAACCGGCGGCTGGAAGTTCAAACAAAAACGGGCGGTTCAAATCTTAGAAGTCGTAAAACGCTCGGAACACTGTTCTCGTGGAAAAACCGTTGAAAAACATTATTCATCCCGAGACAAAGTTAACCGAAAAATCGAATTGAGCCTAAACCGAGATTCAGATTACTATTCATCGGATTACTATTCATCGTTTTACTATTCACGGCTCACTATTCATCGGCGGGCTGGATTTGGGTCTGAATGCGCGGATGGATCACGGAAGACTCTCGGGCCGGATATCGGGCCCAAAAAGCTTAGGTCGGCGGCTGGGAAGGAAGGACAAGGTCCCACATCTGAAATCTGAAGTCTTAGCCTCCTAGGATTGTCAGTATATATATATGTACGCTCATGTAAGGGTTAGGGCTATCCCAAATCCGAGTATTAAGAGCTTTAGCAATATAAGACTTTTCAGCTTTTGCTAATTATTCATGTACTTTCGGAAAATCAATGGGGGATTACGGGAAAGTCACTGAGAAATTTGTTGCTTCGGAATCCGAAAGTGTTGGGATACATTGTGGACTGTAAAGAAGATTGTATTGCTCAATGCACTCGGTGGGGAATTTCTGGAGATCTCTTATGGACAGCCATTTGCGGAATCACACCAAACATTTCTTGCTCAGATTACAGGATATTTCATTGTGGAGGATCGGGTGATTAGGACAGCTGGAGATTTCTTATTGGCTGATCAAGTTGAGAAAATGTGGGAAACAGCTATTGCCAATATTGTAACGGTAATGGAGAACCAGTTTGCCAGAATGGATTCGCCTACTCATCTGCTTTTGGTGAAAGATTATGTAACTCTCCTTTGCGCAACCCTTAGACAGTAAAACTATGAAGTGGGTCCAGTTCTTGACGCCCTTGACAAAAGCCGAGATAAGTACCACGAGCTTCTTCTCGAAGAGTGCCGAAAGCAACTCGTGAATGCTATTACAGAGGACACTTATCAGCAGATGGTAATCACGAAGGAAGCTGACCATGAAAACAACGTCTTGTCGTTTAATCTTCAGACCTCAGAGATCATGATGGTCTTTGTATGTTAATTAAAAATGAAAAATTATGAAAGCTTTCTATATTATTAGGAATGTCTTCCTAAATATTAGAAAATCTTACTTAATTTCTTATGAAGACTTTCTTAATGTTTGATAAGATTTGAAGAAATTTAGGAAGATTTTCTTAAAATTTTAAAAAAAATTTTTGTTGTTTTTAAAAGCTATTTTTAAAGATCGAGAAAACATTATAAACTTTTAGGAAGATCTTACTAAAAGTTGTATAAGTATTTTTAGATATTTTGAAGTGTTAGTTTGGAATTTATGAAGATTTCTTGAATTTTAATGAAAGATTCATACATATTAGGAAGATCATCCTAAATTGTATGTTAATTACTATTTGATAAAAAAACAAATTTAGAAAGTTTTTCTTAACTTTTAGGAAGGTTTCCTGAAATTTAAAAATGTTGTTCTAATGTTTTAAAAGACATTCTTAGATTTTTGAAAAAAACATTATAAATTTTTGAAAATATTTTACTAAAATTGTATGAATATTTTTAGATATCAAGAAATGTTAGTTTTGGAATTTATCAAGAAATGTTAGTTTTGGAAAGATTCATACATATTTAGGAAGACCATCCTAAAATTGTATGCTAATTACTAGTTGATCAAAAACAAATTTAGGAAGCTTTTGTGAACTTGGTTTTCTGAATTTTTAAAAACTTTCCTAAATTTTTGTTATTGTTTAAAATGTTTTTTATTATATATTTTTTTAGTTTACAATTATTTATAATTTGTATGTTAATCACTAGTTGATAAAATAAAACAAAAATAGGAAAACTTTCTAGAGTTTTAGGAAAGCTTTCCTAAACATTTAAAAGGAAAGCTTTCCTAACTTGTTCTTGTAGTCATTGTATTATGTTATTTGTGGCTTTGAGTTTTGTGTTGAATCACATAAGTATGTTATTTTTGGAATTTATGAACCTTTCTTTATTTTTTAAGAAAGATTTTTTCAAAATTCAGGAAGACTATCCTAAATTATATGTAAATTACCAATTGACCAAATATAAATTTAGTAAGATTTTAACATAGGTTATTAACTTGATTCAATGACCGAATTATAACTGTGTTTTAGTGGCTACAACCACTTAACAAACTCAAAAAATGATATAGTTCTTCGAAAGTATCAAAGTTTCATAAATTCATGAATGACTTCCTAAATTCGATATGTTTCTTCCTAAATCATATCAGTTCATTCCTAAATCATATAAGTTCCTTCCTAAATCCGATAACCTATGAATTCTCACATTTTCGAACAAATTAACAGAGGAAGGTACTCAGGCCTCAGAGATCGTCATCATAAGCACCTCAGGGATTGACTTTCCGTTGAAAGATTTTTAGGAAAGATTTATACAGATTTAGAAAGATCATCCAAAATTGTATGTTAATTACTAGTTTATCATAAACAAATTTAGGAAGCTTTTCTATTTTTTAGGAAAGCTTTCCGGAAAATTTTAAAAAGTTTTTTTTTATTGTTTTAAGAATACATTCTTAGTGATTAAGAAAGATATTATAAAATTTTAGGAAGTTCTTACTAAAATTTGTATGAGATTTTTTTGATATCTAGAAATGTCAGTTTTGGGGATAAGCAGTTTTCTTAAATTTTTAGGAAATTTAGGAAGCGTTTGTAAATGTTTAGGACGCCCCTTCCTAAAACTTTTACAAGTTTTTGTATTATTTTAAAGAGACATTATAAACTTTTAGAAATATCTGACTAAAATTCGTGAATTACTAGTTGATCAAAAAATAAATTTAGAAGCTTTTCAAAACATTTAGGAAGACCTTCCTGAACTTTTTTGTTAAAATTATGTTGTTGTAGTTAGACATTTTTAAAGATGGAGAAATTAAAATATTATAAACTTTCAAAAAGATCTTACTAAGATTTGTATGAATATATATCTAAAACTGTTACTTTTAGATTTTTTGAAGCTTTCTTGAATTTTTATGAAAGATTTATACAAATTTAGGAATATCGACATAAATTGTATGTTAATTACTAGTTGATAAGAAAATAAATTTAAGAAGCTTTTCTCTACTTTTAGGAAGGCTTTACAGAACTTTTAAAAACTTTTTCTATTGTTTTAAAAGGCATACTTAGAGATTGAGAAATACATTATAAACTTTCAGGAAGATCTATTAAAAGTTGCATGAGTAATTTTAGATATCTAGAAATGTTAGTTTTGTTTTCTATGAAGCTTTCTTGAATTTTTAGAAATGATTCATACAAATTTAAGAATATCATCCTAAATTGTATGTTAGTTACTAGTTGATAGAAAAAACAAATTTAGGGTTTTTTCTCTCAATTTTTAGGAAAGCTTTTCTGAAAATTTTTTAAGAAAATTTTTTTAAAAATTGAGAAAACATTATAAACTTTAATGTAGATCAAATACAAATTTAGTATGTCTTTATACATATTTAGGAAAGCTTTCCTGAAATTTTTAAAATTTAAAAAAAATATTTTTAAAAATCTGGTTTGCTTCTACCTAGTGTCAAAAAGCTTTTTCATTGCTTATTTGGCGTATGCATTCATTAAGGCGTTGAAGAGACTCACACCTTATATCATTGCATTCAATGAAACTTCATTACGTTTTCTCCATAGAACTAAATACCTTACATGAACTAAAAACCTTACACCTACCATTTCTAATGTTTAGAACTAAAAACCTTACATGAGCTAAAAACCTTACATGAGCTAAAAACCTTACACCTACCATTACACAAAAACATCAGAACAGTAATTAAGAAAGATCCTAAAGATACATGCCTCATAGCTTGCCAACCCTTCCTTTTCATCACATTGTTTGCTCCCACACAAAAACTGCCATGACAGAAAAAAGTGCATTTAAACTCCAAACTCTTATCGTAGCTACTTCAGAAGAAATAAACAAAAAATAGTGTTTAAAGTAATATGAACCTTAGACCAAAAAAAAAAAAAAGTAATATGAACCTTTCCCTGACATAACTTCCTTTCCGTTCTCCATCGTAAACCTATCTACAAACATTTAAAATAAGTCAACCGGACAAAAGTAAACCAAAATGAGATTAAGTATTCATACACCAGATTTTTACCTGGCCAATCTTGTATCTTGGCATATCAGCTATACAGTATCTTCAATTAGTCAAGGAGACAGACATGTAACTCATCCACACTCTCGTAAATTAATACTTGTAACTTTATTAACTTATCTAACGGGTGTCAATGTATCCCAAGCAGCTAAATGTTTTAAAGGATACTCCTTAAAAAGTTTATTATAGTATCGCTTCACCAGTCTTTGCTCCCAAGAAGGGTCCAAATCATCTTCCTCAGAACGTATAAACCTTTGCAAGACAAACCCAAAAATAGACAAACCTTACACCTACCAGATCACACAGCCCCCATCCGCACATCCAGCTAACAAAACCTACAATGCAAGCAAGATACATCAATCCAAAACTAACCAAAGTTCATAAATAACGAGAAACAGCAGGCTAAAAGGAGAATGCAGTTTGGAACAGCTTACCTTTGAGAAGAAAACCACAATGACTAAAAGCCACACATTTTATGACCCCATGCTCCAGATATTCCTCAATCATCTCTGGAAAATCTCCTAGCAATGGATCTTACAAGTGTTGAATAATACTGAGAAAGGAAGCAGAGCACACCTATGATCGGAGCGTTCATTTTCACTTGCTGAACCTGAGCTTCCGAGTCCTTTCAAATCCACTTCGACTTGGATCCCTGAAACCCAATTTTATAGTTCTTTTAAGACATATATATGATGCTCTCAATCCAATTAACTGTTCTCGTAGAAGCAAAAAAAAAAAAAAAAACGAGCAGAGAGATGAGGGTACTTCCTCCTTCATCTCCATCATCGTCTCTCCACCTTCAAGAATCAAACTTCTTCCTCACTCTCCGGAGCACCACTACAACCACCACCACCCTTTACTTTTTCCCCATCGTTATCTTCACCTTTAGATTCAGTCGCCAATGATCCAATTCTCCCCCATTTCTCTATCCTTCCTTGTCCTCCACATATTTCTCTTCCGCCGCAATTGCTTTTGGATCTCCGGCTTCCACTGGCACACATCTCGTAGACTCACAGCTCCGTCACGATGCCGTCTCTTACCATCCTGAATTGCTCTCTCTCATCTCTCTCCCAGGATGACTTCGACGGCGACGAGTTAGGGATTTGTAGAGAAGGGAGATTCTAATTTTTTTTCCTGTGTGTGTTTTAATGGAAATGTTAGGATAGTCATTTTATTGTTTAATGAATGCTATGTTCGGTAGAAATCATCCTGTGTGCTATTCTAAGAAGAAAAACTTAAAACTGTGTTATCTATGAGAATAGCCCTTATACTATTTACTTATATTTATTATTTGATTTAATAATTTAATATGTATGATTTTATTTTATTTTCGTTTTTAATTAATAAGGAAAGTGAGACCCATTATTTTATATTGTTTTGATACATATTTGATTGAGATACTCTGAATTTTATCATTACAAAAAAAAAAGTTTTAATGATAAATATTTATCTCAACTTCTAATCTAAACCGTTTATCTCAACTTCTAATCTTTATCGTACATTACAAATGATATCATAATGACAATTATACCCAAAATCTTTAAAAATCAAAGAAACACAATGACACATACCGTAATGTAACACATGACTAAAGGTTATTTCCAAAAAGGTTCATGTTTTGATATAGTAGATTCAAACCATAATAAAATATAATTACACAATTTCATATTATTTTAAAACATAATTTCAAAATTTCCAACATTTTATAAATGAAGTCGAAAAATAGGACATAATTTACTACTATAGTTTAAAAAGTACAAAAGAAAATTGAAGCACATAAATCAAGCATGATCGGAACTATGTAGACGGTAAGGGGGTCAGATGACCCCACTAAATTTTTTTCGGTGTGCATTTTTCTAAATGACAACTAATCAAAACCAGATGGAGTATTTACTTTTTATTATCTTTCTAAAAACAAGTTTCGGGGATCCAGATAACAAACAAATTTAATGGCTCGGGTGCAGGTATAACTTTTCTGTGCTGCTGATTTTGCAGGGTGGATTATGGCGGGGCGGGTTTGACCTGCTAGCCAGCTCTAATAGAGGGATATGGAGGAATCACTAGAATATTTGTTCCCCTTTGTTTGTTACGGTTTATGTATCTGTGTAATATTTCAATTTATGGTATATGGTGGTGCATGAGGACATGCTTAAAAGAATTGATTTAGCTGCCTAAGTCAACAAAGCGCACTTATCTTTTTCGGGACACTTCCTGAGAGAACTCCAAAGTTAAGCGTACTTGAGCTGAAATAATCGAAGGATGGGTGAACTATTGGAAAGTGATTCTCAGTACTGTGTAGTGAGAACAAAACACGAAGAACAGTCACGTGTTGATTGTAAAGTCAGTAAACAAGTCTCTTGAACCTTCAAAAATAATGCACGGGGCATCGGACAAGAGCGGGCCCACAGACCAAGAGAGTAGCCATGGGGTCCACAGACAGTGGCAGTTAGGGTAGTATCAAAGTAGAACCGAAATACGTGTTCAGTCATGAAGGCTCACACCGTCAGGGGTGATGGTCCAGGTGTTCAACGAAGACATTGCAGTCTATGAGAGGGGATGATTGTAACATTCTAATTTCTGGTAAATTGTGGTGCATGTGGAGAGACTTGAAAGAATTCATTTGACTAATTATGTCAACAAAGTGTAATTACCTTTTCGGTATATATTTGGGAAGAGAACTCCATATTTAAGCGTACTTAAGATTGAGTAATCAAATGATGGATGACCTATTGAGAAATGATTCTTGATACCGTGTGAGTGATGAAAATGAAAGAGTTTGTTAAGGTTTTAATCATATTAAACAGCCCTAGAACAAATTTTATGCCTATAACCTAGTGTCAATTGAATCCAAAAGGAGATCTCGAAAAACCTAGAGTTTAAGCAGCGGAAGATGATTAGGTAATCGAGATCAGAATCGCTTCAAGTGCTGCGCCTCTACAGAAATCCACACTCATGCAAGACTGGACGACACGGATGCAAGTGCCTTCCCGAACGATTCGCCTTTGGGTTGCGCTGCATTTCTGTGATGGCCAGGAACTTATGTGTCTCTCAAAGTCGTGCCTTATATCTCATATATAGGCGACATGAGAAAACCTAATTGACCGATGCACCGAACCGTCACGATTTAAAATTAAAACAAGTCTGGTTTCTGATCCCGAGTGGTATCGATCGACACTAACCATTGATGCTGATCGACACCCTTATATACATTGATCTGATCATTACTCTAATGATCAAACCCAAATTAGATTATCCAGTTTGCTTAGGTGTGTGACTCTATAGGATCATATGATAATGGTAATGAGTTCATAACTCATAAGTTATAAGCGACTTCTAACAAAACATTATAACCGTCCAATATCATATGATTATCTTATCTCGACATCACGACTCTATTAGAATAAATACAAGTATGATTTCAGGACATTCCTTTTTGTCTCCCACTTGTACTGAAATCAACTATTCCAAGAATCCCTTTGTCTCAATATCTCGACCTGGCATAAGGCAAGAACTCGTGTCATCCTTAATCAACCAGATCATGTTTATCGAACTCCGATTCATACTGATTGAAACAAACGATTGACATTCAACTCGTTTGAGCGCGGCCACGCATTTTCAGTATCAAATCTTCGATAGGCCCATAGATATTTATCTCCCGTTATATGGGAGGGACAAATTCCATCTTGTTTCATCCCTGTTCCCTACACACTTCATAATATGTCCAATCAATGTCTTTATAGTCACCAGTTACTGGTGATGTTTGACAAAGTCGAAACATACTAATTCATGTGTAAGAAATCATGATGAACTCAAGTCTAAGGACTATACTCTATAGTCGTAATGAGAAACTCTTATGACACTCATATAACAATCTTGTAGAGTTCTCATTTGCAGGTCAGGTCCGATCAGGTGTTCTCTAACACATATCTATGTGATTGACTTTAATACTCCTATTAATGACTCCATGAAACTTAGTCATCATTCACCTCACATACTTGTCTCTCGCGGTTATTAATGTCCAACTTTAATAACCTCGACTATGGACACATATAAGTTATGTCATCTATCACTTATAGAGTTTGATGACCAAATGATCAAATCACTTATTTAATGATCTATAAGAATGCAATAAATTACTTTTGGACTATTATTTAATAAAATAACTAAATAAGATTGAAACAATTTCATTAAATAAAACAGAACCAATTGTATGTTAACATGAACATCAAAAACATAAATAAGATAACTCCCACTGAAAACAAGGTTCCTACTTAAGAAATATAATGCCTATAGCAGCAGCATGACTCTCATGCTTAGGCCGTGGGAGTGGCTTAGTCAGAGGATCAGCGACATTCTCGTCGATCGGAACTCTGCTGATCTTCACATCTCCTCTCTCAATGATATCACGAATCATATGACATCTCCTCTCTATGTGTTTGGATTTCTGGTGTGATCTAGGCTCCTTCACCAGGCTCCATTGTTGTCACAAAACAAAGCCACAGGCTCATAAATACTAGGAATAACACCAAGCTCAAAAATGAACTTCCTAATCCAAACAGCCTCCTTCGCCGCTTCAGAAGCAGCGATGTATTCAGCCTCCATCGTGGAGTCCGCAACGGTGGTCTACTTGGAAATCTTCCAACTGACTGCAACTCCATTTAGACAGAAGACGTAACCAGATTGTGATCTGAAATCGTCTTTATCTGTCTGAAAACTAGCGTCCGTATAGCCACTCACTACAAGCTCATCACTTCCTCGGTACACTAAGAACTTATCCTTAATATTTCTCAAATACTTCAGGATTGTGTTGACGGCAGTCCAGTGACTCTCACCGGGATCAAATTAGTATTGACTCGTCATGCTTAAAGCACAAGCAACATCTGGACGAGTACAGAGCATGGCATACATGATGGATCCTATCGCAGAAGCAAAGGGAATCCTACTCATGCGTTCTCTCTCAGCAGGTGTCGAAGGACACTGTGTCATGCTGAGAGTAATGCCATGAGACATCGGAAGCAAGCCTTCTTGGAATCATGCATATTGAACCTGTGTAGGACCTTATCAATATAAGTGTCCTGACACAATCCAATTAGCTTCCTTGATCTATCTCTAAAGATTCTTATTCCAAGAATATAGGCGGCTTCTCCCATGTCTTTCATCAAGAAACAACTTCCGAGCCAATCCTTTACGGACTGAAGTAATGGAATATCATCTCCGATGAGGAGTTGTCATCTACATACAATACGAGAAATGCAACTGCGCTCCCACTAGTCTTCTTGTAAACGCATGGCTCCTCTTCGTTCCTGATGAAGTTAAACTTTTTAACTGCTTCATCAAACGAAGATTCCAACTCTGAGATGCTTACTTCAATCCATAAATGGATTTATGAAGTTTGCATACTTTCTCAGCCGCATTAGGATCAATGAAACCTGGAGGTTGTGTCATGTACACGGATTCTTCCAGAATCTCGTTAAGCAAAGCTGTTTTCACGTCCATTTACCAAATCTTATAATCATGATGAGCGGCTGTTGCTAGGAAAATCTGAATAGATTTAAGCATAGCGACTGGGGAATAGGTTTCCTCAACGTCAACACCATGAACTTGTTTGAAACCTTTTACCACCAACCTAGCTTTGTAAATCTGAACGTTTCCATCCACATCGATCTTCTTCTTGAAGACCCATTTACACTCAATGGCTTTTACACCATAATGTAAATCACCCAAAGCCCATACTTGGTTCTATGACATGGATCCCGTTTCGGATTCAGCGGCCTTAAGCCACTTTTCGTAGTCAGAGCCGATCATTGCTTCTTCGAAAGTCGCAGGTTCGTCACTGTCAATGATCAACAGATCATGGCAGTTGGTCACGAGAAATCCATATCTCTTGGGCTCGTGACGAATTCTTTCGGATCTGCGAACTTCAGTCACCACAGGAGCAGATTCTACAACTTTTGTAGATCAAACCGCTGCTCTTTCGGGACAGGTTGAGCAGGCTCCTGTGATTCTTGAATTTCTTCGAGTTGTACTTTACTCCCACTGTTCTTCTTGGAAAGAAATTCTCTCTCAAGATAAACACAGTTCCGAGCAACAAACACTTTGTTCTCGGATCGGTTGTAAAAGTAGTAAGCCTTGGTTTCCTTTGGATAACCTATGAAGTAGGACTTATCAGATTTAGGTGCAAGCTTATCAGATATTAACCGTTTGACATAAGCTTCACAACCCCAAAATTTTAGAAAAGACAGACTTGGAACTTTTCCAGTCCACATCTCATATGGCGTCTTTTCAACTGATTTTGATGGAACTCTGTTCCGCGTAAACGCAGACGTTTCTAGAGGATAATGGAAGATCTACTTGACTCATCATCGATCAGACCATATCTAATAAAGTCTGATTCCTCCTTTTAGACACACCGTTCCACTAAGGTGTTCCAAGAGGAGTGAGTTGTGAAACAATTCCACAATCACTCAGATGATCACTAAACTCTTGACTTAAGTACTCACCTCCGCGATCTGATCGAAGAGCTTTGGTACTTTTGCCAAGTTGGTTCTGTACTTCATTCTGGAAGTCTTTGAACTTTTCAAAGGATTCCGATTTATGTCTCATTAGATAGATATAACTGTATCTACTGAAGTCATCAGTAAATGTGATGAAGTACTGAAAATTTCATCTAACACTAATGCTCATTGGGCCGCACACATCAGTATGTATAAGGCCCAATAGGTCACCGACCCTTTCATTGAATATGTTGAAAGGGGCCTTTGTCATTTTTCCCAATATGCAGAATCCACACTTCTCAAATGATTCAAATTCAAATGAGTCTAAAAGCCCATCATTATGAAGCTTCTGAATCATTTTCTCATTTATGTGGCCCAAACGACAGTGCCAGAGAAAAGTGGGGTTCGAGTCATTGGTTTTTAACCGTTTGGTACTTATGTTATAGACAGGAAAAGATTGGTTAAGAATATAAAGCCCATTCTCTAATGGAGCGCTACCATAAAACATTTCATTACAATAAAAAGAACAACACTTGTTTTTAATCGAAAAATGAAAATCTTCTAATAAATCCAAAACAGAAATAGAAATGATGTTTCTGCTTATAGAAGGTACATAATAGCAATTATTCAATTCTAAAATCAAGCCTGACGGCAAAGACAAATGATATGTTCCTACGGCTAATGCAGCAACTCTTGCTCTATTCCCAACGCGCAGGTCCACTTGTTCTTTCTCCAGCGTTCTACTTTTGCTTAGACCCTACATATTAGTACAAATATGAGCGCCACAGCCGGTATCCAATACCCAAGAGTTAAAACCTGAAGTACTAACATTTACTTCTATAACATAGATACCTGGAGAAGTCTTTTCAAACGTCTTCTTCGAGTTCTTTAGATATCCTAGATATTGTTTGCAATTTCTTTTCCAATGCCCAGGCTTCTTGCAATAATGACATTTACCAGCATCAGTGGGGCTGCTTTTAGACTAGGAAGAAGCTTCAGGCTTGTCCTGATTCTCAATCTAGACTGCCTTGGTCTTTCCCTTGTTCTTAGCGGGTTTCTTAAACCTTTTACCCCCTTGCACCAACAGTATATTAGGGGTGCCCCTCTTGATGTTTGGCTCAGCTGTCTTGAGCATGCCATGCAATTCAGTCAAAGTCTTTGTCATGTTGTTCATGTTATAGTTCATAACAAACTGATCAAAGTTCAACGGCAAGGACTGCAAAATGATATCCGTAACCAACTCTTGGCTAAGGGGACAATCCAGTTTTGCCAGGTTATCAATATAACCCATCATCTTAATGACATGTGGGCTAACTGGACCATCCTTTGGTAGCTTACACTCAATGAGAGATTTAACCGTCTGGAATCTCTCAGTTCGTGTCTGTTCCTGAAACATCCCTTTCAGGCTAGTGATCATCTCAACCGGCGACGCCATGTCCTCATATTGCTTATGCAAGTCCGAGTTCATGGTTACCAGCATGAGACACTACATTAGTGTCGGTCGACACCAACTGAATCGGATTAAAGACGTTAATCGATTTACTTCTTGAACCGATCGCGATAACTCGATCCGATCTAATTGAATCGATCGTGATAAACCAAGCTGTGTCGATCGACACCAATGGTTTTAAGGGAAAACAATCAAATGATCTAAACCTAAAATTTTCTCGAGAATGCACAGGCCATGTCGACCGACACACACTGGGTTTCGATCGACACCCCTTCGCAGAAAACCTAGATTGAACAATTTTGAAACTAACAATTTGAACAAAATTAATCTAGCATGCAATTCCTATATATCATATATATCTCAGTTTAAATTCTACCAATTCAATTATATGCTCCAGATTCAATAAAAACACTAGGATCTGATACCACTGAAGGAATTTGTTAAGGCTTTAATCATATTAAACAGCCTTAAAACAAATACAATGTTCAGGATCTAGTGTCAATTGAATCTAAAAGGAGATGTCGAAAAACCTGGAGTTTAAGAAGCGGAAGATGAATAGGTAATCGAGATCAGAAGCGCCTCAAGTGCTGCGCCTCTACAGAAATCCACACTCATGCAAGACTGGACGACAGGGATGCTAGTGCCTTCACGAACAGATTCGCCTTTGGGTTGCTATGTGTTTCTGTGACGGCCAGGAACTTCCGTGTCTCTCAAAGTCATGCCCGATATCTCATATATAGGCGACATGAGAAAACCTAATTGACCGATGGACCAACTCGATTTATAATTAAAACAAGTCTAGTTTCTGATCCCGAGTGGTGTCGATCGACACCTTCACAGAAACACGATATCAATGTATATCTTATATACATTGATCCGATCATTACTTTAATGATCAAACCCAAATTAGATTATCTAGTTTGCTTAGGTGTGTGATCCAATAGGATCATATGATAATGGTAATGAGTTCATAACTCATAAGTTATAAGCGACTTCTAGCAAAACATTATAACCGTCGAATATCACATGACTGTCTTATCTCGACATCACGACTCTATTAGAATAAATACAAATATGATTTCAGGAAATTTCCTTCAGAAAAACACGGTGAATGGTAACGTGATGATTGTACGATCAGTAAACAAGTTTCTTGTACCTCCTAAAAATAATGCACGGAACGTCTGATGAAGATGGATCCATCGACCAATAAAGTGGTTGTGAGGCCCACAGACGTTAGTGGGTAAAGGGCATTTAAGCTACGTTCTTTCTCGGATATATAAATGTTATTCATAGACTGAGATTTCATATGTAGATTTATATTCTCTGCTATATTCATGTGATCATTTTGATAAGGACGATTTGATTTATATGCGCGATTAATCTTCCACTCACATTCTATAAATCTTGTGCTGTGGGATTACTATTTGAATTTATGGAATAGAAGAGAGAAACTTATCATACTTTACTAAAAGAGTTTAACAATTTAGGGATTTCACATATATGTTTGCATGTTGTTCTTCTATTGGCAATATCTAATTGGTCACTTGACGAACAAGTGTGTTCTCTATGAGGAAATTGAGAAGAAGCTTAAGCTTCTGAAGATAACTAATGAGGCATAACAAAACACACTTGCAAAAGACCTTGGGATTATTATGATTTAAATTTATGGAATAAAAGAGAAGATTTTATCATACCTTAAAGAAGTTTAACAATTTAGGGATTTCACATATATGTTTGCATGTTGTTCTTCTATTGTCAATAACTAATTGTTCACTTAGACGAAAAACTATGTTCTCTTTTCGTTTAAAGGAACCTGAGGAAATTCAGAGGAACCTTAAGATTTTAAAGCTAATATACAGGAAACAATGAGAAATCAGACTATGATGTCGAAGTTATATCTTCTACAAAATGAGCCATACTTTTGCTTACAAATTTTGCAAGTCAACAAAATCTCTTTTCTTGAGTTTTTTTCTTATAAATTTTGGAACCCTTATTTTATTTCCTAAATTTAGTTGGGATGAATTCCAATTCCCACATTACAAATGGTGTTTTGTGACGTTGTCTAGATGGCAACATAACAAAAGGTGGACGAAGAGAAAAAGATTCCTGAATTATCATAGATGTTCTGAGTTGTGGAGGCTTCTGCTTGACATGATACATAGATGTTCTGATGTTGAGAATTGAAAATACAAAATAATTGCTAGATTTGATATTTGGTAAGAGTATCGATCAAACCATCAGACTCGCGGGCTTTGGTTCATACTGTGTAATTGACATGAGCAATAATAGGTTGGAGTTTCTGAAAGTTATCGAGTACTTTTCTTTTTGTAGGATAGTCTGGAGGAAAACCATTGCATCTTATAGCAATTTAGGCAATGTGACCAACCTTATTACATAAAGAGCAAATTGATTTTCACTTATGTGCACCTATTTGAAGATAGCAACCAGTAGTTGCAGAACTATTATCAGAAACTTGGAAAGCAGTTGGATGACCAACATCAATGAATCCTCTTTTATTGTCATCATGATCCAGAATATTTTAAACCTCAACCAATGATGGTAAGACCTTCTTCACAATGATCTGCCTTTGAATAAGAGAATATGATTCGTTTAAACCAGCTAGAAACTTGACAATCTTATCATGCTTAGCTTTTTGTTGTAGATGAGCTGCTTACCACAAGTATAAGGATCACCAGGTTCTTCAGAGTTCTCCAAATTACTCCACAATGTCTTCAAAGTAGTAAAATAATATGATAGAGAAATTGTTCCCTGGCGCAAATCTTGTACCTCTTGTGGAAAATTAAAAGTCCTAGATACGTTTGTCAGATGAATTGACTATGCAAATCACATCAAATATCAGTAACATCATACATATGCACTATACTATGATATATATGTGGTGAAACTGAGTTAAGTATCCATGACTTAACAAGACTATTGCATGTAGACCATAATCAGAATTTCAAATTGGATGCATGAGAACAAGGTAGAGTTCCATCAAGAAATCATATTTTGTACTCATCAGAACATTCCAATTATCATAGTTTGTTACATCGAGTTTGAGAGATACCATTTGAAACCTTGGATGATCGGACTTGTGCATGAAGAAGGGCGAATGAATCAAATCTTGACCATCGGCAACAATAGCAACTCGCGAAGCTTGATGATCCAGACTTGAGATCACCAGAGAAGCAATCAGAGCAGAACATGTTGACAAAGTGGATCGTGTTTATCTTCGCGTAATTTTCTTCATAGAAACTATTGAAACTCAAAAAACAAACCAAAAAGATCGATAAAGGAGCCCATAAATGGTGAAATCAAGCAGTAAAATAGATTGATGTGACTCTGATAGTGTATCACAAAAAGAGACATTAAAAAAGAAGATTTATTATCAAAATATCTCGTGTTATTAATCTTGTTCAACTGTAAAAATATTTATATATGTACAAGTAAATCATAAACCAGATTATTAAACCACTGCATGGACACTATGTACATGGATAAACCAATATCTTCCATTCGAACTTTCATTGTTGTGAAAAGAAATTTAGTCCCAATTATTGAATCAAAATCACTAGCCCTTAATTTGCACAAGGTTGAGTCAAATGCCTCGATCCGTCAATGGATTCATGAATCAAAAATACCCTAGATCTACTTTCCAAATTAATAGATCAAATGTAGTACTTAGGGGTCGAATTCCACAGAGACTCAAGATCACATAATATATTGTAGTTATCACAGAGACTCATGGTATTGTCAGGAACTCAGGAATACAAGTTAATCAGGATTCTGCTATGTTCTAGAACTCGAAACATGATAATAAACTGAACCAGCTGTCGCTGAGTTAACTAATTATGTCTAGCAACCTAGAAAAGCAAATTCCTTTGTGAATGAACAATTTGCTCACCTAAGGGTCTTTCTAGTTAATTAATCAACTTTCGTTGCGAGAATCAACCTATCATCAATAATCTAAGTGGCCAGTTCAGATCAAGCATTAATCACAACTTAGATGAAGAAATAGTGTTCCAGAATCCTTAACTAACTAATCAACCTAACAATCAATGAAATCCCTAATAAGAAACCTTAAACCTAACTAGCAAACTACTCAGACATAGAAATTGAAACAATAAACATGATTGAATAAGATTGCATAAAAGAAATCAATAGAGAATAAAATGAGTTCTGAATCTTCTTCGAAGGAGTCTAAATTCTTCTCTCCAAAACTCTGCTACAAATATTTGTCAAGAGAATAAAGCTTAGAATAAAATATTTGTTCAAACAATGACCTTAAAACCTATAAATAGTAGTGTAAAATATACGTGGGGCTTATCTGTAATTATAAAAAAACTTCAGGGACTCTTTTACAATTTCTTCAAAGCTTAGAAGATGGAGAACAAAATTGCCGTCAGAAGCTGGTGTTGCTGACACTCACCCTTGGACTTTACTAGAACTCCAGTTTCATCTGGAAATCAACTCCAAAAAGCTCCACAACTTCTAAATGTGATCCAAACATATCTAAACCTGAAAAGACTCTAAAAAGACTCTAAAACACAAAAATACTCTAAAAAGACTCAAAAACACAAAAATACTCTAAAAAGACTCCAAAACACAAAAAATACTCTAAAAACAATACTTATATCATGGTTAAAAATAGCCCTGGGCATTTTAACCGAAAACCGAAAACCGAACCGAAACCGAACCGAAATAACCGAAACCGAACCGAACCGAATTTTATGATTAACCGAACGGTTACTAAATTTCTATAACCGAAAAAACCGAACCGAAACCGAACCGAACCGAAACCGAACCGAAACCGAACCGAAATAACCGAACCGAAACCGAATGGATAACCGAACGGATAACTGAATAGCCGAAATACGATCCATATACTTAAAAATATTATTTATATTTATATTTAAAATAATTAAATAATTAAAATTAACCAAATATTAGTAAAAAACCGAATTATCCAAAATTATCCAAATGTTTTATCCAAAATATCCGAAATTATCCGATATTATCCGAAGTTATCCGGTTTTTTATCCAAATTATCCAAAAAATATAAAAAAAACCGGAACCGAAACCGAAATAACCGAACCGAAACCGAACCGAAACCGAACCGAATTTTATGATTAACCGAACGGTTACTAAATCTCTATAACCGAAAAAACCGAAAACCGAAAAAAACGAACCGAAACCGAACCGAATTTTATGATTAACCGAACGGTTACTAAATATCTATAACCGAAAAAACCGAAAACCGAAAAAAACCGAACCGAACCGAACCGAAAACGAAACGCCCAGGGCTAGTTAAAAACCATAGAAACCATGATATATCAACTCCCTTAGACTTAGATTTTTATTGCCCTCAAGCCAAACAGAAAACAAAGACATGTGAAAGAGGTTTGAAAACATGGATCTCACATTCTCAATTAGAATAGTCGCACCAATTGCTTAAACCTGTAATCCACATACTGTATAAATCAATTAAAAAATCGATCACCATGTACTTCTCCTTAGTTACATTGCAGTTTTTTCAGATTAACTCAACAATTTATCCACTATCCTTCATTGCATAGAGACTAACAATGCTTCCCATGCAAAAAACCTTATAGACTCCTTCCCATACTATACATTGATAAATACAACCATGTAATTCACCTATTTGGTACTCATTCTCTCTCCCCAGATTGATTCTTTTCTCATACTCTACATTTATCTTTTGGTTCTTTTTCATATCTTTTTTTTTTTATTCTTATGCAAAGATGTGACGAATAGTGGGGTCGACGAAAATTTTTCTATCCCTGCTTCCTCCTTTGTGTGATCATTCCTTCAAAGTAAAACATTGGGGTCGACGAAAATTTACCTATCCCTTTACTCAAAAGAAAATCATCTCATCTTTTCATCTGTTTCTCAGGCTTTTTAGAATGAGGGAGAGGAGTACCACAAGCTTTTCACAATGGCTGCAAATGTCTGGTATGAATGAGGGAATCAAGCTCTTTGATCACCAGTAAGAATTAATACATCTCGGTTAATAGCTCAGGCCTTTGAAATCTGTTGGAAAAGTAGGTATCTCTAGTAGACTGGTCAGACCTTACATTTTTCATTAGTTTTTAATTGAATGGATCCAACAGATATAGTAACTAAGTAGAAACATCCAACTCAACATTCAAAGAGATAGTTCATAAATCCCAACCAAATTTTTACTCAATAAAACAACACAACTGACTCAAAACAAAACAAAGCAAGATACATTAGTACTTTCCTCCTCTTGACTTAAGTAACACTGTCGCAAGTGTTATCAAGCCATAAGATTGGAAAGAAACCGAAGTAAAAACAAATGAACAAGAAAAACTCAAGAATACGTACCTGGTCAGGTGGTGTCAGGCGACACTAGTAGTGGGTATCTGTCGACTTTTTTTGTTTTTCTGACACAAGGGAAAAAAATTAGTAAAAACTAAACGAAATTCAAAGAAAGTTCTACCTAAAACTGGGTTGTCTCCCACTAAGCGCTTATTTTCAGTTATTAGCTTGACTATGTTGGGGCTTAGCCATCTGGTGGATCAGAGAGTGGCAGTGAATGCCTTTGAGAAGTATATCTCATCATCCAAGGTGGTGCATGGGCAGTTTGTACATGAGATCGACCAAGGAAGTGTGGAACACTTCTTTTTCCTGCAAAATCATCAAAAGAAATACCAAGCTCTCTACGAGAATCTTGTAACTTGCATAACTTTGAAACAGATGGAAGTGTGTTATTGATGATATGAGGTGGTTTAGAATTGGGAACATGAAGTGCATACCTTTGCTTTTCCTATGTCTATGGAGTGTGAGATGTGGAGTTTTTTGTTTAGCAACAATTGACGATCTTGCAGCACTAGAAACCTCCGGAAAAATATGTGTTTTGATCGTTTTTGGGTTGTTCTATGGAGGGTGTCGACCAACACCAAGAGTGGTATCGACCGACACTAAACCTGCAACTCGAATTTCTACATTTTTCTACAATTCAGCTCTGTAGACCTTGTCTCCGTCACAAAAATATCATCCTCCATCAACTTGTTTTTGACTGGATCCTTATCTTCGAGCCTAGTTCCTGAAGAGATGATCTCCACTCCAATCCTCAAGCGCATCAGTTTTCTTAGAAGTCTCAACCAATTTTTTTTAAACAACCAGCTTGTTCACGAACAATTCTTAGGTTCACCCCCTATGGCGAACCTATAGATACACCTCCCTCTTAAAGACCAATCAAAATGCCACATCATTATTAGTAAAATAATAAAACAAATTAAAAATTAAAATTTTGGGCTTATGGTTAGTGTTTTGGGTTTAGGGTTTAGTATTTTAGGTTTAGGGTTTAGCGTTTTGGGTTTAGGGTTTAGTGTTTAAGGTTTAGGGTTTAGTGTTTTGGGTTTAATGTCATCTGACTCCTCATCAATGATAACCTCTATAGAAAAGGTTCATGACCTTATCACCCAAATCAAGCTCTATCTGCCCTTCTCTGACATCAATAATAGCGCCTGCTGTAGCTAAGAAAGATCCATAAGAAGAGGATCTTGAGGGTTCTTCCTTATATTCCAAAACGACAAATTCTGTGGAGATAGTGCAGCCTGCAATCTCAAGTGGAACATCCTCTAAGACACCTACTGGAATCCTCTTGTAACGCTCAGCAAGGATAAGATGGATCCTTGTAGGCTTGAAGTCTGTCAAACCAATCCTTACAGCAACAAAATAAGGCACCAGGTTAATGCTTGAGCCAAGGTCACAGAGAGAGTGAGGAAACCTTCCTGTTGAGATGGAGAAGTCGAGCACAAAATTTCCTGGGTCAAGTAACTTTTATGGAATCTTACTATGTATCATTGCACTGACCTGTTCAGAGACTCTCACCTTCCTCTCTTTCCTTGATTATGTATTTTCAATAGGATTGCACTGATGTCCTTTGTGAGCAGAGCTGCTTCCTCAAGAATTGCACCATTCACAACCATCATCTTAGCATACCTCTTAATTTGAGGTGAAAGCTTGACTGCATCAACCAATGGTATCTCAATCAACACTTTATCCATTATTTCCTTGCATCTGGTCTCTTCCACCTCTTGTTTAGACATTTTGAGCTTCAGGTAAGGTATCTTAGGTTTGTAGACCTTATCTTCTGTGGGTAATGGTGTTTTAGGGCGATCAGCACGCTCTTCTGACGGCAATTGAAAAGCATACGTCTGGTGTCAATGGATACCCCAATCTGGTGTCGCTCGACACTCAAAACTTGTGTCTAGTTGCATCCATTTTTGTCCGTCATGACTTGAGAAATCACGATTTTTCGCTTGTGTAGACCGACACTCCTCATGGGTGTTGACCGACACCATGTCTGTGGCTCCAAAATTCTTCATCAAACTCTGCAAACTCCATGAATATTTCTTCACATCTCATCATGATGGCATTAACATGATGCATTGGGTTGGTATCAGTCTTTCTAGGAATAAATTCTTCTTGCCTTTTTATCGAATCAGCAATTTGAGCAACCTGAATATCCAGCTTCTTAACATGAGCACCCAAAGACTCAATCTTCCCATTCAGATCAGTATACAAAGCATCCAGCTTCCCATTAAAGTTCACAGTCATATTTGTCAGACCTTCCAAAACCTGCTCTAACCTTGACTCCATCTTGTTATTTTGCTCAGGAAGTTTTTGGTAGGACTTTGACCACCTTCTAATTTCCCAGCCAGCCTCTTCCTATCAGAGTCTGCATTTTTGGTACTATTGCTATATACAAAGTTCTCAATAAGCTTTTGAGCTTCTTCTGGGCTCCTAGTATTGAAGTTTCCTTGGCTTGCAGCATCCAAAGCCATCTGATATATCCAACATATCCATCTAAAAAAGATACCCAGCAACTGAACATCACTAATGCCATGGTGTGGACACTCTCGTTGGTAAGCTCTAAACCTCGGCCAATAACCCTTAAATGCTTCAGTATGTCCTTGAGAGAATGTAGAGATCTTTGTTCTCATACCCTCAAACCTTGCATCATCAAAGAAGTTGTTGAGAAAAATATTTTTGGTATCATACCAGGTGGTTAGAGAACCTGGTTGCAAGTTTTTGAGCCAATAAGCTGCATCCACAGCAAGAGAGCATGGGAACAGCTTGCAGAACAGATAATCCTTAGAGACTCCATTCAGCTTGATGCTTGATACCAAGTCCTCAAACTTCTCAATGTGGTCTATGAGATGCTCAGTAGGAAGACCATGAAAAAGATGCTGACCCACAAGAGTGAAGTATGCATGTTTCAGGACAAATTTCAGACCTATTTTCATAGAACTGATCAGGCCCGTTGTAGTCAGCAAGGGTTCTTCCTCGAACAGCTTGTGCAGCAGTTGCAGCCACTGACTGCCCAACAGAAACAATTGGGGCAATTTCTATTACGACAGTCCCCTGATCATCAACCAAATCTCCATCTTCATTCCTTTTGTGAATCTCTTGGTCTCGTAAGACTCCAGCAGCATCAGGCTTGATGATCACTCTCCTCATGTCTGCTGATTTCTTAGCTTTTTTGTTTGTTCATTCTAACTCTCTCAGCTCCTGATTGGAAAAATTCAACAGTGGAGTGTCCTTATTGCTTCTGGTATCATGATTATGCATACACCTGAAAAAAAAGAGAAAGAACTATATAAGTAAACAAAAATAAAATAAAGTGCCTAGGCTAAATTATATTCCTAATCTAATAGCGAAACGATGAGTCGCCGACAACGGCGCCAAAATTTGATATGCTCAAAAATACCCTAGAGCTACTCTCCAAATTAAGAGATTGAATGTAGTATGTAGGGGTCGAATTCTACAGAGACTCAAGATCACATAGTAAATTTTAGTTATCAAATTAAGCTAAACAAGAATGATTGTAAATTAAAACAATAGAGCAATTAAAATTGGTATTAAGATCAGATGGGAAAAATGTCAGGCTCGGATATTCTCAGGAAATCAGGAATGCAAGTTAAATCAGTCAATCTGGATTCTGCTATGTTCTAAAACTCAAACCACGATAATAAAGTGAACCAGCTGTCGCTGCGAAAACTATCTATGTCTAACAACTTAGAAAAACAAATTCCTTTGTGAAATCAAAAGTCTAGACATGCAATATTTTCAGGCTCGATTTGTTCACAAATCCTCCATACCAAATTCCTTTGTGAATGGACAATTTGCTCACCTAAGGTTCTTTCTTGATAATTAACCAACTTTCGTTGTGAAAATCAACCTATGATCAATAATCTAACTGGCTAGTTCATATCAAACATTAATCACAACCTAGATGAAGAACTAGTGTTCAAGAATCCTTAACTAACTAATCGACCTAACAATCCATGAAATCCCTAAGAGAAACATTAAACCTAACTAGCAAACTACTCAGATAAATAAATTAAAACTATATACATGATTGAATAAGATGAAACTATATACATACCCGGGCAGTCGATCCGGGCCTAGCGAGTTAGCGAACAATCGGAGATTAATCAAGAAGTACACGGGAATTAATTTTTTAATAAATTTAATGTATTTATAACATAATTAACATATTTATGGATAATAATCAAATCTAAAATTTTGTAAAAATATTTTTATATAAGATTTTTAAATAAACCATATAAGAACAAATATGAGAATTTTAAAACAAAGATTATCATAATCTAATTTCTAATTTTTTTAAAAAAGGTTAGACAAAATTAAATTGAGACGAATGTAACAAAATCACCTTAATTTCCCAATATTACAAATTATATAAGAGGAGTTTATATAAAGTGAAGTAATGATTGAAATAGGTGAATTTGAAGTCTGTACTGCTTGCACAAGGAAGATGCTGCCAATTGACTAAGATGCTGATTGGTTCACCCGCTATCACCCGCAAACGCAAACGCAGCGGGTAATAGCGGTTGACGGCGGTTAGTAACAATCATAAAAACCGATCTGTACCGCTTCAAACCGCTTTATACCGCTCAAATCCAAAAGCTGCTTTCAGAAAGCGTTTCTGGTTGTGGGCGGTGGCGGGTGGTTCCAAATTTTTTATTTTTTTCAAAATATAAAATAAAATATCTTAAAATTAATAAAAAATAAAAAAATTATAAAAATTGGAAAAAGTTAAGAAATTTTTTTATTTTCTCGTATCAATAATTTTTATATTAAATTATTATTTTAATATATATATATCATTTATCAACTAAAGTTTATATATGTAATTATATATATATTATAAAAAATTCAAACCTCTTAATACTTTTATTTTATTTTTTATTTGGTAATGTATAATATATACATATTAGTTAAATATATATATGTCTATACAATTATGTTTTTATACAGAAAATTGTTTTAGATTCTAAAAAATATTTATTATACGATTTAGTTTTTGGTCTTTAAATATTAATTTTACATATATTTATATATAATTTCTGGTTTTTATATAAATGATATATTTTATGTATTTTATTATTTTAATATCAAACCGCTAGTACACCCGCTGTCAACCAGTCAAAAATGTCCAGCAAACGCAACATTTTCCAACCGCTATACCAATCGTACAAAACGCTCATTAACACTCATAACCGCAATCGCCCGCTTCCGCAAACTCCCGCAACCGCAGTTGCAACCGCTGCGGGTGAACCAAGTAGAGTCTTTTGCTTTAACCAAGGAATCTACTTTTATTTTGTTGGGCTTCAAGTTTATTTAATTATAGTTGGACCTCATTTTGGACTTTGTTGATATACGTAAGGATTGATGTTAATAACTATGAGTCAACCGACTCGAGATTTTCTGTAAAAATTTTAACCCGTTATCCGTCTTTCCCTCAGTCACTCGAAAGTTAAAACACATTCTTAATCGCCAATAAAATTAAGACTTGATGGGAGTTTGCTCGCATATGAAGTTAAGACTTGCCAAAATAGTTCAATTGAATTTTTCGTTTACAAACGTTGCTCAAAGTCGTAATTTTCTTGTAGTTTTTTTTTCTGGGATTTTGCCAACTCGGTTTTGAAGAATTACTCGTCAATTTATGTAGTTACGGGCCAACGCGGATAATTGCGCCGATTACCTAAACTCACCACGGTAAGTTCCCGATGAGCGTATTTCTGGCTGTATAAATGCTAACGCGGCCGCGTTTTCGAACATTGGTCTAAACAATGACCTAAAAACCTATAAATAGTAAAAAATACACGCGGGGCTTATTTGTAATTATAGAAACTTCAGGGACTCTTTTGTAATTTCTTCAAAACCTATAAGATGCAAAGCGAAATTGCTGACCGACACTCAGCCTTGGACTTTACTACAACTCTAGTCTCTTCTCGAAATCAACTCCAAAAAGCTAGAAAACTTCCATATGTGCTCCAAACGTATCTAAACCTGAAAAGACTCTAAAAAGACTCTAAAACACTAAAAGGGCTCTAAAAACAATACTTTTATCATGGTTAAAATCCATAAAAACTATGATATATCAACTCATCTATTGTTGTAACTTTCAGTTTATAAGTTGTTTGGTACTGATGGCTAATGAGGCAAATGATGTAAAGCAATATAGAGTTCATGTGAAGACTCCATAATACCTGACACTGGCTTCGACTGTAAGAGGAAGATGCAATCTACAATCTTAGTTTACAACCTTACTTTGTACTTGCTTTCAATTAATTGACCAATGGCCTAGTATAATATGATCGCCTTTTGATATGATATCACAGATTATTTTTTTATCTCTATCCTGTCATATCTTGCTGTTATTGTCTACCGGTCATATTCGGTTATCTAATTCAATAGCTTTTGGTTTAGCGGCTTTGTACCTGCAGCATACTGAACCAGAAGAAACTTTGAAGCTTCCTGGGGTTGGCTAATTACTATAGGTGCTTTATCAAAGGATACACTATAACTGCTCGGCCTCTATCTCAGTTTTTGCGGAAAGATGGGTTGCCTGGGGAAATGAAGCAGCTGAAGCATTAACACTTTTGAAACAAGCGCTTAGTACTACTCCGGTGCTAGCTCTTCCAAACTTCAAAAAGGTGTTTGTGGTTGAAACTGACGCCTCTAACACAGGCATTGGAGCTGTCCTTGTGCAGGACAACCACCATATGTGCTTCATCAGTCGTGCATTTGGCCCGCGCCACCAAGCTCTGTCGGTTTATGAAAAGGAACTGTTCTGGTTCATGCAGTTCAGACATGGAATGCTTATCTAGCTCATGCCCCATTTGTGATCAAAACCGACCAGAAAAGCCTCAAATTCCTGATGGAACAGAAGGTAACTACTCCTTTTCAACATATGTGGTTGTCGAAACTGATGGGCTATAATTTTGAGATACATTATAAACAAGGGTCTGAGAACTATGCCGCAGATGCCTTATCCCGAATCACTGGTGCTGACTTGTTGCGCATCACTCTCTCCCACACTCATGATGATCTCCTCAAACTGATCTGCGCAGCCTGGTCCACGGATTCTCACCTGACAAAGCTGATTTATGAGTTGTAATCACGTATGTCATCACACCCCAATTTCACTTTTGTTAACGGGGAATTACGCAGGAAAGACAAATTGGTGGTGGGTAATGACCAGAATGTTAAGCTACAAATCTTACACTAGCTCCATGATTCAGCTATGGGGGGTCATTCTGGTAGAGATGCTACCTTACACCGAGATAAGTCCTATTTCTACTGGCCTAAAATGAGTTTGGAGGTTCAAAACTACATTCGTAATTGCACCATATCTGCCAGAAGAATAAGAATGATCTAGCTGCCAAACCAGGTCTCCTACAACCTTTGGCAATACCGAATGGTGTTTGGGAATCCATAAGTATGGATTTCATTGAAGGCTTACCACCCTTCTCAGGTAAGCACTGTGTTCTTGTTTTTGTGGACCGCCTGAGTAAGAATGCACATTTTCTGGCATTGTCACATCCTTACACAGCACTTGAGTGTTAGTATATATGAAGGAGAGAGGCCGGGAGGCCATCCGGATGAAACAGAAGTCAAGACAGAACCAACAAAAGCTTTTGTCAAGTCAGAAAAGTGCCCAGGAAGGCCGTGCAAATCCGGGAATGCTTGACAGAAGACTGAAGAGGAGTTTGGGAAAGTCCGGGAAGAAATGGTACGGAACTATATGGAATTAAATGTCCACATTCAATGTATTTGTAAAAGCCTTCCCTTATATAAGGAGGCCGTGGGCGATTGTAATCAGATAATAAAATAAGGAAGAAGTTCTCTCATAATCGTATTAGTTCATCCATTACAATGTAGAGAGTGAGTGTTAAACCGGTTTAGGCTATGCCCATTAAGGGTAAGCCATTGCTTGTTCATCCACCTTAAATCATTCAAACTCTTTCTTTTCTTTGTATTTGTGATTCAAACCATGACATAGCCAGATTCATTGTTGATCTCTGAGCTGTTATTAATGGCGGTTAAGAAGAGGTTCATCACAAGTTGTGTTCTTTCTCCTCCTTATTGATTTTGCATCTCATCTTCATCCCCACACCAAGCCAGATTCTCTTTGTTCCCTAAGTCGTGTGTTTGTGGTGGATTCAAGGAGAAGTGCTCACTTGAGTGTTCTCTTCCATTTGAGGAGTGGTGAGCTCATTATGGTCCTAAATCTAATATTGAGGTTGCTTAGTTATATCTGGATCAAGTCTATAAGTTACATGGGATGCATCGTGACATTACTAGTGAACGTGACCTCACTTTCCTCAGTGAAGTTTAGAAGGAGTTGTTCAGGGTACATGGGGTTGATCTCAGATTCTCAACCTCCTATCATCCTCAAACTGACGGGCAGACAGAGGTTACCAACAAAACTCTAGAAACATACCTTCGTTGCATGACTTCTGATGCCCCTTCATCGTGCAGCAAATGGTTGCCGCTTGCTGAATGGTGGTACAACACCACATTCTATTCAGCCATCCAGAGCACTCCATTTGAAATTGTCTATGGCCAGCCGCCTCCAACACATCTCCCTTACCTCCTAGGAGAAAGTGCTTCTGTTCTGGTTAATTGCAGTCTCCGTAAACGAGAAGAGGTCATTACCATGCTGAAATTCCACTTGATGAGAGCCCAGAACCGAATGAAGCAAAGCGCTGATTCACACAGATCACAGAGCGAGTTCAAGATAGGTGATTTTGTCTACATGAAGCTACAGCCCTATCGCCAGCACTCAATGAAGAATCGGAAGATTCCTCATAAGTTATCACCCCGGTTCTATGGTCCTTTCCGTGTCATCGACCGAGTTGGCAGTGTTTCATACAACCTTGATCTCCCTTCTACTGCTTCAAGACACAATGTATTTCACGTTAGTCAGCTCAAGCTTTGCCCAAACCCCACGACGACAGTCGCTGCTCTTCCCCAATACCTTGCTGATTTGGGCACATCAAAGACACCCTCCTGTGTGCTTGATAAGAAGATGGTTAAACTTCAAGGGAAGGTTGCAACTTAGATACTGGTTCGGTGGAAAGATGCCGTCGAAAAATGTCACCTGGGAGTATTATCAGGATTTTATTAACAAACATCCAGATTTTCAATATCATTGAGGACAATGATCTTCTCAAACAGGGGGTATTGTGATAGGATATCACATATTATCTGTTATCTCTATCTTATCATATCTTGTCGATATTGCCTACCGGTCATATTCGGTTATCTAACTCAATAACTTTTGGTTTAGCGGCTTTGTACCCGCAGCATACTATATAAAGCTTTTGGCCATTTGAGGAAATTATCAGAAAAGTTAAAACATATCCTTTCGCTCTTTCTCTCTGCATCATCGTTACCCACCATCATCATCATCGCTTCTTACTTCTTAGGACTGTGATTAACATTCGTAGAGCTCAACGAGCTCCTAGTCGAGATATATCTGTTACTAACGCTTTTCGTTCTCACACCTATAACAATTGTTTTGTCAGTTTCGACTGTCGTTAATATCAAGTAGCATGGTTTACTATCTCATGATTCTTTTAAAAACTTTTATTAAAGTTTTTTTTTAATGTATTAAATGATTTATGTATGATGAAACTGGAAATGATAACTTTGGACTAGTTTCCTCTACACGAAATTGTACTGTCATGTTTTAGATAGTCTATCAAATTAGTATTGAAAACAATAATATATACCTTTTTATCTTACAAAAGCTACTCGAGATATCTCATATCTAAATTACAGGCAGGTCAAATCTATGAATGGGTGGAATAAGTGCGACTCAGTTCCTGCAGCTAATGTTACTTCAATCTGTGTAATTCTTCGTGAGCGATTAAAGCTTCCATGATACTCTCGACCCAGCTGCCACACATACAAACCAATGGAAAATCCAAGTGACCATAGGACTCAATTTGCTTGGATATGTAACTGACATGGTCTGCCATGTTAAGAAGAAAGAAAATCAAGATCTACCCTTCAAGTCCTGGTTGCTCCGGGTGGTACACGTTTGTAAATCCTAGTCGTCTTGCAGCTGAAGCAGTTGTCTCTCCTATGCAGGCAACATAATTGCCCCATTGTTCCGCGTTTTGAATCAAATTCATCCAGGCCCTGCACATTGCAAGTAACTGATGGACCAAACGCACTCCACCATAACTATTGCAATAAAATGACATTTAATGAAGCCTACCTGACTGCAGAAGGTGAAGCTACAGAAAGAACAGGCGCAGACAATGCCTGTTGCAGAAGCATCGCATCAACACTCTCCACAGGAACCTAGCAAACAGAAAAAAAAACAAAAAAACTGACTATTATTGTGGACTGAGAAACGAGAAACCATATATGAATGTTGAGTAAGCCATATAATAAGAAGGCTTACTGTTGTGTATGTATTCAGTCTCAGAACCTCAAAGCCACGCCTGGACAACCCTCCCTCTAAGATTCATATGCAGAACAGCAATGTAGAGTAAGCTGGTCAGTCATAGAGTTTAAGATGATGTATAGAATAAACTAAGTTTACAGTCACATATCTTACGATAAATGAACACGGTTACAAGCAAAAGGATAGTGCAAAATACTCAACAGTATTCATCTTTTGGAATAATATCAATTTGAGCATGAAAACAAAAGTCAAAAGTTATCATTTACTAATCAATTTCATAACCACACATCTCTCTATCAAGGGTTTTCCAATTTGGTTAAATGCAATACTTAGCATGGTATATTCTCCAACTGCCTAGTAAAATTGTGGAGGATATGAATTATCTGTTCTATATGGATAATACAACAAGCTCAACTAAATTAAGAAAACTTAACCACGCACCAATCTCATTGCTTGCTTTTATTGAAGCCGGGTATAATACAGAGGACCTTTTCCCAACATTCTCCGGAAGCTCTGAAGCCAAGACTTTCCCAGTTGCTGAAAGAGTGCAAAACAAAGAGAATGAACAAGCAAAGTGTAACGATTATGCATATATATACCGAGTTGATAGATGCAACTCAATTAGTAAAACATAAACATTAATGAGAAACATGCCATGGAGGACAAATTTAGCTTGGATCATTAGTAAATTATCGTCTCAGACAGCTAAATATGTTCTTTCATGTTCTCCGGTTCCTATGAACAAACACTGATAACGATATATATGACATCTTCCACCGTCACACCAAGAACCACATAAAACGATGATATTGTACATTTACTAGGTGTTTGAAGATACACAGATTGCAGATATAAAGACTAAAATGGAGTGAACTGGAACTGTGTGTCTGAATATAAAGTTATGGAACCTTTTGATGGTGTAAAGGTAACATGAAGCGCTCCTTCTGCTGATTGCACTGCCTCTTCTAATATGCGGGCTGTTCCGGCTCCCACTACACCTACTCTCACTTTTGGAGAGCTAGCTGCTCTGAGGAATTGAAACGAAGAAAAAAAGGATAATGAGGACAAGTGTCAAACTTATAATTGTTCATGAACACTTTGTCATATACAGAACTGTGTCACTAATATGCATGAAGCTTACATATATATCTGAATACCGAAATGTAAACTTAAACTAGTCTCATTGGCCACATAACAATAACAATGACAACGAGGAATGAACTCACTTGCAACTTCGCTCATATTCTGAAAACACATTAGGGACTGAAACATATCGAAATTCACAAAACAGAAGACGGTATAGATGGCTTACTTCCACGCCTCGAGAAAGACAGAACCTGCTTCTGGAGATGTTATGATGATCCAATCAAAGCTGTTATCTAGCAGAACGTGAGAATACATATCAGGATACTAAAAAATCTGAGCAGATTGGAACCTTTTTCTTAATTGCAATAACAATCTCAAATTCTGAGTAAAAAAAGGGCATTCAGAAACATGCAAGGAAATGAAATCTTCAAGCTAATTTATTAGAGCAAGAAAGTCACTAAGTCACCACTTAATACAGTAGAAAGGCGATCGAAATCAGGTCCCCGAGAATGTTGAATTAAGGGAAGCTCTAAAGTTGATATCCCATGTTTCTCCTGCAATTCTCACCAGAGAAACAAAACTAATTTACAGATTCGATTTTGGCAGTAAGCAATTCCAAAAGGGCACCAAACTCAATCTTTAATACGGCTTCGAGAAACCAACTGATCGAAACATCAAACTGATTCATAAGTATCCCAACAAGGGCTTTGAGAATCAAACTGATTAAAACATCAAACCGTTTGAATAAGTAAAATGCATACCAAGGCTTTGATAATTTGTTTGTTCTTGCCACGTTCTCGGGTAACAACCACCTGGGGAATCAAATTGGAGGAAGAAGACGATGTAACCGAAGAAGAAGATGAAGGAGGAGCGTAAACTCCTTTTTTCACTTGCAAAGACGAATAATACGGTGGTTGAAGAGATAAGAGAGGGGAAGGAGAAAGAAGCGACGCCATTAAAAAGACTTTTGGGAGCAAAAATGGGGAAGTAAAAGCATCTGGAAATTAAAGAAGAAAATAGGAAAGTGAAGAGCGAGAATGAGTACAGCCGTTTTTTAGGATGTTAAAATTAGAGTTAGGGGTTGAATGTTTGTGGTTTTTGGAGTAGTTTTTGGTTTTTGATTTTCCAAAAACCATTTCATTTACCAATCAAGATTTTTTTAAAATGGATTCCCTAAAATACAGGGAAACTAGTTTTTTCCATAACTACTTATTTGTAAGCAAAAACCAAAATCTACAGATTCTTGGTTTTTTGTCAATGATGACTTTTTTTTTTTTTTGAAAAGAGATTTCTATATTTATACATTAATAACTAATTCTAATCAGTTTGATTTCTATATTTATGCATTAATAAAAGATAAATAAAAGGAAATCAAAAAATAAATCTATAGTAAAAAGATAAATAAAAGAAAATCAAACTGATAAAATAATAACTAATCTTAATCATAAAGATCTAATAAAAATAAAATGTTGTACATTTAAAATGTAATATAAAAATTATGAAAATAATCTATATTAATAAAATTCGTTCTTATACTTTTTGATAACATTAGTGAAATGTTAGCTATGTTTTAAATTGTGAAATAACCTATATATATTTATATTCATAAGTTTTATTATTACTTATATTTTTAAAAAAAAATCTAATTTTTTATTTTCTATAAAGAGAATACTTTGAGAAAAAAATATAAAACTCACTTTTAATAATTTTTAAGCATAAAAAATAAAACTTAAGAACTTAAAATCAGAAAAATCTTTTTAACATATCAAAAACCAGAAACTAAATAAATTACCATTCAAGTTTCTTAAAAACTAAAATCTACAGCAAAATCAAAAACCAGAAATTGAAAAACCAAAATCTAAAAATCAAAAAGCCAAAAGCCAAAAACCAAAAACTAAAATCTAAAAACTACTCAAACATTCAGGGCCTTAATTTAGACTTGTTTCTTTATCTTTTAGTCACTTCCACGCACCTAGTAACTTTTGCTGTACAAATTGACGACCGAACCCCTGACAAAATGAGACACACCTCTTAGTCCCCTTGAACCGATTCGTTTCTCGAGAGTAATCTACTATATGAAATTAGAAGTGTCTCTCCATGAGAGGACACGTCAGCATTCCAGAAGTCGACACGTGGCCTCTTTCAGAAAGAAATAAAACGCTTCCTCTTTCCCCTTCGACCGTCAATGGAAATCAAGAAAAAAATGAATCTACCTTCTGCACCCTCCATTGATTGTCTGTATAATTTTTTTCCAGAGGGATCCGTCTTCCCCGTTTCTCTCCTCGATTTTTTCTCGGCTTGATCTTCTCCCCCTCTTCTTCCACCGGTGTTCCCACAAGATCCGTTACAATACCCCACTCCAGGCCATCACCATCACCGACCTTATTCTCTCTCTCTCTTCCTCTAAATCTCCAATCACCACACACCTTGGACTGATCGATTTCCAAACTCCCACCTCAAAATCGCCACTTCTCCTCCGTCTAAACGATTCCTCTGCTTAGTGTTGTAAGTCTTTCGACGATCTAACTGCAAAAGCTCGCCACCACCATGTTCTCGAAGCTAGCGTCTCTCTCTGCATCACCTCCTGTGAGTTTTAAGAGATTCCATTTTCATATTTCTTCTGCTTTTCCCTCGACACCCGATTTCTGATGATCTCTTTCATTCGCTTACAAGTAGTTGGAATGGTTCTTCTTCCTTTCCATTTGTTCTCTCTCATTGTCTCGAGAAACTCCTGAGATAGATTAGCTATGTAAGTGTAGGGTTTTTATCGGATTGTGCTATGTATATTTATCATCCCTCTGCATCGATTTATTGTGTTTGGAATTTTTTTTTTCCAGTTTTGTGATGAATATAGATTCAGTAGATACTAGACAAGGAGAATATCACATTGGAGGAGGTTCTTGACGACGAAGAAATTTTTCAACATTGCAAAGCCTTGAGTAGCCGACACATTAATTTGTATTTTTTTGCTGCTTTCTAAACCGATATAATGACTCGCCTTTGTCGGAATTATTTTTCCTGATAGGAGTGTCGGTGTGTGCAGTCTGAGGGATAAAGTTAGAGTGTAGCAACTGTTGTGGTATGTTGTCGTACAACCTCAAGATGATGCTGTTATCAAACGTGCTTTCAAGTAATTTGTGCATCATCGCCTTTTCTTTTGTATTGCATTTCGTTCCTTTTTGGTCTCTTCAGTGCCCCATCCCTCTTACTCCTCTTCTCTTAGGCTTCCATTCATCTCTAGAGAGATATTCACACGTGAAATTCATGTTATTCTCAAGACTTTGGTGAAAGACGAGAAGGTAATCTTTCATTCATCGTATTACCTTTTCCTCAAATGGTTTCATTTTAAATATTTGGATTTGATATATGTATAATCTTGCAGCTCATGGATTTGTTATTCGCCTTTTAGGAACCGAATCGTCCTCATAGTGCGTTGATGGCTGGCTATTTAGGCAAGGTCTGTTCTTTTTTTTTTCCCAACTATTAATGAGTATGTGGAAAGGCTAGCTGATTTTAAGCTCAGCAATATCTGTTCTTACATGTCTCTGTTTGATTTAGGTTCTCATATGTCTTATGATCAGAAAGACTGCATCACTTGTGAACTATATTAAAGTAAGTAATGCAACTTCATCTCACAATGGGATAATTTTTCTCTTTTCTTGCATCAGTGTTTAGATTATCGTATTGCGTTCTTATACAAATCTTCTTCCGTCATAGGTTCATATCAAAGTGTAGGTTTGCTCACTGAGCTATAGCTGAAATTAAACTCAGACCAAGGAATATATTATGGAAATTCTCTGAAATGATATCTGAAATTGACCTAAGGTGTAATGTGACATGAAGTATTCCTTGGCTTCTCAGTATATACTTTCTATTGTAAGCTTCAAATGTGGCTATTTGGCTTCTACTTTCATTGTGATGGGATCATTTTGGTCTGACTTAATGGTTCAAACTGACTTAAGACAATATTCCATTTGTTTGCTTTTGAGATATTTGCACCGGCTATGTTTCTCAAGATAGCTTCTGACGATTTCAGCGGCATCAAAAAGTTCTTAGCCAATTGGTAGATTTGATTCAATTAACATCTATTATGGAGGTAAATGATTCTCTCAGACCTTGGCTAACTTGTTGTGAATTCATCGTTCATCTCTACAAATAAACTTCTTCTGACTATGTGTAGGTTTGGGTTCACTTGGTTGGGGCT
This sequence comes from Isatis tinctoria, assembly GCA_010577795.1. Taxonomy (NCBI): domain Eukaryota; kingdom Viridiplantae; phylum Streptophyta; class Magnoliopsida; order Brassicales; family Brassicaceae; genus Isatis; species Isatis tinctoria. The sequence goes on along the minus strand of CM021247.1, from coordinate 20,045,481 downwards.
GACGCTCATGTATATCCCAACTTTCCGGATGTGTACTTTGAAGGGATTTGTTCAGGTTTTAATCCGATTAAAACAGCCCTAACAACATCCTAAGCCACGAATCGTGTTCAATTGAATCTTTGATAGATCTCGAACATACCTGGTGATTTGCAGCGGAAGAAGATCAAGTAATCGAGATCAGGAAGCGCCTCAAGTGCTGCGCCTCTATAGAAGTCCACACGCACACAAACTGGACGACGGGATGCTAGTGCCTTCGCGAACGATTCGCGATCGGGTTTTCTCTGATTTTTCTGGTGATTTTCTGTGGCTGCAGGGACTTCTCTCTGTCTTAAGGTCGAGCTCCATACCCTATATATAAGAGAGAGGAGAAGACCTAGTTGACCAATGGACCAAAACCGGTTTGATTTCAATTAAATCAAAATCCGATCTTCTGGTCCGAGTGGTGTCGATCGACACCCACAATTGGTGTCGGTCGACACCCTCACAGAAAGTCATGGATCGAGAAGACGATCCCGAGTGGTGTCGATCGACAACCACTATTAATGTCGATCGACACCCTCACAGAAATTCGATATCGACGTATATCTTATATACGTTGATCATGATCATTACTCTAATGATCAAAACCCAATTTATATTATCCAGTTTGCTTAGGTGTGTGACCCTATAGGATCATATGATAATGGTAATGAGTTCATAACTCATAGGTATAAGCGGCTTCTAGCAAAACATTATAACCGTCCAATATCATATGATTGTCTTATCTCGACATCACGACTCTACTAGAGTAACTACAAGTCTGATTTCAGGACATTCCCTTCAATCTCCCACTTGTACTGGAATCAAATATTCCCATAATCCCTTGTCTCTATATCTCGATCTGGCATAAGGCAAGAACTCGTGTCATCCTTAATCAACCAACCATGTTTATCGAACTCCGATTTATACTGATAAAAGACAAACGATTGACATTCAATCCGTTTGAGCGCGGGCCACGCATTTCCAGTATCAAATCTTCGATAGGCCCTGAGATATTTATCTCCCGTTATATGGGAGGGACAAATTCCATCTTGTTCCATCCCTGATCCTTATATACTTCATAATATGCCCAATCAATGCCTTTATAGCCAACAGTTACGGCTGACGTTTGACAGAGAGTCAAAGCATACCAATTCATATGTAAGAAAACATGATGAACTCAGGTCAAAGGACTATACTCTATAGTCGTAATGAGAAACTCTTATGACACTCATATAACAATCTTGTAGAGTTCTCATTAGCGGGTCATGTCCGATCATGTGTTCTCTAACACATATCTATGTGATTGACTTTAATACTCCTATTAATGACTCCATGAAACTTAGTCATCAGTCACCTCACATACTAGTCTCACGTGGTTATCAATGTCCAACTTTGATAACCTCGACTATGGACACAAATAATTTATGTCATCTATCACTTATAGAGTCTCATGATCAAATCACGTATTTGATGATCTATAAGAATGCCATAAATACTTTTGGACAATTATTTAATAACACCATTAAATAATACTGAAACAATTTCATTAAATAAAGCATATCAAATGTATGTTTACATGAACATCAAAATATAAATATGATAACTCCCACTAAAACAAGATTACTGCTTAAGGAATCTAATGCCTATAGCAGCTGCATGACTCTCATGCTTCGGTCGTGGGAGTGGCTTAGTCAACGGGTCAGCAACGTTCTCGTCTGTCGGAACTCTGCTGATCTTGACGTCACCTCTTCAATGATATCACGAATCAGATGATATCTCCTCTCAATGTGTTTGGATTCTGATGTGATCTGGGCTCCTTAGCCTGAGCTATGGCTCCATTGTTGTCACAAAACAATGCCACAGGCTCAGAAATGCTAGGAATCACACCAAGCTCAGTAATGAACTTCTAATCCAAACAGCCTCCTTCGCCGCTTCAGAAGCAGCGATGTATTCAGCCTCGGTCGTTGAGTCCGCCACGGTGCTCTGCTTGGAACTCTTCCAACTAACTGCACCTCCATTCAGACAGAAGACGTAACCAGACTGAGATCGGAAATCGTCTCTATCTGTCTGAAAGCTGGCGTCCGTATAACGACTCACTACAAGCTCATCACTTCCTCCGTACACTAAAACTTATCCTTGGTATTTCTCAAATACTTCAGGATTGTCTTGACGGCAGTCCAGTGACTCTCACCGGGATCTGATTGGTATCGACTCGTCATGCTAAAGCACAAGCAACATCTGGACGAGTACAAAGCATGGCATACATAATAGATCCTACTGCAGAAGCAAAAGGAATCCTACTCATGCGCTCCGCTCAGCAGGTGTCGAAGGACACTGCTTCTTGCTGAGAGTAATGCCATGAGACATCGGAAGCAAGCCCTTCTTGGAATCATGCATGTTGAACCTGTGTAGAACTTATCGAATAAGTGTCCTGGCACAGTCCAATCAGCCTCTTTGATCTATCTCTATAGATCCTTATTCCAAGAATATAGGCGGCTTCACCCATGTCTTTCATCGAGAAACAACTTCCGAGCCAGTCCTTTACTGACTGAAGTAACGGAATATCATCTCCTATGAGAAGTATGTCATCTACATACAGTACGAGAAATGCAACTGCGCTCCCACTAGTCTTCTTGTAAACGCAAGGTTCCTCTTCGTTCTGATGAAGTTAAACTTTTTAACTGCTTCATCAAAACGTAGGTTCCAACTCCGAGATGCTTGCTTCAATCCATAAATGGATTATGAAGCTTGCATACTTTCCCAGCAGCATCAGGATCAATGAAACCCGGAGGTTGTGTCATGTACACATCCTCCTCCAGAATCCCGTTAAGGAAAGCTGTTTTCACATCCATTTGCCAAATCTCATAATCATAATGAGCGGCTGTTGCTGGATTAGGAGAATCCGAATAGATTTAAGCATAGTGACTGGGGAATAAGTTTCATCATAGTCAACACCTTGAACTTGTTTGAAACCTTTTGCCACCAACCTAGCTTTGTAAATCTGAACGTTTCCATCCACATCGATCTTCTTCTTGAAGACCCATTTACACTCAATGGCTTTTACACCATCAGGTAAATCACCCAAAGTCCATACTTGGTTTTGTGACATGGAACCGATTTCGGATTCAGCGGCCTTAAACCACTTTTCGGAGTCAGGGCCCATCATTGCTTCTTCGAAAGTCACAGGTTCGTCACTGTCAATAATCAAGAGATCATGACAATTAGTCACAAGAAATCCATATCTCTCGGGCTCGTGACGAGTCCTTTCGGATCTGCGAACTTCTGGCATCATAGGTTCGGACTCTACAACTCTTTGTAGATCCAGCCGTTGCTCTTCCTCAACAGCTTGAGCAGGCTCCTGTGATTCTCGAACTTCTTTGAGTTGTACTTTACTCCCACTGTTCTTCTTGGAAAGAAATTCTCTCTCAAGAAAAACACAGTTCTTAGCAACAAACACTTTGTTCTCAGAACGGTTGTAAAAGTAGTAAGCCTTGGTTTCCTTAGGATAACCAACGAAGTAGCATTTATCAGATTTGGGTGCAAGCTTATCAGATATTAACCGCTTGACATAAGCTTCACAACCCCAAATTTTAAGAAAAGACAAACTTGGAACTTTTCCAGACCACATCTCATATGGTGTCTTCTCGACTGATTTTGATGGAACTCTGTTTAGCGTAAACGCAGACGTGTCTAGAGCGTATCCCCAAAAGGATAATGGAAGATCTACTTGACTCATCATCGATCGAACCATATCTAATAAAGTCCGATTCCTCCTCTCAGACACACCGTTCCACTGAGGTGTTCCAGGAGGAGTGAGTTGTGAAACAATTCCACAGTTACTCAGATGATCACTGAACTCTTGGCTCAAGTACTCACCTCCACGATCTGATCGAAGAGCTTTGATACTTTTGCCAAGTTGGTTCTGTACTTCATTTTGGAATTCCTTGAACTTTTATAAGGATTCCGATTTATGTCTCATTAAATAGACATAACCAAATCTACTGAAGTCATCAGTAAACGTGATGAAGTACTGAAAGTTTCCTCTAGCACTAACACTCATTGGACCACATACATCGGTATGTATTAGGCTCAATAGGTCACCGGCCCTTTCATTAACTTGTTGAAAGGAGCCTTTGTCATTTTGCCCAATAAGCAGGATTCACACTTCTCAAATGATTCAAAATCAAATGAGTCCAAAAGTCCATCTTTATGAAGCTTTTGAATCCTTTTCTCATTGATGTGGCCCAAACGACAATGCCAGAGAAACGTAGGGTTCGAGTCATTGGTTCTTAACCGTTTGGTATTTATGTTATAGACAGGCAAAGATTGGTTAAGAATATAAAGTCCATTCTCTAATGGAGCGCTACCATAAAACATTTCATTACGATTAAAAGAACAACACTTGTTTTTTATCGAAAAATGAAAATCTTCTAAATCCAAAACAGAAATAGAAATGATGTTTCTGCTTATAGCAGGTACATAGTAGCAATTATTCAATTCTAAAACCAAGCCTGACGGCAAAGACAAATGATAAGTTCCTACGGCCAATGCAGCAACTCTTGCTCCATTCCCAACGCGCAGGTCCACTTGTCCCTTCTCCAGCGTTCTACTGTTGCTTAGACCCTGCATATTTGTACAAATATGAGCGCCACAGCCGTATCTAATACCCAAGACTTAGAACCTGAACTAGTAACATTTACTTCTATAACATAGATACCTGAAGAAGTCGTCTCATACGTCTTCTTCGAGTTCTTTAGATCTCCCAGATACTCTTTGCAATTTCTCTTCCAATGCCCAGACTTATTGCAGTAATGGCATTTATCAGCATCAGTAGGGCCGCGTTTGGGTTTGGAAGAAGTCTCAGGCTTATCCTGATTCTCAATCGGAATGCCTTAGCTTTTCCTTTACCCTTAGCATGTTTCTTAAACTTTTTACCCCCTTGCACCATAAGTACATTAGGGGTGCCCTTCTTGATGTTTGGCTCAGCTGTCTTGAGCATGCCATGCAGTTCCGTCAAAGTCTTTGTCATGTTGTTCATGTTATAGTTCATGATAAACTGATCAAAGCTTGACGTAACGACTGCAGAATGATGTCCGTAGCCAACTCTTGGCTAAGGGGACAATCCAGTTTTGCCAAGTTATCAATATAACCCATCATCTTAATGACATGTGGGCTAACTGGACCATCCTTTGGTAGCTTGCACTCAATGAGAGACTTAACCGTCTGGTATCTCTCAGTTCGTGCTTGCTCCTGAAACATCCCTTTCAGGCTAGTGATCATCTCAACAGGTGACGCCACGTTCTCGTATTGCTTCTGCAATCCGAGTTCATGGTAGCCAGCATGAGACAACTCACATCGACCTCATCATTGGAATGCTTCTCCCAAGCATTCCTTTCAGCGTGTCCGGCATTGGATTTCGGTTTCTCAGGGAGAACCTTCTCAAGGACATATTTCTTTTTCTCCTGCTTGAGAACAATTTTCAAGTTCCGATACCATTCAAGGAAGTTCGATCCATTAAGCTTGTCCTTCTCAAGGACGGATCGAAGCGAGAATGTGTTTCTGTGAGGGGAGTTAGCCATAGCTGAAAAACACAAAATGAGAGTTTAGTTTCGATGTTCAAGAAATGAGAAATCTTAACAATTAAGAAACTCACATTATATTCAAAACAATTTTCCTCAATTGAATATAATGATCCAAGATCCATATTTCACAAAAATTTGAGTGAGCTTTAGCCCATCGCCCAAACTTTAGCTATTTAGGTAAGCAACACTTTGCTAATTATATCATATATAATTCTTGTCTCGGATTAATATCTTATATCAAATCCGATCCTATATCTCTGAGCCCAAAACTATTTTGATAGCCCAGTTAAGCAAACCAATCTTTTAAGTCCGTAGTAATGATTACAACCTGCCTCACTCATGTAATTGCGGACACCCTGCTTTGGCAGACCCATCACACAATGAAATGAGCCCTGACAGTTGACAAGATTGGGAAGATATTAAAAGCTTAATATTAGGTTTGAGGAACAGAACATCAATCTAGTTTATATCACTTATATATTCCAGACATCTCGAGAGCGCAGTATCAAACCGGCTCTGATGCGAGATCTTAACCGTTTGGTATTTATGTTATAGACAGGCAAAGATTGGTTAAGAATATAAAGTCCATTCTCTAATGGAGCGCTACCATAAAACATTTCATTACGATTAAAAGAACAACACTTGTTTTTTATCGAAAAATGAAAATCTTCTAAATCCAAAACAGAAATAGAAATGATGTTTCTGCTTATAGCAGGTACATAGTAGCAATTATTCAATTCTAAAACCAAGCCTGACGGCAAAGACAAATGATAAGTTCCTACGGCCAATGCAGCAACTCTTGCTCCATTCCCAACGCGCAGGTCCACTTGTCCCTTCTCCAGCGTTCTACTGTTGCTTAGACCCTGCATATTTGTACAAATATGAGCGCCACAGCCGGTATCTAATACCCAAGACTTAGAACCTGAACTAGTAACATTTACTTCTATAACATAGATACCTGAAGAAGTCGTCTCATACGTCTTCTTCGAGTTCTTTAGATCTCCCAGATACTCTTTGCAATTTCTCTTCCAATGCCCAGACTTATTGCAGTAATGGCATTTATCAGCATCAGTAGGGCCGCGTTTGGGTTTGGAAGAAGTCTCAGGCTTATCCTGATTCTCAATCGGGAATGCCTTAGCTTTTCCTTTACCCTTAGCATGTTTCTTAAACTTTTTACCCCCTTGCACCATAAGTACATTAGGGGTGCCCTTCTTGATGTTTGGCTCAGCTGTCTTGAGCATGCCATGCAGTTCCGTCAAAGTCTTTGTCATGTTGTTCATGTTATAGTTCATGATAAACTGATCAAAGCTTGACGGTAACGACTGCAGAATGATGTCCGTAGCCAACTCTTGGCTAAGGGGACAATCCAGTTTTGCCAAGTTATCAATATAACCCATCATCTTAATGACATGTGGGCTAACTGGACCATCCTTTGGTAGCTTGCACTCAATGAGAGACTTAACCGTCTGGTATCTCTCAGTTCGTGCTTGCTCCTGAAACATCCCTTTCAGGCTAGTGATCATCTCAACAGGTGACGCCACGTTCTCGTATTGCTTCTGCAATTCCGAGTTCATGGTAGCCAGCATGAGACAACTCACATCGACCTCATCATTGGAATGCTTCTCCCAAGCATTCCTTTCAGCGTGTCCGGCATTGGATTTCGGTTTCTCAGGGAGAACCTTCTCAAGGACATATTTCTTTTTCTCCTGCTTGAGAACAATTTTCAAGTTCCGATACCATTCAAGGAAGTTCGATCCATTAAGCTTGTCCTTCTCAAGGACGGATCGAAGCGAGAATGTGTTTCTGTGAGGGGAGTTAGCCATAGCTGAAAAACACAAAATGAGAGTTTAGTTTCGATGTTCAAGAAATGAGAAATCTTAACAATTAAGAAACTCACATTATATTCAAAACAATTTTCCTCAATTGAATATAATGATCCAAGATCCATATTTCACAAAAATTTGAGTGAGCTTTAGCCCATCGCCCAAACTTTAGCTATTTAGGTAAGCAACACTTTGCTAATTATATCATATATAATTCTTGTCTCGGATTAATATCTTATATCAAATCCGATCCTATATCTCTGAGCCCAAAACTATTTTGATAGCCCAGTTAAGCAAACCAATCTTTTAAGTCCGTAGTAATGATTACAACCTGCCTCACTCATGTAATTGCGGACACCCTGCTTTGGCAGACCCATCACACAATGAAATGAGCCCTGACAGTTGACAAGATTGGGAAGATATTAAAAGCTTAATATTAGGTTTGAGGAACAGAACATCAATCTAGTTTATATCACTTATATATTCCAGATTTTTAACTCGTTCTTTACTTGTAAAAAATTCTTAAGTTAAACAAGCTAGGAACACAAGTTATGAACTGGTGTCGATCGACACTACCTAAGTGTCGGTCGTCACCGAATGGTGTCGATCGACACTACATTAGTGTCGGTCGTCACCGCCAGATTGGTGTCGATCGACACTACATTAGTGTCGGTCGTCACCACCAGATTGGTGTCGATCGACACTACATTAGTGTCGGTTGTCACCACCAGATTGGTGTCGATCGACACTACATTAGTGTCGGTCGACACCGAAGAACCCAGAACGGCGTTCTTCGTCAAAAACGATTTTTGAACAGGTGGATCTAACAAAATTCAACAGATTTAATAGAAACACTAGGCTTTGATACCACTGAAGGGATTTGTTCAGGTTTTAATCCGATTAAAACAGCCCTAACAACATCCTAAGCCACGGATCGTGTTCAATTGAATCTTTGATAGATCTCGAACATACCTGGTGATTTGCAGCGGAAGAAGATCAGGTAATCGAGATCAGGAAGCGCCTCAAGTGTTGCGCCTCTATAGAAGTCCACACGCACACAAACTGGACGACGGGATGCTAGTGCCTTCGCGAACGATTCGCGATCGGGTTTTCTCTGATTTTTCTGGTGATTTTCTGTGGCTGCAGGGACTTCTCGCTGTCTTAAGGTCGAGCTCCATACCCTATATATAGGAGAGAGGAGAAGACCTAGTTGACCAATGGACCAAAACCGGTTTGATTTCAATTAAATCAAAATCCGATCTTCTGGTCCGAGTGGTGTCGATCGACACCCACAATTGGTGTCGGTCGACACCCTCACAGAAAGTCATGGATCGAGAAGACGATCCCGAGTGGTGTCGATCGACAACCACTATTAATGTCGATCGACACCCTCACAGAAATTCGATATCGACGTATATCTTATATACGTTGATCATGATCATTACTCTAATGATCAAAACCCAATTTATATTATCCAGTTTGCTTAGGTGTGTGACCCTATAGGATCATATGATAATGGTAATGAGTTCATAACTCATAGGTTATAAGCCGCTTCTAGCAAAACATTATAACCGTCCAATATCATATGATTGTCTTATCTCGACATCACGACTCTACTAGAGTAACTACAAGTCTGATTTCAGGACATTCCCTTCATACTTGGCTGACAGCGATCTACTTGAAATGATTGTGTATAAACTAAATCCATTTGTAAGTAATAAAAGTTTAGGTTATTCCAATAACAAAAGACTTGAAGGCTTTTTCGATAAAAAAAGAACGTGGCAAAGTACAATAAAAATTCACATTAAAGCGTTCATAATACATTTAGGAAAGAAATAACATTGTTCAATATGTAGTTAGATCGGATCTTTAAGCCATAGTTTTAACATATACCAATGAGGATTAGTGGTTTGTAATAATTCTATGTATCTAATTTTAGAGTTGTTAAAAATTGTAGAGTTGCTAAAAACACCAATTTTTATAAATATTTTATTAACAAATTTGAAATATTCTTTTTAGAATAACGAATGTACCTACAATATATTAAAAACAACAATTTAAAATTCGTGCATACATAATAAAAACAACCATTTAAAATTTGTTAGCAAAATAAAAATGAAAAACAAACCCACGCATACGCGCGGGTATTGGCCTAGTATTTTTAATATTTTGAACTGTCACATCTTTTCACCTTTAGCTACCTTTTAGCTGTTTTGGTGTGTGAAAGTGAAAAAGCACTGTCGTAACCGAGATGTTTCTTTTTGTTTTCTCTCTGCTGTCGCCGGGACCGAGAAGTTACTGTTCGTCTTCTCTCTATCATTGCCGGAGAAACCTCTATTCGAATTAAAACCTGTACTCGCTGGCTCCGTTGTTCATTTGCAGGCCAGAAGAAATGGCAGGTATTGTTACGCCGCCCCCGGCGGTGCATATTTATATCTCTGTCACGGTTACAGGTTTTTAGTCGTTAGTTTGCCACTCGTTTTCGGTTTATTTTTTTTCGCAACTCTGTTTTCGTTTTGCCTTCTGAAATAAAGTTTTGCTTGGGCTGATTTTTCTTCATCTGCAGGTATACAGGTAGAACCAGATTTAGATAGTAATCTTCTCGAAAGACTATTCGCTACAGACAGATTCCATAGCAGGCGGTTGAATGTCTACTCGAAGATTGAGACTCTTCTGTTTGTGAAGAAAATACTAACCGATTCTGGGGATTTCGAGACCATTCAGAATTCCAGTTTTGGGAGACTGTTTGACTTGCCGGCGGCACGTTGCTCGGTGTCTGGGAAGCTTATCCACGCCCTTTTGAGCAGACAGCTCGTGACGAGGCAGATGCATGTGTTATGGATGGTTTTTGGAGGATAACCATTACGGTTTTCTCTCGACGAGTTTGAAACGGTGACGGGTCTGTCGTGCGGTGAGTTCGAAGATGGTTACGACCATGAAATACAGTTGCCTGCGGGTGATGAATCATATGCATATTGGAACGAGTTGATAGGGACGAACAGGCAGACGAATTTCGCGGATATTGCGGAAAAGCTACATAATTGGTGTTCCCCTCCGGTTATGCCTAGTTGGCGCCGCATCCGCCTTGCACTCATTCTTATCGTGGATGGTCTCCTTATAGCTTCCACACAACACCCCAAGCCGACTCCTAAATACGTGAAACGAGTAGAGAACTTGGAAGAGTTTTTTTTGCGTTTCCGTGGGGCAGGGAGTCGTTCTCGTGGACCCTTAGTTCAATGAAGGCATGCCGTACAGTCTTAGACAAGTGCGATAATCCGGTTGGGACATACCTCGACCAACTACTTCAGGTGACGTTTAGGTTGGTTGGATTCCCTCTTTCATTACAGCTAGCCGCTTTTAAGGCTATCCCGAGCCTGCTAAGTAAGATTGGAAAGAGCGTGGATGACGTAACTTTGATGGACATGGTGGATGATAAGATCACGAAGAGTTCGGGACTAACGCTTTCTCATGTGCTAGATGCTGAAGCGGATGAGCAGGTATGCTATAGTTTTTTAGGATTCTTCTGAGTCGCTTGTTATACTGTTGCGAGCAAATATCCATGTGTATAAATTCGTAAGATTCCATAGTTACTGTTGCGAGTAGATCTGAATTTTTATTTTTTAGGACGAGTGGATCGGTCTCTTGGTTATATATTAGATGTCCATTAGTTCCATTAACTCTGCATCGCCAGGGGGTGTACGACCATAAGATGTATACCTTGTTTGGGTGTGGAGTCTACTATTTGTGGTCAACATTACCGTGGAGACTCGGGGGAACGAAAACGTGGGTTTACATGTCCATGAGATATCTTGGGAGGAATTTTATTTGTAGAGGTTGTCCACAATGGGAGTGTGGATAGGTTATATAGTGTCCACAAGAATTGTAGAAATCCACTAAAAATATATGTTAATTATATGAGTGGGATAGAAACTGTTATTCATGGATGAATCATCGGGCTTTTTAGTTCTCAATTTGTAATGTTGCGGCTTTTTGTCTTGTGCAGTTGGTTGTCAAGCCCAACTTGGGAAACAGAGATGGAGGGGCTGGTAGGTGGTGCGTCTGGGACGATGAGATTATAGACCACAAAGTCGAGTACATAGAGGTGAAGATAACAACTGGTTACGTGTTTAAGAAGAGCGAGTGGTCTGGTGGGGACGCATCTCTGCCATTAATTAGCCACTCTGTTAAGACGGTTGGTGGATCTAGCAAGTCTACTGGACCGGAAACAGCTATAGCCTGGAAGAGGAAGCGTGAGGGAATGCGTACGCCAAGAGATAGCGAGGGCAGAGCATCAGGAGGTAAATCGCAGAACAAGAAATGTGACTTGACAGACAAGAAGGATTGATATCATAATGAAGAGGCTTGATGAAATTGGGGTGGACGTGAAGAACCTAATTGACCGTTTCGACAAGTATGACCGTCAGAGGAGGCTTAGCAGGCGAAGGGTGAGTAGGAAACTTCCATCTCAGGGAGCAGGTAGTTCTCCACCAGGGAGGAAACCAAGAGGACGCAGGAAGTCAGCCCTTGTTCTGAGGGTGTTTATGGCGGAGAGGATAGCGAGGGGGTCCCTTTCAGTAGCCTTAAAGAAGGTTCCTTTAATCCAGCGAAGGGGTGTGCGGGTACTGAGGCAGTTGAGGTAGGTCATTCCTAGTAGATTTGTTGTCTGCTCTGTGGGTCGCCGTTTATTCCCTGCTGACTTTGGTGTTTTTTCAGGTGGGCAGGAAAACTTCAGTGGAACTCAGTGATAGCGGTGCTACTATTAAGGGTGGCAGTGGAGCAAACATTACCGTGGAGAAGGAGGACGTGGAGATGACTAATGTGGTTGAGAGGGGTAATGGTGTACATAGACCGGAAGATGGAACTGTGGACGTGAATTTATCGGCGGCTAAGTCAGAACGGATAAAGGTAATTGTCTTGTGGGCTGGTTCGTCAGCTGGTAGTAAGGACAAGGCGAAAAATGACGAGGTCCCCTGTGCTGGAGAACTTAGCAAGGAAGCTTTTGGTAGGGACTACGTAGCTAAAACCGGAGTGGATGAAGTAACTGTGGATTGCGTAGAGGGGGTAGCTGCGGATGACATTAATAAAAAAACAGTGGATGGCGATATTGTGGATAACTCGAGCAACCTCGAAAGAGAGGATACTGTGGATGATGTCTGCCAAGGTTTGGAGGTGAGTTTGTGTGTTTGGCTATTCACTTATATGATGTATACATCTGTTGTTAATCTGTGTGGCTGTTGTGAAGGATGTGGAGAAGCCAATGGTGGATGTGAGGGACTCATCTCCCCCTACTGAGAGGGTTGAGCACACGCCCATGAAGAAGGAATTGGACCTTCACAAGGCACTGAAGGCGACGGAGCTGAGGAGTTGGCGATGCGTAAGTATCCCCCTCTTACGATACGGAGGAAGCTGTTCTAAGATTTTTATGTTTTTGGATGTTTCTTTGTGGATGGTTGATTTTCAGGATGCACATAACCAGAGGGAAGTTCACTTTGACGAACCAGTTTTTCCTTGATTTGGCGGAGTCAAAAAAATGGGTGGATACTTTGGTAAGGTTTTTTTTTTGTGATGTTGTTGTGTTCTTGCGTTGATTTACACTCTGAGTTCAATTTCGCAAGTGTGTTCCTGTGTTCAGCATATGGTGGTTTTGATGGATGTATTGGACCGTAGACACGCTGGTGTTTTGGCGGCGGAGAGGGCATGTTTTGCTTCGCCATGGCTTACAAGTTTCATGCAAGGGAAAGAGCGGTCGTTCAATGCGGCGAAAAATAAAGTGCGCATAGTGGCAGATAAGAGGTTGAAGTCGATCGTAACTGTACCTGGGCAAACGTGGGTAGACGACGTGGACAGAGTGTATGTCCCGATAATTTTGGATGGCAGTCACTGGGTTGGTTTATGCATCAATATGGAGTTGTGTCTGATCGAGGTGTTAGATCCATTTCCCGCTTTGAAGGATGATAAGGCGGTCGGGCAGCAGATGGATCCTATTGCCGCGATGATACCATACATAATTCGGGAACTTTGTCCACCCAGGGCTACGCAGACACATGGTGTGAGACCGTTCGCGTAGTGCCATTTTTGTGGATTGTACGTAAACAAGCACGGTGGGGACTGTGGTCCTGTGGCAGCGAAGTTTATGAAGCTACTTGCCAATGGCGAGGGTGAGACAGCAATGGACTGTTTGACAGACGAGCTGGTTGACATTTTCACGAAGCAGTACGCGATGGACATTTTCAGGAAGCAGTACGCAATGGACATTTATAAGGAGTTGGTAGTCCCGCTGTATCCGGAGGAGGATACCGTGTAAGTGTTTCGTAAACATAACTGCGGTGGTTTTTTTTGGTTTTTTGGTGGGGGTGTTTCCCGTCCATTTGGACCATAGTTCGGCATGGTATGTATTACCGAATCATGGGATGTTGTTTTTGATGTACTTGTGGATGATGTATTTGTGGTTGTCTACACATGGCGAACGAAATGAATGACGTAGAAAATTGATGGTTGTTTGAAAATGGTTTATGAAATGTTTTTCCGCGATCTGTAGCTGTGTATGTAGTTCTGATGGTTCGTGGAACTGATACACGAGTTTTAAACCCTTATTTCCTACTGCAAGTGCACAACATACGAAGTAGTATTTGTTTTCACACTTTGACTTAATGAGCAAAATTAAGAGCTAAGACAATTCAATGTGTTTTTGGTTTTTTTTTGTAGATAGCAATAATAAAAGCGAAATCGGTTGTAAAGATAATTTTAAACAAGCGTTAGGTCAAGGAATATCGCAGGAGATTCAGAGCAGCGGATCAAACAACTATTCAGGCAGTGTTTAAGAACAAGTCTAGAACTCAAACATAAAGATAATATCAATCCACTGTTGTGGTATCAATAACTTTGTCTAGCGACCTAGAAATCCTAATTGTCGTTGGTACTAGAAATCACAAACAAGCATTAAGGATAGGTTCGATTTGTTCACAATTCTCCACTACATCTACTGTCGTAGGTAATGAATAAATTGCTCACCAATGTTTATTCTAGCAACCTAGCAACTGTCGTTGTCTAAATTAACCTAATATCATAAAATCAAATGATCAATTTGATCTAAGCATTAAGAACAACAAAGGTGAAGACATCGATTTGAATAACCTATTTGTGTTTAACCCTAAAGCTCATGAATTCCTTTGACAAACCTCAACCTAACTAAGAGATCTACTCAGACATAATTAAAGAAGAAGATAACAATGAGATTATAAAGTTCATCATAAAAACTTGAATAGATAACAAAAGCTGGATATAAACTTATAAGAACTTAATTAAAGCATAAATATAAGAACTGAAAGTAAAACTTAAAGCATAAGCATAAATGTATAAAGTTTAAAAGAAACTAAATAAAACTTAATAAAAGCATAAACATAAAAGCTAAAAACTGAAGAAGGAGCAATGCTTTGAAGCTAGAGAAGAGAGAAGGAAGAAGATGGTGTGTGTTGAGATTGATGTTGTGAGTCCAATATATAGGCCAAGGTGAGGGGGAGTAGGTGAGACGGGGAACAGTCGTTCTAGGTGGAGAACGATCATTCCCAATGGTCGATCCGTAGTAGGTGAGATGTGGAAGTCGGGAACGATCATTCTGAGGGGAGAACGATCGTTCCGTAGCGCTTTTGTCGGCAAGGTTGGTGAAGTGTGGAACGGGCTGCATGGGATGGAACGATCGATCTACGGTTTTTGTCGGCAGGGTTGGTGAAGAGGGGAACGACCGTTCTGTAGGGGGAACGATCGTTCTCCATGGTCGTTCCACTCAAGGAACGGTCGTTCCTTTGCTTCTCCAGAACGATCGTTCTTCTTTAGAACGGTCGTTCTCTTGTGTTTGGTCCTTTTCTCGTTTTTCCGCATTAACTCGACTCGAACATGTCCGTAAACGCCAAACTCCTTCGGAACTCCATGAAATCTGTAAAAAGACTCAAAACAATAGAAAAGACTCAAAAAACCAACGAAAGATGCAAATCAAAACTCAAACCGAATACTAAAAACGAATCAAAATAAATTAAAAACACATAATATCAACTCCCCCCAACTAAAACCTTTGCTTGTCCCCAAGCAAAACCAGAAATTTTACAAAGAGGAGAGGTTTGAAAAACGTGTGAAACTCGTAAAACTTATAGGACCATACTCTAAATCAATTGCCCGTAAACCGCATTCGCAAGGTTCGGATCAAACCGTACTTCATTGTACTTCTCCATAACCGTAGTAAATAAGTGAAATCTCATGATCAAGCAGAACTCAATATTTAACATTCATTATCAAATGCGTGTACTCTCACGAAGGGAATATCTAACACGTTATGGTCTAGGTATCAAGGTTGGTATTTGGTGGCTCAAGTGTTTCGGTTTCTTTTAGCAGTACAAACAGATGCAAATCATTATGCAAAATCACCGTGAGACACAGACCAATTAGGAGGTACACAACTCTCCTTAACTCTAATCCTTCTACCCTTATTTAACAAGTCACAAACAAGAACATGATTTCTTTTAACGTTTCATGAAATTTAAAGATATTACCTTGACGATTTTCCCGGTTCCTTCTGTTTTATTTATTTATTTATTTTTTTTTTTTTTTTTTACATATCGGAGAATGGAACCGGTTAGTCTCTAAGATCTGCATCAAAAGAATTTCAACAATGTAAGCTTATTTCTTGAATGTGAATAAAATCTTCTACCCATTAAAAGTTCATTCTCTTTTGAAACGAAAATTTTCGATGAATATATTCAAACAGAGATCACTTTTCTAGACACATCCCATGAGTTTAATCAGAAAGAGACCACCTATCTAGACACAATCCTAAAGAAAAGTTGTGTCGGTCCGTATACTCCATAGTTTTTGCACATGAATGCAATGACAGTAACGAAAATAAGTGGGTTTCAACATGGAAATGGTAAGGGTGTGGTACTAGACTAAGGATAAGTCTAGCCATTTGGAGTTAGCAAAGATTGGTAAAAATGATGCAAAGAAAACTCCAAATGTAAAATCCAATACATGATTATCAAGCCCCTAAGTGAGATAAATTAAGTCCATATTAAGTTCCGATAGTTCGATTAAGTTCAGATGATTTGAGAAATTCACTAAATGATCAAGTTATGGATTTTTTTGTGTTTCCAAACTATCCTCAAACAATGCTAAGCAGTCCTAAGGCAATGACATCGAACATGTTGCAATTCCAAAAAGTTTAAATAAAATCACACACTGTTTTGACTCGATAAATTATATTTTTTATTTATTTATTTTTAACAAACACACCAAAATAAAACATAAG
The DNA here is from genome assembly GCA_010577795.1 of Isatis tinctoria. Taxonomy (NCBI): domain Eukaryota; kingdom Viridiplantae; phylum Streptophyta; class Magnoliopsida; order Brassicales; family Brassicaceae; genus Isatis; species Isatis tinctoria. The sequence continues at coordinate 20,028,760 of CM021247.1, read as the reverse complement.
AAATAAACATCCACAAAACACACCGTTAGTACACAAATAAATCCCTCCCCCAGACTTGTTTTTAACCGTCCCGGTTAAAACAAATCTGAAAGAGAAACCCGCAAACTTATAAATAAAATAAAAATGTCCTAAATGGATTTGACAGTGGTGTAGGGGCAAGAAAACTTACCTGAATACGTGCACCCCGTTCTATTTTTTTTTTTTTTTTTTTTTATGGAGCACTCCGGCGGAGCAGGTGCTCGGAAACAGATTTGGGGTGCTCGCTCGTTTTTTTTTTTTTTTTCATGGAGCACTCCAGCGGAGCAGGTGCTAAGAAACAGATTTGGGGTGCTCGCTCGTTTTTTTTTTTTTTTTTTCAACTGGAACAAAGAAAAACAAAACCAAAAATCAATAGTAAAAGAAAATAAAAGAAAAACACTTACCAGTGGGTTGCCTCCCACCAAGCGCTTGGTTTAAGTCGTTAGCTTGACTTCTGAGCACAAGTGCTAATCATGAGAATCAAAAGGCTGAGCCAGTGCACCTTTGGTCCTTCTCTTATTGGGACAAGAAACAAAGTGCGCAAAAAGGTATACAATTGTCCAAAGGAAATAGACAATATTCTCATCAAGGAAGTTTACTACAAATGTAGCATGTGTATCTTCAAATATTCCTTGACGGTGAGATGTTGTTGAGAATCAAATGCATTTGATGGAAAGATATAATCAACTTTAGCTTCAAACGAGTTTGTTACAAAATAGTCAATTTTATCTCCATCAATCTTATAAAATACCACATTCTCATCCTCATCATCATTCTCAACCTTAGGGTTCTCTATCTCATCCAAGATCTTATCTAAGTCAAATTCATCCCCTAGGTCAGATTTTTCAAGAAGCGATCTAGATTCCTCTAGCATTAAAGAGTTAAGCTCGAGATTATGATCATTCAAAACACAAAGATAACTAGTATCAAAACATATTTCATGATAATCTCTAGCAAATTTTTCTACTCTTAAGGCATCTAGTCTTTGAGTCTCACATATCAAATCATAGCATTCATCAATGAGTATGGAGGAAGGTGAATCATAAGCTACATCTTCAATAGAAGGCATGTGACTATCCTCAAAATCTTGAAATTCAAAGGCTAAATCGGAGGTACCTTGTAATTGGAATGGTGGAACCCAATATATTACCTCCTTAAGTGAATGGGCTACCATTATCTCATCAAACGTAAGCTCTCTTCCTTCTAGTACTGCCCGATGTGACATGAGGTTCATCAGGATCATTACTGCTAGGTCACTCCTTGTCAGCATTGGATTTTCCATACAAAGCTTATCCAACTCCACTCTTTGTTCTGGCGTAAGTACGTTCTCATCAAAAGACTCATCTTGAATGTTTTCTTCAAACGTGTCCTCCTCTTCTTGTGGCCAATCATTGTAGTCCATGGCCATCAAAGTTAGTAAAAGTTAGTGTCTTAGACTAATAATTCAGCCGTAAACCAAAGGTGAATATTTGGTCCCCGGCAACGGCGCCAAAAACTTGATACACGAGTTTTAAACCCTTATTTCCTACTGCAAGTGCACAGCATACGAAGTAGTATTTAGGGTTCGATCCCACGAAGACCAGTTTTCACACTTTGACTTAATGAGCTAAATTAAGAGCTAAGACAATTCAATGTGTTTTTGGTTTTTTTTTGTAGATAGCAATAATAAAAGCGAATTCGGTTGTAAAGATAATTTTAAACAAGCGTTAGGTCAAGGAATATCGCAGGAGATTCAGAGCAGCGGATCAAACAACTATTCAGGCAGTGTTTAAGAACAAGTCTAGAACTCAAACATAAAGATAATATCAATCCACTGTCATGGTATCAATAACTTTGTCTAGCGACCTAGAAATCCTAACTGTCGTTGGTACTAGAAATCGCAAACAAGCATTAAGGATAGGTTCGATTTGTTCACAATTCTCCACTACATCTACTGTCGTATGTAATGAATAAATTGCTCACCAATGTTTATTCTAGCAACCTAGCAACTGTCATTGTCTAAATTAACCTAATATCATAAAATCAAATGATCAATTTGATCTAAGCATTAAGAACAACAAAGGTGAAGACATCGATTTGAATAACGTATTTGTGTTTAACCCTAAAGCTCATGAATTCCTTTGACAAACCTCAACCTAACTAAGAGATCTACTCAGACATAATTAAAGAAGAAGATAACAACGAGATTATAAAGTTCATCATAAAAACTTGAATAGATAACAAAAGCTGGATATAAACTTATAAGAACTTAATTAAAGCATAAATATAAGAACTGAAAGTAAAACTTAAAGCATAAGCATAAATGTATAAAGCTTAAAAGAAACTAAATAAAACTTAATAAAAGCATAAACATAAAAGCTAAAAACTGAAGAAGGAGCAATGCTTTGAAGCTAGAGAAGAGAGAAGGAAGAAGATGGTGTGTGTTGAGATTGATGTTGTGAGTCCAATATATAGGCCAAGGTGAGGGGGAGTAGGTGAGACGGGGAACGGTCGTTCTAGGTGGAGAACGATCGTTCCCAATGGTCGATCCGTAGTAGGTGAGATGTGGAAGTCGGGAACGATCGTTCTGAGGGGAGAACGATCGTTCCGTAGTGCTTTTGTTGTCAAGGTTGGTGAAGTGTGGAACGGGCTGCATGGGATGGAACGATCGATCTACGGTTTTTGTCGGCAGGGTTGGTGAAGAGGGGAACGAGCTGCATGGGATGGAACGATCGATCTACGGTTTTTGTCAGCAGGGTTGGTGAAGAGGGGAACGACCGTTCTGTAGGGGGAACGATCGTTCTCCATGGTCGTTCCACTCATTTGCTTCTCCAGAACGATCGTTCTTCTTTAGAACGGTCGTTCTCTTGTGTTTGGTCCTTTTCTCGTTTTTCCGCATTAACTCGACTCGAACATGTCCGTAAACGCCAAACTCCTTCGGAACTCCATGAAATCTGTAAAAAGACTCAAAACAATAGAAAAGACTCGAAAAACCAACGAAAGATGCAAATCAAAACTCAAACCGAATACTAAAAACGAATCAAAATACGTTAAAAACACATAATATCAGGAACATTCAATGCAGTCTAATTAGTGTATCTATGGTATGGTGCGACTTTTCATGTTTGGTAGATGTATGAGAATTGAAGGCTATTTTGTGGGTGGGGGTGGTGTATTTATTGGATTTATTGGTGGGTGGAAAAAAATAAAGAGCAGAGCTTGTTTCCTTTCGTGTGGTTGTCTAAAAAGAGTTAGTAGTGTTCTTAGTTGCAGAGCAAAGTGATGGACAAAAGAGGTCGAGGGATTCCGAGGTGCTGTCCATGTGGTGCAGGAGTTAGGCTCCTTACTGGGAAGACTGCGGCTAACCCGGGTAGGCTCTTCTACAGCTGCAGTGCGGGGGAGGTATTTTTTTAGTGAAGTTCATTTACTGTGTTTTCTGTTCTACAACTACTTTTTTGTTGTTCTAGTTTACTGTGTTTTGTAGTGTAATGTTGGTCTAATGTAAGCACCATTTATTCAAGTTGGCTGACGAGTGTCTCGTGGAGGAGGTAGAGGATCTGAGAGCGAGGGCTGAGGTCGTTGAAGATAAATTTGTAGTGTTGCAGGACCATGTCTTGAGGTGCGAGTCAGAGTTAGAGAAGCAGAGAGCATGTGATAATTGCTTTGAAGCAGTAGTCTGTGGTCTGCAGAAGAAGTTAAAAGCTTTAGATAAGGAGGTGGACGATTGCAGAAAAGAGGTTATATATGTGAAGAATGTTTTCATGAGCGTGGGTTTGATTTTCTTTGTGATTTGGTTTGTGTTATAAAGTGTAAGAGATTGTCTATGAATATTATGTACCAGATAATATGAAGAAATGTTTGTAGCTAAAACTCAATGGTGTTGATACCCTGTGTGTAGAGATGGCGTTTGTTTTGTGAATATGGGTGTTGTTTTGTGGTTATGTGGGTGTTGTTTTGTGGTTATGTAGCTAAAACATGTCTTTCAGGCTGAATCGTATGGGGATGTTTGTGGATATGTCGGAATGGTTGTGGATACCCTGTGTGGTGATATGTTGCGGTTAAATTTTCGAGTATGTTTGAATTATGGTTGTGGATATGTGGATACATGTGGTTGTTTGTGGATCTGTGAGAATTATTGTGGTTGTGGATACCCTGTGTGCAGGGAAGGCATTTGTTTGTGAGTATGGGTGAATTGGTGTGAATGTGGTTGTGGATGGTGTCCACATGTTTTTTGGATGTAGATGTGGATGTGGGTGCCATCCATGTGTATGTGGATGCTATCCTCGTGGATGATGGCATGACGCGTGTTGTGGATGCTATCCTCGTCGACGACTACATGTTGTGGATGTGGATGCCATCCATGTGTATGTGGATGTTATCCTCGTGGATGACGGCATGATGGCATATTGTGGATGATATCCTCGTCGATGACGACATGTCGTGGATGTGGATGCCATCCATGTGTATGTAGATGCTATCCTCGTGCATGACGGCATGTATGCAGTCTGAATGGTGTCCACATGGTAGCCCAGGTGGTGTAGTGCAACCATGTCGGAGGCTGTGGACATGCAGTGATGTGATGTGGATATGTCGATATCCATAACCAGTTCAAATACATGATGGTAAAAAGTGGTGGTTATCTGTGGAGGGTGGTTAAGTGTTAAAATTAGGTTATGAGTTTATCAATGTGGCTTTTGGATAAGGACATATTGCAGTTGGGTAGGTTGTATAAAATGATGTGGATGGTATTTAAAATGATGTGGTCGGTTTTTTAAAATGAAGTGAATGATATCTGACTATGAAAATAAACTAATAGAACATTTGATGGTCGGGTATCCACGAGGTGGTCATGGAGAGTTGTTCTAAGTAGGTTATGTGGTAGTAGACGTGGATGTTGGGACATAAACGTAATAAGGAGACAGTATTTTTGTAAGAGATAGTAATTAGACGCATTGGACATGTTTGGATAGCTGGTACAAACAGAAGTTTAACCTCAATCAGAAACAAAAATAAAAGAAGGTCAACCCAGTTTTTATAGGACAACTGTCACCATTGTATCGTGGTAAAAAACAAAAAACAAAAGCAAAAGGGCAGATGTCTATTGATTGGAGATGGAAACTCTATCCAGGTTGAAGGTCTCGAACATGGATATAACGTCTACCAGCTTTAGATAGGGTTCGTGCAGGTGGTCCTGTTGTGCCCCATCCCATTGCAGCATCCACATTTGTTAATCGTGGTTTTGTCTTCTTGGCCACCTGTGATATCCATAGAGTGGTTATTGTTGTAGTTTATGGTAAGAGATGTAAAGTAATAGTGTGGGATGCACTTACTGGTGTTGGGGTCGAAATCCCCTCCTCGAAAATTGACTGAACGAGAAGTCAAGGTCGAGATCAAATCCCGAACATGGAACGGACGAGCTAAGGCAAACTGCCCACGACCCGTCCAAGACACGAACCGGCGGCTGGGATGAGTGCCAGCCGCCGGGTCTTGTTCGTCCAAGGCCGGCGGCTGGGATGAGTGCCAGCCGCCGGGTCTTCTTCGTCCAAGGCCGGCGGCTGGGATGAGTGCCAGCCGCCGGGTCTTCTTCATCCAAGGCCGGCAGCTGGGATGAGTGCCAGCCGCCAGGTCTTCTTCGTCCATGGCCGGCGGCTGGGATGAGTGCCAGCCGCCTGGTCTTCTTCGTCCAAGGCCGGCGGCTGGGATGAGTGCCAGCCGCCGGATCTTCACGATACACCAACCGGCGGCTGGGATAAGGCCAGCCGCCGGGTCTTCATGATATGCCAACGATCATTTCTCAAGTCAAGACTCATTATCCGAACATCGTCCAGTCGACCGACCGAATGTAACTCTATGCCCGGACCGACCCGAAGATCATCCATTTGCAAGTTCTGACTCCACGATCCGTCCATAAACATTCCCCGTAAGACCGTAACGAACGTCCAGCCGTCCGTGGACCAGTCGCCGAGCACACGATCCAAAGGACCGGGCGGCTGGCCATCAATACCGAAACTGGCGGGTGGGAGTTCAAACAAAAAACGGGCAGTTCAAATCTCAGAAGTCGTAAAACGCTCGGAACACTACTCACGCGGGAAAAACCATTGAAAAACACTATTCATCCTGAAACAAAGTTAACCGAAAAATCGAATTGAGCTTAAATCGAGATTCGGATTACTATTCATCGGATTACTATTCATCGGCGGGCCGGATGTGGATCAGAACGCGCGGGCGGATCACGGAAGACTCTCGGGCCGAATATCGGGCAAAAAGCTTAGGTCCGCGGTTGGGAAGGAAAGACAAGGTCCCACATCGGAAATCTGAAGTCTTAGCCTCCTAGGATTGTCAGTATATATATGAACGCTCATGTAAGGGTTAATCCCATCCCAGATCCGAGTATTAGGAGTTTTAGCAATTTAAGACTATTAAGTTTTTTTGCTAATTTCCTTGTACTTTCGGAAAATATCAATAAAAATCTCTCTTTTGCATTTTCGGTCCTTTAGTTCTTTATAAATAGAATTTTCGAGCCCCCACTAAATATAAGTTTTGACAGTGTGAGTTTCGGCTCTCACAGTTTGGCGCCGTCTATGGGGACGAGAAATATTCTTAACCCTAAGAACGAAAAGGATACGAAACGAAAACGATGACCAGAAGAAGCGACGATATCACCAACCAACCTGCCGCAGCATCCGCCACGGGAGCGACAGGAACGGGAATTCCAGCCATCGGTACATCGGCGGCCGGGACCGGAGCAACTGCCGCCGGACATCCGCCGACGGAGCGATCGGGATACCGGGACCTCCGCCAGTGCGCTCACCCGATTCGGAATGCCGATCGAGGACCCAATCATCACGGAAGCAGCGAACGCCGCCCCAGAGAACGCGGCGATCACCGAGCTGAGGAACATGGTAGCCAAAATCGCAGAACGGCAAAACAGACAAGAAAGAACGGCAGCGCAGGAAAGAGCAGCTTCCCAGGAGCTGACGCGTGGCCCCCGGGCTTTCGAAGCGAGACGCCTTATCTTCACCCCGCGAGCGGATCCCCCGAGTCGTCAGAATCCGGATGAGCAGACCCCAATCGGAACAAGGAGAGAACCGTCAACACCACCCCCGCTGAACCGGAAAAGCGCCACTGGACGAACCACTGAGAGGCCGACGTCCACGGTGACTAACGGTGGAAACCCGAGAGACACCGTGAACGTAGCCGAAAGCGAAACCGACGACGAAGCTGGAGATCTAAACGCGGATGAGGAAGAGCTCCGATGGATCGAAGAATAGGAGAGGCCCGAGCTAACCGATCCGCTAGCCGAAGGGACGAGTTGGACGAGCTCCGTGCCCGTTTGGAACTCACCGCAAGTCAGATGAAGGAGGTACGGTCGCAAGTCCATAAAGCAACAAGTGCGGCCCCGGAAATCGACCGCGTCTTAGAGGAAACGCAAAAGATCCCTTTCACTTCAAGGATCACAAGCGTTAGACTTTCTGACCCGGGAAAAATCCGAATCCCTTTTTACGACGGGACGACCGATCCAAAGGGCCACATGACGGCCTTCCACATCGCTATGGGACGGGCTAGGTTCAAACCCGAAGAAAGAGACGCCGGATTCTGCCTCCTCTTCGTGGAGCATCTGAAAGGATCAGCCCTGTCGTGGTTCTCGAGGCTAGAAAGAGACTCGATCGACGGTTTCGACCGATATTCGGCAGCTTTTCTGAAGCATTACTCACTGTTCATAAGACAGTCAACATCCGACGCGGACCTCTACTCGCTGTCGCAGGAGCCCGAAGAAAGCCTTCGAGATTTCATCGAAAGGTTTAAGATGATTGTCTCGAAGATCGAAGGCCTAAGCAACAGTGCCGCGATCAACGCCCTGAAGAAGTCCTTGCTGAAGACTTCAAACTTCCGAAAGGAGATCACCGTAAAACCACCAGTAACCATTCAAGATGCTCTCCACCGTGCTTCCAACTTCGTTATCTACGAGGAAGAAATGAGGGTCCCGGCTGGAAAGCACCAATCATCGAAATTGGTCGCCAAAGGCACGGTGCAACCTTCTAACTTTCCAAACGAGAGAAGAAGTAGGCGAACCAGCCGAGATGAAGAGCCCAACCCAGGCGGGGCGCATAACTACCAGATAGACACGGAGAGACCGTCTGATGAACGCAACCGAGGACCGTGGAATACTTGGACCCGACCAGGATTTGACGAGAACGCCTTTTGTACTTTCCACAAAACAAAAGGCCACTCAACCGAAAACAGCAGGACTGTCGGAAGAAGGCTCGCGGCAAAGCTATTAGCCGGGGAGCTCGGAAACGGAGTAACCCTCGAGAGTCACGGAGCTATCGAAGAAGGCGTTGGCGCCCCGGACGGACGACCTAACCGGGAACGTCCCGAAAGGCCCGACGAGGATGCCCCCAAACGGGGAAGGAGACCAAACGGTGACGACCCCGCCGCCAACCGCAGGAGGATCCACATGATCATCGGAGGATCTCAGTACTGCCGAGACACAGTAGCCTCGATAAAAGCGTTCTTGAGAAGAGGAGACAAGGAGTCAAACCCGCGGGAACCGATCACCGAAAATGACGATCGGATCGCCTTCCACGAAAAAGACGCTGAAGGCCTTGACCAACCTCACGACGATCCATTGGTGGTAGAGTTGGACATCAACGACCACGACGTCTCACGAGTCTTGATCGACACCGGAAGTTCAGTAGACGTCATTTTTCGAGAGACACTTCAAAGGATGAAGGTGGATCCGTCAATGATAAAGCCCAATCCAAGGTCGCTGACCGGATTCTCTGGCGAAGTCACAATGACGGATGGAACAATCCAGCTCCCGGTTCGTGCCGGTGGAATCACGAAAATCGTTAACTTCGCGGTGGCAAACCACCCCGCGATTTATAACATGATAATGGGAACTCCTTAGATCAATTCAATGCGAGCTATCCCATCAACTTACCATCTTTTCCTGAAGTTCCCAACGCCAAACAGAATCAAGACCGTATGGGGAAATCAGAAGGAGGCTCGGATCTGTTTTCTGGCAGAGCACAAGCTCCGGAACCCGACCATCCCACAGAGAGAGAACCCGAAAAGGAAGATAGAAGACGAAGTCCCTGAACTGGGAAAGAAAGTAAGCAGAACCGAACAGTTCGAGAAAACGGAGGTTCCTCCCACAGAAACGAACCAAGAAGAGACGAAAACTGCCTCAGAAACCGTCGAAGCTACATCCGACGGTTCCATGACTAAGACTTAACCGTCTTCCTACCACACACAAAAAAACAAGGAACTACGGGTGACTTGATCCCTTTTCACGAAGGGTACGTAGGCAGCTCGCTTAAAAAACGAGTTCAGTTGCCCCTCTCCTTAAAAAGGGGGGGGGAGTGGGTCCTTATATACATACTCCCAAATTTTCGCAAACAAATCAAGAAGATGGACATTGGGACTTAGCATCTCATAACACATCAAAAGCTTGAAAAAGTTTCCCGAAAACACCATTCCGACAAACGTCGAGACTCAGTATCTCAAAACTTGATCCGGAAACCGAATGGATCCAGAAAAACCCAAGGAAAATGAACATTGAGACTTAGTATCTCATAGCACATCTTCAACTCGAACTCAAAATCAGATAAACATCGAGACTTAGCATCTCGTAACTTATCCATGACCACCAACCAATCAAGATACTTCTTCCAAATACTTAAGTCCTCTCTAACGAATCCGTCTGTTGCTGGCCACAACAAGACTATCTTTTTAAACCATGGTTCTCTCAACATCCTGCAGAGGATAAAACTAGCGCGCTATACAAATTTCCGGATTAACATCTGAAGGGCGTAACCTGTATCCCGCGATCCTGCAGGAAGCGCTCGAGACGATGTTCTGATTAGTTTACTTTCACTAGCGCTTCGCACAGGCAAATAGTGCGAAGCACAAGACACAAAGTAAACTCGTTAAACCCAGTAAAGCGCCTGACATGGAACACTTGTCAAAGACATCTCGAGAGCGCAGTATCAAACCGGCTCTGATGCGAGATCTTAAAAGCGTTCAGTCGCAAGAGGGATCTGAACAAGCTTGATCCCCTGAGACAACAAAAAACTGCATTAAGCCCAGGAAATATTCGCAGAGATGACCTGGTCCAAAGTTCGAGTGTCCGGGATAACACTCCGACGCAACGCCAATCAATTCCAAAACGGGCCAGCCGCCCGTCCTCCGTAGAGAGACGAACCAGCCGCCCTTCGTTCCAACGCATTATCAATCAGCTGCAAAACGGGCCAGCCGCCCGGACAACGGGCCAGCCGCCCTTCACTCTACAAAACGGGCCAGCCGCCCATCCTCCGTAGAGAGACGGGCCAGCCGCCCTTCAATCCGCAAAATGGGCCAGCCGCCCGGACAACGGGCCAGCCACCCTTCACTCTACGAAATGGGCCAGCCGCCCTCTCGGAAGAGAAACATACCGGCCGCCCATCTTCTCCTTTATCAAGACTATAAAAGCAAAGCAAGCAAGGAAGTCCATAACAACTGAAGGCAAAAGCAGATAGATAATAAATCTCCATGAAAGGAGATATAAGTGACCAAGTTCAATTAACAAAGCAAATACAATAAAAAGGGTCAAAAGACCCAAACACAACCAAGGCAGAAAATGCAAGATACAAAGGCCAAAGCCTAATCATACTCAACAAGAGGAGTAGGAGCAGTGTAATCCAAAGCCTCGGCCTCCGGAGACTGGCACGGAGAAACCGGAGAGCAAACCAAGTAGCTGTCAAGGACGGCAGCAACTCGATCGTAGGAGCCAACCCAGCCTCCTCCTTCGAGCCGCTGCAACGAAGCCTCCAGCTTTCCTTCCTCCTCCTCGACCTTGGACTTCCCGGACTTAATGTCCCGGACTAGATCAAGGTTCGAGCTGACCTCAGTCAAGGCAGTCTTGCCATACTTCGCCTGACGCATCGGTGCAAGGGCAGCTTTAGCACCCTCGATGCGGAGACGGTACTTCTCCACTAACTTCCAGCGGCTTTGCTTGAGCGCCAGATCCATCTTCCGCTCAGCCTCCGCAAGCGCCTTCTTGAGCTCTTTCTGAGATCTCCTCTCCACATTCCGAAGCTTGACTTCCAAGGCCTTGATCTTCTTGTCCTTCTTCCGGGACTCTTTCTCCGAAGCTTCCAAGGCAACCTGGGTTGCATGAGCTCGGGTGGCGACCTGAATCAAAGAAAAGCAAATATCAGCAAAGACCAAACTACGTCAAAACAAATCCAAAGGAAGAGAAAATTACCATCATAAGGCCGGAGGACAGATCTCCGTAAGCCGCTGAACGATCAAACGGCACAGCTGAAGCAGGAGCCAACGCTCCAAAGCAGTCCACAACCTTCACGGACTCAGCTGGATCGCCTCCCGCCGCCTTGCGAGCATCGAAGAGAAGACCATTATCAGACGACTCGGCCGTCCGAGCCACTTTGCCCTTCCTCGGACGGTCCGGGTTGTTGGAAGCTCCCTTCCCTTTATCCACAACAACGGCACAAGCAGAACCCTGAGGAGCAGCAATCTGTTCCTCGGGCACGCCATGGAAATCAGGCCCGGGCGGGAGAACAAACCCAGACGCCGGATCAAACTCAGCCGCCTCTCCGGACGGTCCAGCCTCGCCATACTTCTGTTGGCGGTACTTCCAAACACCCTCCATACCGGGGTACGTCGCCATCGGATCGATAAAGTCGGGGCCTTTCGGAGGAGCGCGCCCTTCTAAAATATCTTTCGCATCCAGAAAGCGGCGCCAGAGATCAGGACACTCCCAATCGATCTTCTTCTTGTTAACTTCTACAACGATATCCTCGAACTCAGAAACTCTAGGAGCAAAGGGATCTCGAACTAGAGAAAGAAGAAAAAGATGAAAAGTTGTGAGAAATGAAGTTATGAAGAATGAAGCAAAGGAGTAAGGAGTACTTATAGAAAAAAAAATTCACAAAAAGACGAACGCTTACGTGGCAGACTCCACTCGGTCCTAACCGAGCCGCCGAAGTCAGGACCAACCGTGAGCGGGCTGCGCTTCACGTAGAAAAATTCGTGCCGCGAAGCTTTGCAATGCTGTCGAAGCCCGGTGTAGAAACGCTTCACGTTCTTCCGAACATTGACCGAGCAGAAGAAGTCCGACTTGGAAACCTTCCTCAACGAAAAGAAATTCCGTATAAGATCACCCTCCAACTTGATCCCGCATTCGGAGCAACGGACCACAAGTCCCATCAAAATCCTTATAGCGGATGGGGTAAGTTGAGAGATCGCAACCCCATATAGCTCGAGAAATTCGAAGATGGCTCCTGGGATCGGGAACCAGAGGAAAGCTTCGTAAAACATAGACTCGTACATGGCGAAATAGCCCTCTGGCGCCTTGTTCATCCTATCCCCATCTTTCGGGAGACGGAACTTAACTTTGTCTGAAATCCGGAAGTCGTATCTGAGCTCGGCTAGTGAATCCCATTCGCTCAAAGTAGGACCATGCTTGAATCCCTCGGATATGGATCTGTAACTCGTAGATGGTCCAGGCTTCTTAAACCGCCAAGCAAAAATATCCTTACCCCAATAGGCTTTAGCTTCTCCGGGAGAACGACATTCGGTCTTCACGTCCGGATGCACAAAGATAGGCACTTCCGGGTGATCCGATCTGACTTCTTCTCCGGATATGGCCGGACTATCACCCGTCTCTGGCCAAGTACGACGATATTTGGAGGGGATCAGAGCTCGGGACGGCCAAACGCCAAGTACTATACTCGTCCTCGGCGCAACGCCTTCAATTTCGACTCGAGAGGAACCGGACGCCCTCTCTAAGACACCTCCAGAGCCGAGCGCCCATCTTGATACGGCTACTATGCCAGCCACCCTCCGGGAAGCGTTCTTAGAGCCAGCCGCCCTCTTCGAACCAGACGCCATACTCGTCGAACTCCCAGCCGCCGGCTCGGGTCTGGTCTCATTCCCAGCCGTCGTCTCGGGAATGCTCTCATTCCCAGCCACCGTCTCGGGCATGTCCTCATTCCCAGCCTCCGTCTCGGGCATGTCCTCATTCCCAGCCGCCGTCTCGGGCATGTCCTCATTCCCAGCCGCCGTTCCGGGCTCCCATGGAGGAACATTAGCAAAACCGAGCGTTCCTTGAGAATTGCTCGGACCAGCCGCCCACTGAGGAACACCTTCGGGACCGTACGCTGCTTGTGGAATGGCATTTTCCCCAGCTGCCAATAAATCTTCCACAAGTACCGCATCCTGCTCTGCGGACATAAAATCAAACTCAAACAGATCGTTCATGATTGCATCGAAGTTGAGTTCGAAAGGGGAACCTCCTTCCCCAGCCATCGCTAAAGAAAAATTTTCAAAGAAGAAACTTGAAGAAGAAAGCTTGAAAAAAGAAGGGAGTGTGAAAAAAATGAATGAAGCCACTCCTTTTGATATAGCAAACATGGCACGAACTTCCATGATGAACAATGCTCTGACAAGACATTAAAGAGAAGCGGACGAACGAACGAACGGAAAAACTCATTACCGTCCCGTTTCAGTCAATCCCGATAAAACTCTCAGCTCGGAGCTCCTTGTTCCAAACCACGGAAGCAAAGAGCTGGGGGCTAACTGTTGGGGTCGAAATCCCCTCCTCGAAGATTGACGGAACGAGAAGTCAAGGTCGAGATCAAATCCCGAACATGGAACGGACGAACTAAGGCAAACTGCCCATGACCCGTCCAAGACACGAACCGGCGGCTGGGATGAGTGCCAGCCGCCGGGTCTTGTTCGTCCAAGGCCGACGGCTGGGATGAGTGCCAGCCGCCGGGTCTTCTTCATCCAAGGCCAGCGGCTGGGATGAGTGCTAGCCGCCGGGTCTTCTTCGTCCAAGGCCGGCGGCTGGGATGAGTGCCAGCCGCCTGGTCTTCTTCGTCCAAGGCCGGCGGCTGGGATGAGTGCCAGCCGTCGGGTCTTCTTCATCCAAGGCCGGCGGCTGGGATGAGTGCCAGCCGCCGGGTCTTCTTCGTCCAAGGTCGGCGGCTGGGATGAGTGCCAGCCGCCGGGTCTTCTTCCTCCAAGGCCGGCGGCTGGGATGAGTGCTAGCCGCCGGGTCTTCTTCGTCCAAGGCCGGCGGCTGGGATGAGTTCCAGCCGCCGGGTCTTCTTCGTCCAAGGCCGGCGGCTGGGATGAGTGCCAACAGCCGGGTCTTCTTCGTCCAAGGCCGGCGGCTGGGATGAGTGCCAGCCGCCGGATCTTCATGATACACCAACCGGCGGCTGGGATAAGGCCAGCCGCCGGGTCTTCATCATATGCCCACGATCATTTCTCAAGTCAAGACTCATTATCCGAACATCGTCCAGTCGACCGACCGAACGTAACTCTATGCCCGGACCGACCCGAAGATCATCCATTTGCACGTTCTGACTCCACGATCCATCCATAAACCTTCCCCGTAAGACCGTAACGAATGTCTGAACACACGAGCCAAAGGAACCGGCGGCTGGCCATCAATACCGAAACCGGCGGCTGGGAGTTCAAACAAAAAACGGGCGGTTCAAATCTCAGAAGTCGTAAAACGCTCGGAACACTATTCACGCGGGAAAAACCGTTGAAAAACACTATTCATCCAGAAACAAAGTTAACCGAAAAATCGAATTGAGCTTAAACCGAGATTCGGATTACTATTCATCGGATTACTATTAACCGGTTTACTATTCATCGGCGGGCCGGATGTGGATCAGAACGCGCGGGCGGATCACGAAAGACTCTCGGGCCGGATATCGGGCCCAAAAAGCTTAGGTCGGCGGTTGGGAAGGAAAGACATGGTCCCACATCGGAAATCTGAAGTCTTAGCCTCCTAGGATTGTCAGTATATATATGAACGCTCATGTAAGGGTTAATCCCATCCCAGATCCGAGTATTATGAGTTTTAGCAATTTAAGACTATTAAGCTTTTGCTAATTTCCTTGTACTTTCGGAAAATATCAATAAAAATCTCTCTTTTGCATTTTCGGTCCTTTAGTTCTTTATAAATAGAATTTTCGAGCCCCCACTAAATATAAGTTTTGACAGTGTGAGTTTCGGCTCTCACAACTGGTATCTCGTCGGTGGATAGCTTACGTTTATCTTTGGGACGTCCAGAAGGCCTGCGGGCCATTGGATGTAGGAGTTGCGAGTTGGTTAGAGCATCGGGTATTTCCACATTTAGTTCTGCTGCTTCTGGGTTGATTACAGCAGCATAGGTTTGTATCCATGAATTCATTTTGTAGCATTCTCTAGCTAGGCGTTCATATGGTAAACCAATGGAGTCAGCGGCGACTAGGGCGTGTCCACAGGGATTCTATATTTCTGGAAAACCTGGCAATTACAGATTCTCTTGTCCAGGACGACAATCTTGTTTAAGCCAAAAAGTCCCTGAACTTGGTAGCTCCACCTGGAAATGGGATTGATTTTGCTTCCTTTGACGTTCCCCATGTTAGCTGTGACGACTTTGTCTACTTCTGGGGACAGGACTCCTTTGTGTACGGTTGATTTTTTGCGCCTAGAGGCGAACCATCTGGTCATCATGCGCTGAATGAACATTAGGAGTTCGAGGACTGGTGAGGATCTCCCCTTTTTCAATGCCTTGTTGAGCTGCTCTGCAATGTTGTTTGTCATCATATTGTACCTTTGGCCAGTGAAGTAAGCCCTAGACCAGTGGGATACTATTGCTTCTGTTAGGTACAGTACGCAAGCGGGGCTTGTGGATTGGATCTTGTTGAATATTTTCCGGAAACCACCAATGCGGAAAGAGAATGCGGCTTGGCCTACAAGTCTGGAGAGACCTTTTTGTTTTTGAAACAGGAATTAACATTCCTCATCAAGTGGTGTCAGAGCTTCAAAAGCTCATACCGTGTCAATCCACCCTTATCTTTTATTTTCTGTCTTGTTATTTCATTTCATAAAAAAAAAAGCTCATAAGAATTTTTTTTGCTTGTTTAGTTTCATTTGATAAAAAAAAAACAAAAAAATTGATCTTGTGTAATTTCTTTTTCAGGTTGAGATTCTCCATTTCTAGGCAAAGGAGTGTGAGAGCCGAAACTCACATTTTCAAAACTTATATTTTATAGGGGCTCAAAAATTCTATTTATAAAGAACTAAAGGACCGAAAATGTAAAAATAATATTTTATTGATAATTTTCCGAAAAAGTACAATAATAATAGCAAAGGCTTAAATAAGTCTTATAATGCTAAACCTCTTAATACTCGGATTTTGGGATGCCTTTAACCCTTACATGAGCGTACATATATATACTGACGATCCTAGGGTGCTGAGACTTCATATTTTCGATGTGGGACTTAGTGATTTCTTCCCAGCCGCCGACTTAACCTTTTGGGCCCGAAATCCGGCCCGAAAATCTTCTGTGATCCACCTGTACGTTCTGACCCAAATCTGGCCCGCCTTTTATAATCGATGAATAGTAAACCGTGAATAGTAATCCGATGAATAGTAATCAGAATCTCGGTTTAGACTTAATTCGATTTTACGGTTAACTTTGCCTCGAGGTGAATAGTGTTTTTGACGGTTTTTCCCGCGTGAATAGTATTCCGAACGTTTTACGACTCTTGAGATTTGTGCCGCCCGTTCTTTATTTTAACTTTCAGCTGCCGGTTTTGGTATTGATGGCCAGCTGCCGATTCCTTTGGCTTGTGTGGTTGGGCGACTGGTCCATGGACGGCTGAACGTCAGTCACTGTCTTTCGGAGAATGTTTATGGACGTTTTGGAGTCAGAACATACAAATGCGTAATCTTCGAGTCGGTCCGGGCTTAGAGTTACGCTTGATGGTCGGTCGACTGGACAATGTTCGGATAACGAGTCTTGACTAAGAAATGATCGTGGGCGGCTGGCCTTATCCCAGCCGCCGGTCCGTGCTTGAAGGAGATCCGTGCGGCTGGCCTTATCCCAGCCGTCGGACCACGCATGAAGAAGATCCGGGCGGCTGGCCTTATCCCAGCCGCCGGGCCGAGGGTGAAGAAGATCCGGGCGGCTGGCCTTATCCCAGCCGCCGGACCGAGCATGAAGAAGATCCGGGCGGCTGGCCTTATCCCAGCCGCTGGACCGAGCGTGAAGAAGATCCGGGCGGCTGGCCTTATCCCAGCCGCCGGACCGAGCATGAAGACGAACCGGGCGGCTGGCCTTATCCCAGCCGCCGGACATTGTCTTGGAGGGATCATGGGCCGCTGGCCGTATCCCAGCCGCCGGCCCTTGCCTTGGAGGAGACTTGGGCGGCTGGCCTTATCCCAGCCGCCGGGTCATGTCTCGGACGGGTCGTGGGCGGTTGGCCTTAGTTTGTCTAGTCCATGCCCGAGATACATTCCATTTGATCTTGATCTTGGCTTCTTGTTTCGTTAATCTTCGAGGAGGGGATTTCGACCCCAACAGTTAGCCCCCCAGCTCTTTGCTTCCGTGGTTTGGAGCAATGAGCTTCGAGCTGAGAGTTTTGTCGGGATTGACTGAAACGGGAAGGCAAGGATTTTTTCCGTTCATCCGTTCATCCGCTTCTCTTTAGTGTCTTGTCAAAGTAAAGTCCATCATGTTCATACGGAAGTTCGTGCCATGTTTGCTATATCAAAGGAGTGGCTTCATTCTCATTTTTTCACACTCCCCTTCTCTTTTCGAGTTTATTTCTTCAAGTTTTTCCTTTGAAAAGTTTTCCTTTAAAAATGGCTGATGAAGGGGTCTCCTTTTGAATTCAACTTCGATGAAATACTGAATAGCCAGTTTGAGTTTGATTTTATGTCTACGGAGCAGGACGCGGTACTTGTGGAAGATCTGATGGCGGCGTCCGGTCACGAAGGTTTTCCTCAATGGGCGGCTGGCTCTAGCAACGCTCAGGGAACGCTCAGTTTTGCTAACGTTCCTCAACGGGAGCCTGTCCAGGAAGAGACCCAGCAATGGGCGGCTGGCATTGAAGGTGCGCCTACGAGGGCGGCTGGCGTTGAAAGTGCGCCTACGAGGGCGGCTGGCGTTGATAGATCGACGTATAGGGCATCCGGCTGGAAGAGGATGTCCGGCTCGGAGCGGGCGGTTGGCTCTAAGAGCGCTTCCAAGAGGGCGGCTGGCGTAGTGGCAGTGTCAAGGTGGGCGCCTGGCTCTGGAGGCATCTTAGAGAGGGCGTCCGGCTCTTGTCGAGATGGTGTCGACGGCGTCTCGCCTCTGGTTAGTGGAGTTCGTGGCGTTTGGACTCCTCCTCAACAAGACGAGGACAACGACGGATGGCATGCATGGCCGTCCCGATCTCTGGTCCCCTCCGAACTCCATCGTGCTTGGGTAGAGACAGGTGGCGACTCGGCCATGTCCGAAGAGGAAGTCAGGTCGGATCACCCGGAGGTGCCCATCTTTGTGCATCCGGAGGTGAAGTCCGAGTGTCGTTCTCCCGGGGAAGCCAATGCCTATTGGGGCGATGATATTTTTGCTTAGCAGCTTAAGAAGCCCGGACCGTCTTCGGGGTACAGGATGATATCTGTGGGATTCAAGCTTGGACCCACTCTGAGCGATCATGACTCTTTGGCCGAGCTTAGATACGACTTAGGGGTTTCGGAAGGGATTAAGTTTCACATCCCGAAGGATGAAGATAGAATAAATAAGGCGCCCAAAGGATACTTTGCAATGTACGAATCGATGTTCTACGAGGCTTTCCTTTGGTTCCCAATCCCGGGAGCTATCTTCGAATTTCTTGAATTGTATGGGGTTGCGATCTCGCAACTTGTTCCTTCTGCTGTGAGGATTTTGATGGGACTCGTGGTCCGCTGCGCAGAATGCGGAATTAAGCTGGAGGGCGACCTTATACGGAATTTCTTTTCCTTAAGGAAGACTTCTACTTCTGATATTTATTGCTCGGGTAACGTCCGGAAGAATGTGAAGCGTTTCTACACCGGCCTTCGGAGTAACTGCAAAGCTTCGAGGAATCAGTTTTTCTACGTGAAGCGCAGTCCGCTCACTGTCAGTCCCGATTACGGCGGCCCAGTTAGAACCAAGTGGAGCGTGCCACGTAAGCGTTTCGTCTTTTGTGAATTTGTCTTCTATATATAGTCTTCATTCTTTTGTTTCATTCTTCACAATTTCATTTCTTATAACCTTGCACTTTTTCTTTTCTTCTTCTTCTTTGTTCTTAGTTCGTGATCCTTTCGCCCCTAGAGTTTCCGAAGTTGAGGACATCTTTGAGGAAGTTGATAAAAAGAAGATTGATTGGGAGTGTCCTGATCTTTGGCGCAGATTTCTTGACGCAAAAAATATTCTAGAAGGACGCGCTCCTCCAAAGGGTCCCGACTTCATCGATCCGATGGCGACATACCCCGGCATGGAGGGCGTTTGGATGTATTGCCAGCAAAAGTATGGTGAAGCTGGACCGTCCGGAGAGGCGGCTGAGTTTGACCCGGCGTCCGGTTTTGTTCTGCCATCCGGGTCTGATTTTCATGGCGTGCCCGAGGAACAGATAGCTGTTCCTCAGGGTTCAAACTGTGCTGTTGTGGCGGACGAAGGGAAGGGAGTTTCCAAAAGCCCGGATCGTCCGAGGAAGGGTAAGGTAGCTCGGACGATCGAGGCGTCTGATCCTGGCTTCCTTTTTGACGCTCGCAAGGCGGCGGGAGGAGATCCAGTCGAGTCCGTGAAAGTCGTGGACTACTGATACACTAGTTTTAAACCCTTATTTCCTACTGCAAGTGCACAGCATCCGAAGTAGTATTTAGGGGTCAATCCCACGAAGACCAGTTTTCACACTTTGACTTAATGAGCTAAATCAAAAGCTAAGACAATTCAAATATGTTTTTGGTTTTTGTAGATAGCAAAATAAAAGCGAAATCGGTTGTAAAGATAATATTAAACAAGCCTTAGGTCAAGGAATATCGCAGGAGATTCAGAGCAAGGATCAACAACTATTCAGGCAATGATTAAGCGTAAGTCTAGAACTCAAACACTAAGATAATATCAATCCACTCTCGTATCTTTGTCTATCAACCTAGAAATCCTAACTCTCGCTGGTACTAGAGATCGTAGACAAGCATTAAGGATAGGTTTGATATGTTCACAATTCTCCAATACATCTACTCTCGCAGGTAATGAATAAATTGCTCACCAATGTTCTTTCTAGCAACCTAGCAACTCTCGTTGTCTAAGTTAAACCTAATATCATAAAATCAAGTGATCAATTCGATCTAAGCATTAAGAACAACAAAAGTGAAGACGTTGATTTGAATAGCCTATTTGTGTTTAACCCTAAAGCTCATGAATTCCTTTGACAAACCTTGACCTAACTAAGAGATCTACTCAGACATGATTAAAGAAGAAAACAAAGAGATTATAAAGTTCATCATAAAAGCTTGGATAGATAATGAAAGCTGAAAATAACTTAATAAGAACTTGAAACAAGCATAAATATAGATAATAAGAACTGAAAGTAAAACTTAATAGAACCTTAAAGCATAAATAAGAACTGAAAGTAAAACTTAATTAAAGCATAAATGTTAAAGCTTAAAAGAAACTAATAAGAACTTAATAAAAACATAAACATTAAAGCTAAAAACTGAGGAGGAGCAATGTTTAGAAGCTAGAGAAGAGAGGGAGGGGAAGATGGTGTGTTTGTAGCTTGGTGTTATGAGTCCATTATATAGGCCAAGGTGTAGGGGAGTAGGTAAGACGGGGAACGATCGTTCTAGGTGGAGAACGATCGTTCCCAATGGTCGATCGACAAACGTGGTGGTAGGTGAGATGGGGAACGATCGTTCTGAGGGGAGAACGATCGTTCCCTAGTGCTTTTGTCGGCAGAGTAGGTGAAGTGTGGAACAGGCACATGGGATAGAACGGTCGATCTCCTATTTTTGTCGGCAGGGTTGGTGAAGTGTGGAACGATCGTTCCGTGATAGAACGGTCGTTCCTTTGCTTGGCCAGAACGATCGTTCTTCTTTAGAACGGTCGTTCCCTTGTGTTTGGTCCTTTTCTCGTTTTTCCATCTTAACTTGACCCGAGTATGTCCGTAAACGCCAAACTCCTTCGGAACTCCATAGAATCTGTAAAAAGACTCAAAACAAAAGAAAAGACTCGAAAAACTAACGAAAGATGCAAATCAAAACTCAAACCGAATACTAAAAACGAATCAAAATACGTTAAAAACACATAATATCAACTACTTTGGAGAGTTGGCTCCGGCCTCCGCTGTGCAGTTCGATCATTCAGCGGCTTACGGAGACTTGTCCTCTGGTCTTATGATGGTAATTCCTTCCTTCTTCGGATTTGTTGTGACGTAGTTTGGTCTTTGCTGATATTTGCTTTTCTTTGATTCAGGTCACCACTCGAGCTCATGCGACCCAGGTTGCCTTAGAGGCCTCGGGGAAGGAGTCTCGGAAGAAGGACAAAAAGATTAAAGCCCTGGAAGTCAAGCTTAGGAACTAGGAGAAGAGAAAAATGGAGCTAGCGCTGAAGCGCTGCCGTTGGGAGCTGGTCGAGAAGTACCGTCTCCGCATTCAGGGCGCTAAGGCTACTCTCGCGCAATGCGTCGGGCTAGGTATGGCGAGACTGCTTTGTCCGAGGTCGGGTCGAACCTTGGTCTGGTCCGGGACATCAAGTCCGGGAAGTCCAAGGTCGAGGAGGAGGAGAAGAAGTTGGAGGATTCGCTGGAGCAGCTCAAAGGAGGAGGTTGGGTCGGCTCCTATGATCGGGCTGCTACCATCCTCAATAGTTACTTGGTTTACTCTCCTGCTTCCCGGTACCGATCTCCGGAGGCTGAGGCATTGGACTACGGAGCTCCTACCCCTCTTGTTGAGTACGACTAGGCTTTGGCCATTTTCATTTTGTATTTTCTGTTCCTGTTGTGTTCGGGTCTTTCGATCCTTTGTTGCATTTGCTTCGTCCGCCGAACTTGATCGCTTGATATCTCCTTTTATGGAGATTTATTATATATCCGCTTTGCCTTTAATTGTTATGGACTTCTTTGCTGGTTTTGGTTTTAAATCTTAATAAAGGCTTATCTTCGGGTTACAGGTCTTGATAAAGGCAAAATGGGCGGCCGGTACGTCTCTCTACTGAGGACGGGTGGCTGGCCCGTTTTGCAGAGCGAAGGGCGGCTGGCCCGTTTTGTAGAGCGAAGGGCGGCTGGCCCGTCTCTCTATGGAGGATGGGCGGCTGGCCCATTTTATAGAGCGAAGGGCGGCTGGCTCGTTTCGGAGTTGATTGGTACCGTGTTGAGTGAAGGGCGGCTGGCTCGTCTCTCTACGGAGGACGGGCGGCCGGCCCGTTTTGTAATTGATCGGTATTGCGTCGGGTGAAGGGCGGTTGGCTCGTCTCTCTACGGAGGACGGACGGCTGGCCCGTTTTGTAATTGATCGATATTGCGTTGGAGTATTGTTCCGGACACTCGAACTTCAGACCAGGTCATCTTTGCGAATATTCCCTTGGTTAAATGCGAGTCTTTTGTTGCGGGGGACCAAGCTTGTTCGGATCCCTCTTTCAACCGAACGCTTTTAAGATCTCGCATCAGAGCCGGTTTGATACCGCGTTCTTGAGATGTCCTTGACCAGTGTTCCATGTCAGACGCTTTACTGGGTTTAGAGAGTTTACTTCGTTCCTTACGCTTCGCACTATTTGCCTATGCGCAGCGCTAATGAAGGTAAACTAAACAGAACATCGTCTTGAGCGGGATGTCAGGTTACGCCCTTCAGATGTTAATCCGGAAGTTTGTATAGTGCGCTAGTCTTATCCTCTGCGGGATGTTGAGAGAACCATGGTTTAAAAAGATAGTCTTGTTGTGGCCGGCAACAGACGGATTTGTTTGGAGAGCACTTAAGTATTTGGGAGAAATATCTTGATTGGTCGGTGGTCTTGGATAAGTTACGAGATACTAAGTCTTGATGTCCATCCGTTTTCAAGTTCGAGTTGAAGATGTGCTATGAGATACTAAGTCTCAATGTTCATTTTCTTCGGGTTTTTCTGGGTCTATTCGCTTTCTGGATCAAGTTTCGAGATGCTAAGTCTCGATGTTTGTCGGAATGGCGTTTTCGGGGAACTTTTCAAGCTTTGGATGTGTTATGAGATGCTAAGTCCCAATGTCCATCCTCTTGATTTGTTCTCGAAAATTTGGGAGTATGTATATACGGACCCACTCCCCCCATTTTTTTAGGAGAGGGGGCAACTGAACTCGTTTTTTAAGCGAGCTGCCTGCGTACCCTTCGTGAAAAGGAATCAAGTCACCCGTAGTTCCGTTTTTTTTTTTTTTTTGGTAGCGAGAAGACGGCTAAGTCTTGGTAATAGAATTGTCCGTCGTGGCTTCGGCGGTTTCTGAGGTCTTTTTGGCATTTTTCGTCTCTTCTTGGCTGGTTTCAGTTTCCGTGGGCGGAACCTCCGTTTTCTCGGACTGTTCGGTTCTACTCACTTTCTTTCCCAGTTCAGGGACTTCGTCTTCCTTCTTCCTTTTCTGGTTCTCTCTCTGCGGGATGGTTGGATTCAGGAGCTTGTGCTCTGCCAAAAAGCAGATCCGGGCCTCCTTCTGATTTCCCCAGACGGTCTTGACTCGGTTCGGTGTCGGGAATTTCAGGGAGAGGTAGTAAGTCGATGGGATTGCTCACATTGAGTTAATCCACGGGGTTCCCATTATCACGTTATAAATCGCGGGGTGGTTTCCCACCACAAAGTTGACGATTTTCGTGATTCCGCCGGCACGAACTGGGAGCTGGATTGTCCCGTCCGTCATTGGGACTTCGCCAGAGAATCCAGTCAGCGACCTCAGATTAGGCTTTATCATTGACGGATCTACTTTCATCCTCTGAAGTGTCTCTCGGAAAATGACGTCCACCGAACTTCCGGTGTCGATCAAGACCCGAGAGACGTCATGGTCGTTGATGTCCAGCTCTACCACAAGTGGGTCGTCATGAGGTTGGTCGAGGCCTTCGGCGTCTTTTTCGTGAAAGGCGATCCGGTCGTCGTTTTTGGTGATCAGCTCCCGCGGGTTTGTGAGAGCCGAAACTCACACTGTCAAAATTTATATTTAATGGGGGCTCGAAAATTCTATTTATAAAGAACTAAAGGACCAAAAATGCAAAAGAGAGATTTTTATTGATATTTTCCGAAAGTACAAGGGAAATTAGCAAAAGATGAATAGTCTTAAATTGCTAAAACTCCTAATACTCGGATCTGGGATTGATTTAACCCTTACATGAGCATACATATATATACTGACAATCCTAGGAGGCTAAGACTTCAGATTTCTGATGTGGGACCTTGTCTTTCCTTCCCAGCCGCCGACCTAAGCTTTTTGGGCTCGATATCCGGCCCGAGAGTCTTCCGTGATCCGCCCGCGCGTTCTGTTCCAAATCCGGCCCGCCGATGAATAGTAATCCGATGAATAGTAATCCGATGAATAGTAATCCGATGAATAGTAATCCGATGAATAGTAATCCGAATCTCGGTTTAAGCTCAATTCGATTTTTCGGTTAACTTTGTCTCCTGATGAATAGTGTTTTTCAACGGTTTTTCCTACGTGAATAGTGTTCCGAGCGTTTTACGACTTCTGAGATTTGAACCGCCCGTTTTTTTTTTGAACTCCCAGCCGCCGGTTTCGGTATTGATGGCCAGCCGCCGGTTCCTTTGGCTCGCGTGTTCGGCGACTGGTCCACGGACGGCTGGACGTTCGTCACGGTCTTACTGGGAATGTTTATGGATGGGTCGTGGAGTCAGAACGTGCAAATGGATGATCTTCAGGTCGGTCCGGGCATAGAGTTACGTTCGGTCTGTCGACTGGATGATGTTCGGATAATGAGTCTTGACTTGAGAAATGATCGTGGGCATATGATGAAGACCCGGCGGCAGGCACTCATCCCAGCCGCCGGCCTTGGACGAAGAAGACCCGGCGGCTGGCACTCATCCCAGCCGCCGGCCTTGGACGAAGAAGACCCGGCGGCTGGCACTCATCCCAGCCGCCGGCCTTGGACGAAGAAGACCCGCAGCTGGCACTCATTCCAGCCGCCGGCCTTGGACGAAGAAGACCCGGCGGCTGGCACTCATCCCAGCCGCCGGCCTTGGACGAAGAAGACCCGGCGGCTGGCACTCATCCCAGCCGCCGGTTCGTGTCTTTTACGGGTCGTGCCTTAGCTCGTCCGTTCCATGTTCGGGATTTGATCTCGACCTTGACTTCTCGTTCCGTCAATCTTCGAGGAGGGGATTTCGACCCCAACAGTTAGCCCCCCCAGCTCTTTGCTTCCGTGGTTTGGAACAAGGATCTCCGAGCTGAGAGTTTTATCGGGATTGACTGAAACGGGACGACAATGAGTTTTTCCGTTCGTCCGCTTCTCTTTAATGTCTTGTCAGAGCATAGTTCACCATGGAAGTTCGTGCCATGTTTGCTATATTAAAGGAGTGGCTTCATTCATTTTTTTTTCACACTCCCTTCTTTTTTCAAGCTTTCTTCTTCAAGTTTCTCCTTTGAAAACTTTTCTTTAGCGATGGCTGGTGAAGGAGGTTCCCCTTTCGAACCCAACTTCGATGCAATCATGTACGATCCGTTTGAGTTTGATTTTATGTCCGCAGAGCAGGATGCGGTACTTGTGGAAGATCTGTTGGCAGCTGGGGAAAATGCCATTCCACAAGCAGCGTACGGTCCCGAAGGTGTTCCTCAGTGGGTGGCTGGTCCAAGCAATGCTCAAGGAACGCTCGGTTTTGCTAATGTTCCTCAATGGTAGACCGGAACGGCGGCTGGGAATGAGGACATGCCCGAGACGGCGGCTGGTAATGAGAGCATTCCCGAGACGGCGGCTGGGAATGAGACCAGACCCGAGCCGGCGGCCGGGAGTTCGACGAGTATGGCGTCTGGTTCGAAGAGGGCGGCTGGCTCTAAGAACGCTTCCAAGAGGGCGGCTGGCATAGTAGCCGTATCAAGATGGGCGCTCGGCTCTGGAGGTGTCTTAGAGAGGGCGTCCGTTCCTCTCGAGTTGAAAGTGAAGGCGTTGCGCCGAGGACGAGTATAGTACGTGGCATTTGGACTCCTCCTCAACATGTTGAGGACAACGGCGGATGGCGTGCATGGCCGTCCCGAGCTCTGGTCCCCTCCGAATATCGTCGTACTTGGCCAGAGACGGGTGATAGTCCGGCCATATCCGGGGAAAAAGTCAGGTCGGATCACCCGGAAGTGCCTATCTTTCTGCATCCGGACGTGAAGTCCGAATGTCGCTCTCCCGGAGAAGCTAAAGCCTATTGGGGTGAGGATATTTTGGCTTGGCGGTTTGAGAAGCCTGGACCGTCTACGAGTTACAGATCGATATCCGAGGGATTCAAGCATGGTCCTACTTTGAGCGATCGGGATTCACTAGCCGAGCTCAGATACGACTTCCGGATTTCGGACAAGATTAAGTTCCGTCTCCCGAAAGATGGGGATAGGATGAACAAGGAGCCAGAGGGCTATTTCGCCATGTACGAGTCGATGTTTTACGAAGCTTTCCTCTGGTTCCCGATCCCAGGAGCCATCTTCGAATTTCTCGAGCTATATAGGGTTGCGATCTCTCAACTTACCCCATCCGCTATAAGGATTTTGATGGGACTTGTGGTCCGTTGCGCCGAATGCGGGATCAAGTTGGAGGGTGATCTTATACGGAATTTCTTTTCGTTGAGGAAGGTTTCCAAGTCGGATTTCTTCTGCTCGGTCAATGTTCGGAAGAACGTGAAGCGTTTCTACACCGGGCTTCGACAGCATTGCAAAGCTTCGCGGCACGAATTTTTCTACATGAAGCGCAGCCCGCTCACGGTTGGTCCTGACTTCGGCGGCTCGGTTAGGACCGAGTGGAGTCTGCCACGTAAGCGTTTCGTCTTTTTGTGAATTTTTTTTTTCTATAAGTACTCCTTACTCCTTTGCTTCATTCTTCATAACTTCATTTCTCACAACTTTTCATCTTTTTCTTCTTTCTCTAGTTCGAGATCCCTTTGCTCATAGAGTTTCCGAGTTCGAGGATATCGTTGTAGAAGTTAACAAGAAGAAGATCGATTGGGAGTGTCCTGATCTCTGGTGCCGCTTTCTGGACGCGAAAGATATTTTAGAAGGGCGCGCTCCTCCGAAAGGCCCCGATTTTATCGATCCGATGGCGACGTACCCTGGTATGGAGGGTGTTTGGAAGTACCGCCAGCAGAAGTATGGCGAGGCTGGACCGTCCGGAGAGGCGGCTGAGTTTGATTCGGCGTCCGGGTTTGTTCTCCCGCCTGGGCCTGATTTTCATGGCGTGCCGGAGGAACAGATTGCTGCTCCTCAGGGTTTTGCTTGTGCCGTCGTTGTGGATAAAGGGAAGGGAGCTTCCAACAGCCCGGACCATCCGAGGAAGGGCAAAGTGGCTCGGACGGCTTTGGATTGCGCAGCTCCTACTCCTCTTGTTGAGTATGATTAGGCTTTGGCCTTTGTATCTTGCATTTTCTGCTTTGGTTTTGTTTGGGTCTTTTGACCCTTTTTATTGTATTTGCTTTGTTAACTGAATTTGGTCACTTATATCTCCTTTCATGGAGATTTATTATCTATCTGCTTTTGCCTTCAGTTGTTATGGACTTCCTTGCATGCTTTGCTTTTATAGTCTTGATAAAGGAGAAGATGGGCGGCCGGTATGTTTCTCTTCCGAGAGGGCGGCTGGCCCATTTTGTAGAGTGAAGGGCGGCTGGCCCGTTGTCCGGGCGGCTGGCCCATTTTGCGGAATGAAGGGCGGCTGGCCCGTCTCTCTACGGAGGACGGGCGGCTGGCCCGTTTTGTAGAGTGAAGGGCGGCTGGCCCGTTGTCCGGGCGGCTGACCCATTTTGCGGAATGAA
The DNA here is from genome assembly GCA_010577795.1 of Isatis tinctoria. Taxonomy (NCBI): domain Eukaryota; kingdom Viridiplantae; phylum Streptophyta; class Magnoliopsida; order Brassicales; family Brassicaceae; genus Isatis; species Isatis tinctoria. The sequence goes on along the minus strand of CM021247.1, from coordinate 20,001,008 downwards.
GGGCGGCTGGCCCGTCTCTCTACGGGGGACGGGCGGCTGGCCCGTTTTGTAGAGTGAAGGGCGGCTGGCCCGTTGTTCGGGCGGATGGCCCGTTTTGCAGCTGATTGATATTGCGTTGGAACGAAGGGCGGCTGGTCCGTCTCTCTCCGGAGGACGGGCGGCTGGCCCGTTTTGGAATTGATTGGCGTGGCGTCGGAGTGTTATCCCGGACACTCGAACTTTGGACCAGGTCATCTCTGCGAATATTTCCTGGGTTTAATGCAGTTTTTTTTTGTCGCAGGGGATCAAGCTTGTTCAGATCCCTCTTGCGACTGAACGCTTTTAAGATCTCGCATCAGAGCCGGTTTGATACTGCGCTCTCGAGATGTCTTTGACCAGTGTTCCATGTCAGGCGCTTTACTGGGTTTAAAGAGTTTACTTTGTGTCTTGTGCTTCGCACTATTTGCCTGTGCGAAGCGGTAGTGAAAGTAAACTAATCAGAACATCGTCTCGAGCGCTTCCTGCAGGATCGCGGGATACAGGTTACGCCCTTCGGATGTTAATCCGGAAATTTGTATAGCGCGCTAGTTTTATCCTATGCGGGATGTTGAGAGAACTATGGTTTAAAAAGATAGTCTTGTTGTGGCCAGCAACAGACGGATTCGTTGGAGAGGACTTAAGTATTTGGGAGAAGTATCTTGATTGGTTGGTGGTCATGGATAAGTTACGAGATGCTAAGTCTCGATGTTTATCTGATTTTGAGTTCGAGTTGAAGATGTGCTATGAGATACTAAGTCTCAATGTTCATTTTCCTTGGGTTTTTCTGGATCCATTCGGTTTCCGGATCAAGTTTCGAGATACTGAGTCTCGACGTTTCTCGGAATGGTGTTTTCGGGAAACTTTTTCAAGCTTTTGATGTGTTATGAGATGCTAAGTCCCAATGTCCATCTTCTTGATTTGTTTGCGAAAATTTGGGAGTATGTATATACGGACCCACTCCCCCCCTTTTTAAGGAGAGGGGCAACTGAACTCGTTTTTTAAGCGAGCTGCCTACGTACCCTTCGTGAAAAGGGATCAAGTCACCCGTAGTTCCGTTTTTTTTTTTTTTTGTGTGGTAGGAAGACGGTTAAGTCTTAGTCATGGAACCGTCAGATGTAGCTTCGACGGTTTCTGAGGTAGTTTTCGTCTCTTCTTGGTTCGTTTCTGTGGGCGGAACCTCCGTTTTCTCGAACTGTTCGGTTCTGCTTACTTTCTTTCCCAGTTCAGGGACTTCGTCTTCTATCTTCCTTTTCGGGTTCTCTATCTGTGGGATGGTCGGGTTCTGGAGCTTGTGCTCTGCCAGAAAACAGATCCGAGCCTCCTTCTGATTTCCCCATACGGTCTTGATTCCGTTTGGCGTTGGGAACTTCAGGCAAAGATGGTAAGTTGATGGGATAGCTCGCATTGAATTGATCCAAGGAGTTCCCATTATCACGTTATAAATCGCGGGGTTGTTTGCCACCGCGAAGTTAACGATTTTCGTGATTCCACCGGCACGAACCGGGAGCTGGATTGTTCCATCCGTCATTGTGACTTCGCCAGAGAATCCGGTCAGCGACCTTGGATTGGGCTTTATCATTGACGGATCCACCTTCATCCTTTGAAGTGTCTCTCGAAAAATGACGTCTACCGAACTTCCGGTGTCGATCAAGACTCGTGAGACGTAGTGGTCGTTGATGTCCAACTCTACCACCAATGGATCGTCGTGAGGTTGGTCAAGGCCTTCAGTGTCTTTTTCATGGAAGGCGATCCGATCGTCGTTTTCGGTGATCGGTTCCCGCGGGTTTGACTCCTTGTCTCCTCTTCTCAGGAACGCTTTTATCGAGGCTACTGTGTCTCGGCAGTACTGAGATCCTCCGATGATCATGTGGATCCTCCGGCGGTTGGCGGCGGGGTCGTCACCGTTTGGTCTCCTTCCCGTTTGGGGGCATCCTCGTCGGGCCTTTCGGGACGTTCCCGGTTAGGTCGTCCGTCCGGGGCGCCAACGCCTTCTTCGATAGCTCCGAGACTCTCGAGGGTTACTCCGTTTCCGAGCTCCCCGGCTATTAGCTTTGTCGCGAGCCTTCTTCCGACAGTCCTGCAGTTTTCGGTTGAGTGGCCTTTTGTTTTGTGGAAAGTACAAAAGGCGTTCTCGTCAAATCCTGGTCGGGTCCATGTATTCCACGGTCCTCGGTTGCGTTCATCAGACGGTCTCTCCCTCTCTATCTGGTAGTTATGCGCCCCGCCTGGGTTGGGCTCTTCATCTCGGCTGGTTCGCCTACTTCTTCTCTCGTTTGGAAAGTTAGAAGGTTGCACCGTGCCTTTGGCGACCAATTTCGATGATTGGTGCTTTCCGGCTGGGACCCTCATTTCTTCCTCGTAGATAACTAAGTTGGAAGCACGGTGGAGAGCATCTTGAATGGTTACCGGTGGGTTTACGGTGATCTCCTTTCGGAAGTTTGAAGTCTTCAGCAAGGACTTCTTCAGGGCGTTGATCGCGGCACTGTTGCTTAGGCCGTCGATTTTCGAACAATCATCTTAAACCTTTCGATGAAATCTCGAAGGCTTTCTTCGGGCTCCTGCGAGAATGAGTAGAGGTCCGCGTCGGATGTTGACTGTCTTATGAACAGTGAGTAATGCTTCAGAAAAGCTGCCGACAATCGGTCGAAACCAGGGCTGATCCTTTCAGATGCTCCACGAAGAGGAGGCAGAATCCGGCGTCTCTTTCTTCGGGTTTGAACCTAGCCCGTCCCATAGCGATGTGGAAGGCTGTCATGTGAGCCTTTGGATCGGTCGTCCCGTCGTAGAAGGGGATTCGGATTTTTCCCGGGTCAGAAAGTCTGACGCTTGTGATCCTCGGAGTGAACGGAATCTTTTGCGTTTCCTCTAGGACGCGGTCAATTTCCGGGGCCGCACTCGTCGCTTTATGGACTTGCGACCTTACCTCCTTCATCTGACTTGCGGTGAGTTCCAAACGGGCACAGAGCTCTTCCAACTCGTCCCTTCGGCTAACGGATCGGTTAGCTCGGGCCTCTCGTTCCCCCTTTTCCTGCTCTTCGATCCATCGGAGCTCTTCCTCATCCGCTTTTAAATCTCCAGCTTCATCGTCGGTTTCGCTTTCGGCTACGTTCGCGGTGTCTCTCGAGTTTCCGCCGTTAGTCACCGTAGACGTCGGCCGTTCAGTGGTTCGCCCAGTGGCGCTTTTCCGGTTCAGCGGGGGTGGTGCTGACGGTTCTCTCCTTGTTCCGATTGGGGTCTGCTCATCGGGATTCTGACGGCCCGGGGGATCCGCTCGCGGGGTGAAGATAAGGCGTCTCGCTTCGAAAGCCCGGGGGCCACGCGTCTACTCTTTCCTGCACGGCCGTTCTTTCTTGTCTGTTTTGCCGTTCTGCGATTTCGGCTACCATGTTCCTCAGATCGGTGATCGCCGCGTTCTTTGGGGCGGCGTTGGCTGTTTCCTTGATGATCGGGTCCTCGATCGGCATTCCGAATCGGGTGAGCGCACTGGCGGAGGTCCCGGTTATCCCGATCGCTCCGTCGGCGGATGTCCCGGCGGCAGTTGCTCCGGTGGCGGCTGCGGCCGGTTTGTTGGGGATATCGTCGCTTCTTCTGGTCATCGTTTTCGTTTCGTATCCTTTTCGTTCTTTGGGTTAAGAATATTTCTCGTCCCCACAGACGGCGCCAAACTGTGAGAGCCGAAACTCACACTGTCAAAACTTATATTTAATGGGGGCTAGAAAATTCTATTTATAAAGAATTAAAGGACCGAAAATGCAAAAGAGAGATTTTTATTGATATTTTCCGAAAGTACAAGGGAAATTAGCAAAAGCTGAATAGTCTTAAATTGCTAAAACTCCTAATACTCGGATCTGGGATTGATTTAACCCTTACATGAGCGTACATATATATATACTGACAATCCTAGGAGGCTAAGACTTCAGATTTCCGATGTGGGACCTTGTCTTTCCTTCCCAGCCGCAGACTTAAGCTTTTTGGGCCTGATATCCGGCCCGAGAGTCTTCCGTGATCCGCCCGCGCGTTCTGTTCCAAATCCGGCCCGCCGATGAATAGTAAACCGGTGAATAGTAATCCGATGAATGGTAATCCGAATCTCGGTTTAAGCTCAATTCGATTTTTCGGTTAACTTTGTCTCGGGATGAATAGTGTTTTTCAACGGTTTTTCCCGCGTGAATAATGTTCCGAGCGTTTTACGACTTCTGAGATTTGAACCGCCCGTTTTTTGTTTGAACTCCCAGCCGCCGGTTTCGGTATTGATGGCCAGCCGCCGGTTCCTTTGGCTCGCTTGTTCGGCGACTGGTCCACGGACGGCTGGACGTTCGTCACGGTCTTACGGGGAATGTTTATGGATGGGTCGTGGAGTCAGAACGTGCAATTGGATGATCTTCGGGTCGGTCCGGGCATAGAGTTACGTTCGGTCGGTCGACTGGACGATGTTCGGATAATGAGTCTTGACTTGAGAAATGATCGTGGGCATATGATGAAGACCCGGCGGCTGGCACTCATCCCAGCCGCCGGCCTTGGACGAAGAAGACCCGGCGGCTGGCACTCATCCCAGCCGCCGGCCTTGGATGAGAAGACCCGGCGGCTGGCACTCATCCCAGCCGCCGGCCTTGGACGAAGAAGACCTGCAGCTGGCACTCATCCCAGCCGCCGGCCTTGGACGAAGAAGACCCGGCGGCTGGCCTTATCCCAGCCGCCGGTTGGTGTATCATGAAGATCCGGCGGCTGGCACTCATCCCAGCCGCCGGCCTTGGACGAAGAAGACCCGGCTGTTGGCACTCATCCCAGCCGCCGGCCTTGGACGAAGAAGACCCGGCGGCTGGCACTCATCCCAGCCGCCGGCCTTGGACGAAGAAGACCCGCAGCTGGCACTCATCCCAGCCGCCGGCCTTCGACGAAGAAGACCCGGCGGCTGGCACTCATCCCAGCCGCCGGCCTTGGACGAACAAGACCCGGCGGCTGGCACTCATCCCAGCCGCCGGTTCGTGTCTTGGACGGGTCGTGCCTTAGCTCGTCCGTTCCATGTTCGGGATTTGATCTCGACCTTGACTTCTCGTTCCGTCAATCTTCGAGGAGGGGATTTCGACCCCAACAGGGTTCGCCTCTTTGTCTCCTCTTCTCAGGAACACCATTATCGAGGCCACAATGTCTCGGCAGTACTTAGATCCTCCGATAATCATGTGGATCCTCCTGCGGTTGGCGGCAGAGTCGTCTCCGTTCGGTCTCCTTCCCCGTTTGGGGGTGTCCTCGTCGGGCCTTTTGGGAAGTTCCTGATTGGGTCGTCCGCCCGGGGCGCCAACATCTTCTTTGGTTGCTCCGAGGCTTTCGAGAGTTACTCCGTTTCCGAGTTCCCCGGCTAATAGCTTTGCCGCGAGCCTTCTTCCGACAGTCCTGCAGTTTTCAGTTGAGTGGCCTTTTGTCTTGTGGAAGGTACATAAGGCGTTTTCGTCGAATCCCGGTCGCATCCACGTGTTCCACGGCCCTCTGTTGCGCCCATCAGATGGTATCTCCGTGTTTATTTGGTAGTTATGCGCTCCGCCCGGGTTGGGTTCTTCGTCTCGGCCGGTTCGCCTACTTCTTCTCTCGTTTGGAACTTTAGAAGGTTGCACCGTGCCTTTGGCGACCAATTTCGAGGGTTGGTGTTTTCCGGCCGGGACCCTCATGTCTTCCTCGTAGATTACGAAGTTGGAAGCGCGGTGGAGAGCGTCCTGAATGGTTTCTGGCGGATTTACGGTGATTTCCTTTCGGAAGCTCGAAGCCTTCAGCAAGGACTTCTTTACGGCGTTTATCGCGGCATTGTCGCTTTGGCCGTCAATCTTGGAAACGATCGCCTTGAATCTTTCGATAAAATCTCGAAGACTTTCTTCGGGCCCTTGCGACAGCGAATAAAGATCTGCGTCGGACGTTGACTATCTTATGAACAGTGAGTAATGCTTCAGAAAGGCTGCCGACAATCGATCGAAACCGTCGATCGAGTCTCTTTCTTGCCTCGAGAACCATGACAGGGCTGATCCTTTCAGATGTTCCACGAAGAGGAGGCAGAATCCGGCGTCCCTCTCTTCGGATTTGAATATAGCCCGTCCCATTGAGATGTGAAAGGCTGTCATGTGGGCCTTTGGATCGGTCGTCCCGTCGTAGAAGGGGATTTGGATTTTTCCTGGGTCAGAAAGTCTAACGCTCGTGATCCTTGAAGTGAATGGGATCTTTTGCATTTCCTCTTAGACGCGGTCAATCTCCGGGGCCGCACTTATCGCTTTATGGACTTGCGACCTTACCTCCTTCATCTGACTCGTGGTGAGTTCCAGGCGGGCGCGGAGTTCATCCAACTCGTCCCTTTGGCTAGCGGATCGATTAGCTCGAGTCCCTCGTTCCGCTTTTTCCTGCTCTTCGATCCAGCGGAGCTCCTCCTCGTCTCCGTTCGCAGTGCCTCTCGGGTTTTCACCATTGGTCGCCGTAGAAGTTGGCCGTTCGGCAGTTCGCCTAGTGGCGCTTTTCCGGTGCAGCGGGGGTGGAGCCGATGGCTCTTTCGTCGTTCCGATGGGGGTTTGTTCGTCGGGATTCTGACGGCCCGGGGGATCCGCTCTCGGGGTGAAAACAAGGCGTCTTGCTTCGAAAGTCCGGGGGCCGCGTGTTAGTTCCTGGGAAGCTGCTCTTTCCTGCGCGGCTGTTCTCTCTTGCCTGTTTTGCCGCTCCGCGATTTCGGATACCATGTTCCTCAGCTCGGTGATAGCCGCGATCTCTGGGGCGGCGTTGGCCGTTGTCGTGATGACCGAGTCTTCGATCGGCATTCCGAACCTAGTTAGCGCGTTGGCGGAGGTCCCGGTTGTCCCGATCGCTCCGTCGACGGATGTCCCGGCAGCAGTTGCTCCGGTTCCGGCCGCCGATGTACCGATGGAGGGAATTCCCGTTCCGGCCGTTCCAGTGGCGGCTGCTCCAGCTGGTTGGTTGGTGATATCGTCGGTTCTTCTGGTCATTGTCTTCTTTCCGTACCCTCTCGTTATAAGAGTTAAGAATATTTCTCGTCCCCACAGACGGCGCCAAACTGTGAGAGCCGAAACTCACACTGTCAAAACTTATATTTTATGGGAGCTCGAAAATTCTATTTATAAAGAACTAAAGGACCGAAAATGTAAAAAGAATATTTTATTGATATTTTTTCGAAAAAGTACAAGAATAATAGCAAAGGCTTAAATAAGTCTTATAATGCTAAAGCTCTTAATACTCGGATTTTGGGATGCCTTTAACCCTTAAATGAGCGTACATATATATACTGACGATCCTAGGGTGCTGAGACTTCATATTTTCGATGTGGGACTTAGTGATTTCTTCCCAGCCGCCGACTTAACCTTTTGGGCCCGAAATCCGGCCCGAAAATTCTTCTGTGATCCACCTGCACGTTCTGACCCAAATCTGGCCCGCCTTTTATAATCGATGAATAGTAAATCGTGAATAGTAATCCGATGAATAGTAATCCGAATCTCGGTTTAAACTTAATTCGTTTTACGGTTAACTTGGCCTCGAGGTGAATAGTGTTTTTGACGGTTTTTCCTGCGTGAATAGTATTCCGAACGTTTTACGACTCTTAAGATTTGAGCCACCCGTTCTTTATTTGAACTTCCAGCCGCCGGTTTTGGTATTGATGGCCAGCCGCCGATTCCTTTGGCTTGTGTGCTTGGGCGACTGGTCCATGGACGGCTGAACCATGGACGGCTGAACGTCGGTCACGGTCTTTCGGAGAATTTTTATGGACGCTTTGGAGTCAGAACATACAAATGCCTAATCTTCGAGTCGGTCTGGGCTTAGAGTTATGCTTGATGGTCGGTCGACTGGACAATGTTCGGATAACGAGTCTTGACTAAGAAATGATCGTGGGCGGCTGGCCTTATCCCAGCCGCCGGTACGTGCATGAAGGAGATCCGGGCGGCTGGCCTTATCCCAGCCGCCGGACCACGCATGAAGAAGATCCGGGCGGCTGGCCTTATTCCAGCCGCCGGACCGAGTGTAATACCCCGATACTAAAGCGGAAAGCACGACGAAGATAAATATTTTCTGATGGGGAATCAGAACAATTTTAAAAATTCTGGAACTTGGAGCGTGGATGCACAAGGAGTTAAGGGAGTTATTGCAAAAAGATTCAAGTCAAGAAAAATTCTGAGGAAGCACAGAAAAATCGTAGAAGATCGATTTGCGAGGAAAAAGGACCAATCAGAGAATTAAATTCAAACGGAGGAGTTTCGAGTATCAATAAATTCAGGGAATTTTTCTCAAGACGCTAGACACCAAGAGGAAGCCTTGTAACGTGGAAAACCAGTATTTGGACCCCGGATGAATAAGTTATAAATTTATTTCCAAGAAGGTACGAAGAGAAGCTATTGGAGGAAAATAATTTGAAAAGGCAAGCTTCGGTTATCAGAAAATTATGAAATTTGGAGGGATTATAAAGGACATCTAAATGAAGCATCAGAAAAAGACAGAGCAATTTTTGGATAACGGAATCATCATTTATGGATTTTTCTTCTCCAAGGGTGTCAAATGGAAGCTTACAACAACTAAAGTTCAAGAAGGGGATTCTGCATGACCAATTTCGACCACTGCATGTTAGTCCAACATTTTATGACTCCAAAGAAAAACAATAAAGGTCTGGAAAGGTCTTTGAAATGCTAAGTCAACCAAGAAATGATTTAGTGGAAGAAATTAAAGGAAAATGTGGTTTAATCAAGAAATTTTGCATGAAGAGGACAGGTGGAGGCATGATGGACGAAATTAGGTGTCATCTTAGGGTTTAATCTTCCCCACTCCAGGATTATGTGTCAAAGGATTATCAACTCTCTCCACTATCTCAAGTCTCCACTCCTCTCTTCTCTCTTCCTATAAATACCAAGTGTTCTTCTCTCCACTCAACCTTTTGCCAAAATCAGATCAAAGAGCTTTCTCTGTGTGTTCTTTTGGAGTGAGAGTAGTGATAGGAGAGAGCTAGGCGTGGGCTAAGGGAAGTCTTGTTGGTGCTTGAGTGTGGTTTCTTGTTGCTCTCTTCCTCTTCTCTCTTTGCCTATTTGTTGAGGTGGGTTTCAGTGTGTGGTAGCCCTTCTCCACTCTTGTTTTACATCACTGTGTTCATGCATGGTGTTGTAAGCAAGACTGGGTTGGAATTTTCATTGCTTCTTCCCCTTTTAAAATTGATTTCTTGCTTGATTGATGAGTAAAATTGTTGCATGTTCAATATTGCTTGAAAAGGATTTAATAAAGAATCTCCAGAATTATTTCAAATGGTTTTCAAGTTATTTTTTTCTTCTGGAGAAAATAGTTTTTGATTGATAAAAGTGATCTTAAGCTTGAAACTCTTGGGTTTAGAATAAGACTAGTTGCATGAGTTCTTTGCATGTAAGTGTTTAAGAAGGAGAAAGTTGTTAGTAATATTTAGGTGCATGCATGTAGTTGTTAAGTGAGTTTTAAGGCTAGGGAGTTGCATGCATGCATGGGGAAGTATGAATTTGGATTGTTTGATGTTTCTTGCTTGTTAGAAAGGTTGTTAAATTAGAGATTGTTTGGATTGTAGCTTGCGTTTTTAAGGTGTTAGTATTTTAGAAATTATTTGATTAGTTCTCCCCTTTGTTAATCAGTTAGTATTTAGAGGATTAGTATTGGAGTTTTAAGTGTTAGAGTTTTAATCAGAGTTTAGATTTTTGCTTGTGTTTGAGTAATTGTTTTTGGTTAGCAATTAGATGTAAGTTAAGTTAGTGTTATTTGGTTAGTAAATTTGTTAGTAGATGAGTTTAGAATAGTAAAGTATAAATTAGAAATAATTGGAATTAATTAGTGGCTTTAGATTAGCTTTAGAATCGCTTGTTTAGTGTTTGTAGAATTGTTAGGATTGCTTAAGGTAATTAAATTGTGATAGGTTATAAGAAGTCTTCATAGGTTGCATGCTTAGTAATTTTAGACTTTGGTAGAATTGTTAGTTTTTTTAGTATGTAACCATAGATGGCTTGTTTGCTAAGTTATCGATAGTTAGGTCTTTTCTTGTGATTGCTTGGTTGATTTTGCATTGTGGTTTTGTTGTAGTAATCGGTTGTTGTGTGTTTAAGAAGAGTTTAGATGTTAGCGTGAGTTAAGTTGTGCATGTCTGAGTTAGGTTAAGCGCTTGTTAGATTTGGATTAAGAGTTGCATTTAGACTTGGATTAAGAATTGCATTTAGATATAGAGTAAGAGTTGCGTGATAGAACTTAAGAGAAGGAGCTTTGCAGGATTAGTTTGGAGTGGTGTAAGAGGATAGTTGAGTTTAGGATAGAGTGTTTAGCTTGCTTTGGGTTATTCGTCTAAGGAAGGAGTTTCAAGTGGAAGTGATTTGTAAAGGAGTTTTAAATCGGTTTTGTTGAAAAGAAGCGTTTTCAAATGGATTTTGATTGCTTGTTGCTTGTGTATGGCTTGGTTGTGTGCTTGTGTGGTGTTTGTGATTGCAGGTACCCTCTGTGGTGAAAGACTAACGTTTTATGCAGGTAGCACCACAGAGGAATATATTTGGATCCGGCTAGTGAGGGCCGTGAGATTGTGGAGTTTGTGGTGACGGATTGGTTGTGAGTTGTAGTGTGTTGTGGTGCTTTGGTGTGGTGGTAGAGTCAGTCCGTTTGCGGGTACCTTTCGGACTGAGGCGGAGCCGTAAAGATTCGGTTCAGTGGCGGTATGTGCGTGATCCCCAATGCCTTCCCACGGCATCGAACGACAGAGAGGTGGGAGGAAGACTCGGAGAGACCGGATGGCAGCCCGGGCCGAGTGTACCCGACGGGGTACGGTGTTTACAGCTAACCGGAAGAGGAAGGACGGAGCTGGGGTCTGGAAACACTTGTGCGAAAGCCGGTGTATGGCCTTATTGATGGTCTGGAAACGCTTGAGCCTTAGGTTGTGAAAACTCCTTTGTGCCGGTGTATGGCCTTTGGTGATGTTCCGGCTTGATGGTCTTTGTGATAGTCAAGTGCAGGGTGTTCACGGGGATCCACGCCATACTTTGAGATCTCAGTGCCCACGCGTGTGATGCGTTGTGAGAACGCGGCTGCAGCAGAGTGTTACGGCACTCGACCTACTAACGTGTTTTCATGCTTCGGCTATCTACTTTCAGTTGCTTCGGCTATATTTGATTGATTGCTTGCTTGATTAATTCATTTACCGTTTCGTTTTAAATCTCCTGTGTGAGTCCTGAAACTCACTGGGTAATCTTTTGATTGCTCACCCCTTTTCCCCTGTTCTTCCCTTTCAGGAGCCCTTAGCTTGGTAGAATGGCTGTGATTAGGATTGGCGCGCTTGTCCAGGTGTTCCAGTGGTGCTTAGTAAGTCCAGGAGTTTTTAGGCTTATGCCCATATCTTATGTTGTACTCGAGTATGCTATTTTTCAAATCCGCGGACAAACGTATTTGTGTATTCGGTTTTTATGATTTGGAAGTAATGTTAAGACTTGTAGGATCTTTGTTAAGTTAATGGAAATGAAGTATGTTTTGGTTTAAAACTTCCTTGCACTTTATATTTGAGTCTTCCGCTGATATGAATAGTTTGCCCGAAACTTGTTCACACCTCAAGACCGAAGTACGGGTTGCAAAGCCTTAGGCCGAGGTCAAGAGGTAAACGGAGTTAGGTATTGGGACGGTTCTGTTTTCGGACTTAGTCCTGGAATGAGCTGACCCGATACTTAACCCCGTACTGTGGCATTTCCGGATCGGTTAGGCTGGAGGATTGGTCATTCATGTTCTTGTTTGATTGTTGGGCGGCCAATCCTGTCTAGTCCGGTTCGGGGGTGCTACACCGAGCATGAAGAAGATCCGGGCGGCTGGCCTTATCCCATCCACCGGACCGAGCGTGAAGAAGATCCGGGCGGCTGGCCTTATCCCAGCCGCCGGACCGAGCATGAAGAAGATCCGGGCGGCTGGCCTTATCCCAACCGCCGGACGTTGTCTTGGAGGGATCATGGGTGGCTGGCCGTATCCCAGCGCCGGCCCTTGCCTTGGAGGAGACGTGGGCGGCTGGCCTTATCCTGGCCGCCGGGTCATGTCTCGGACTGGTCGTGGGCGGTTGGCCTTAGTTTGTCCGGTCCATGCCCGGGATACATTCCAGTTGATCTTGATCTTGGCTTCTTGTTTCGTTAATATTAGTTTTAGATGTAGGAGTTGCGAGCTGGTTAGAGCATCGGGTATTTCCACATCTAGTTCTGATGCTTCCGGGTTGATTACAGCAGCATAGGTTTGTATCCATGAATTCGTTTTGTAGCATTCTCTAGCTAGGCGTTCATATGGTAAACCAATGGAGTCAGCGGCGAGTAGGGCGTGTCCACAGGGATTCTATATTTCTGGAAAACATGGCAATTACAGATTCTCTTGTCCAGGACGACAAGCTTGTTTGAGCCAAAAAGTCCCTAAACTTGGTAACTCCACCTGGAAATGGGATTGATTTTCCTTCCTCTGACGTTCCCCATGTTAGCTATGATGACTTTGTCTACTTCTGGGGACAGGACTCCTTTGTGTACGGTTGATTTTTTGCGCCTAGAGGCGAACCATCTGGTCATCACGCGCTGAATGAACATTAGGAGTTCGAGGACTGGTGAGGATCTCCGCTTTTTCAATGCCTTGTTGAGCTGCTCTGCAATGTTGCTTGTCATCATATTGTACCTTTAGCCAGTGAAGTAAGCCCTAGACCAGTGGGATACTATCGCTTCTGTTAGGTACTGTGCGCAAGCGGGGTTTGTGGATTGGATCTTGTTGAATATTTTCCGGAAACCACCAATGCGGAAAGAGAATGCGGCTTGGCCTACAAGTCTCGAGAGACCTTTGTTTTTGAAACGGGAATTAACATTCCTCATCAAGTGGTATCAGAGCTTCAAAAGCTCATACCCATCAGGTTGTGTCAATCCAACCCTTATCTTTTATTTTCTGTCTTGTTATTTCATTTCATAAAAAAAAAACTCATAAGAATTTTTTTTGCTTGTTTCAATCTTGTTTCATTTGCTTGTTTAGTTTCATTTGATAAAAAAAACAAAAAAATTGATCTTGTGTAATTTCGTTTTCAGGTTGAGATTCTCCATTTCTAGGCAAAGGAGTGGATTGAAACTTGCTTCCCTATCTGTGTTTGGGAATACCTTGGATACATTCATACATTTTGTGTTTCTTTTATTCCAGGTACAAATAAATGGAAGACTCAGATGAGGAGGATCATTACCAAGCCTTTGATGAAGAAAGGTGGAGTCAAGAAGGCAGTGTAGTCTATTCCTACGAGGAGGCTGACTATGAGTCACCACCGTGGCCAGGAGATTGTTACTCAAGATCTGAATATGAATATGAGCCAAGAGAAGAAGATCATGAGCCAGAGCCACCAGATGACAACCAAGACAACACTGATCAATCCACTTGGTCTAGAGAAGAAGAGACTGACCGAGGAGAAAGCTGTGAAGAAGAATCATGGCATGAAGAGACTGAATCTCAATTCAGTATAGAAGAAGGAGACCACGAAATTGAAGCTGCACATGGAGAACTCAATCATGAAGACCAGTTCGTGGAGCCTGTTGGGGTCGAAATCCCCTCCTCGAAGATTGACGGAATGAGAAGTCAAGGACGAGATCAAATGAAACTTATCCCGAAACATAGAACGGACGAGCTAAGGCAAACTGCCCACGAACCGTCCAAGACATCAACCGGCGGCTGGGATAGGTGCCAGCCGTCGGGTCTTCATTGTCCACGGCCGGCGGCTGGGATAAGTGCCAGCCGCCGGGTCTTCTTCATCCAAGGCCGGCGGCTGGGATAAGTGCCAGCCGTCGGGTCTTCCTTCACCCACGGCCGGCGGCTGGGATGAGGCCAGCCGCCCCGGAGATCGCGGCGATCACCGAGCTGAGGAGCATGGTAGCCGAGATCGTGGAACGGCAAAACAGGCAGGAAAGAACGGCCGCACAAGAGAGAGCGGCTTCCCAGGAACCAGCACATGGCCCCCGGACTATAGGAGTAAGACGCCTTGTCTTCACCCCGCAAGCGGATCCCTCGGGCCGTCAGAATCCCGATGAGCAGACCCCGATCGGAACAAGGAGAGAACCGTCAGCACCACCCCCATTGAACCGGAAAAGCGCCACTGGACGAACCACTGAACGGCCGACTTCCACGGTGACTAATGGCGGAAACCCGAGAGACACCGCGAACGGAGCCGAAAGCGAAACTGACGACGAAGCTGGAGACCTAAACGCGGATGAGGAAGAGTTCTGATGGATCGAAGAGCAGGAAAAGGTGGAACGAGAGGCCCGAGCTAACTGATCCGCTAGCCGAAGGGACGAGTTGGACGAGCTCCGTGCCCGTTTGGAACTCACCACAAGTCAGATGAAGGAGGTAAGGTCGCAAGTCCATAAAGCGACAAGTGCGGCCCCGGAAATCGACCGCGTCTTAGAGGAAACGCAAAAGATCCCGTTCACTTCAAGGATCACAAGCGTTAGACTTTCTGACCCGGGAAAAATCCAAATACCTTTTTACGACGGGACGACCGATCCAAAGGCCCACATGACAGCCTTCCACATCGCTATGGGACGGGCTAGATTCAAACCCGAAGAAAGAGACGCCGGATTCTTCCTCCTCTTCGTGGAACATCTGAAAGGATCAGCCCTGTCGTGGTTCTCGAGGCTAGAAAGAGACTCGATCAACGGTTTCGACCGATTGTCGGCAGCTTTTCTGAAGCATTACTCACTGTTCATAAGACAGTCAACATCCGACGCGGACCTCTACTCGCTGTCGCAGGAGCCCGAAGAAAGTCTCCGAGATTTCATTGAAAGGTTTAAGATGATTGTCTCGAAGATTGACGGCCTAAGCAACAGTTCCGCGATCAACGATCGTTCCACACTTCACCAACCCTGCCGACAAAAATAGGAGATCGACCGTTCTATCCCATGTGCCCGTTCCACACTTCACCTACTCTGCCGACAAAAGCACTAGGGAACGATCGTTCTCCCCTCAGTACGATCGTTCCCCATCTCACCTAACACCACGTTTGTCGATCGACCATTGGGAACGATCGTTCTCCACCTAGAACGACCATTTCCCGTCTTACCTACTCCCCTACACCTTGGCCTATATAATGGACTCATAACACCAAGCTACAAACACACCATCTTCTTCTCCCACTCTTCTCTAGCTTCAAAGCATTGCTCCTTCTCTATTTTAAGCTTTCATGTTTATGTTTTTTATTAAGTTCTTATTAGTTTCTTTTAAGCTTTAAACATTTATGCTTTAATTAAGTTTTACTTTCAGTTCTTATTTTCTATCTTTATGCTTTAATTAAGTTTTACTTTCAGTTCATATTTTCTATCTTTATGCTTTAATTAAGTTTTACTTTCAGTCCTTATTATCTATATTTATGCTCTAAATAAGTTCTTACAAGTTTATTTCCAGCTTTCATTATCTATATTTATGCTTTGTTCAAGTTCTTATTAAGTTATTTTCAGCTTTCATTATCTATTCAAGCTTTTATGATGAACTCTATAATCTCTTTGTTTTCTTCTTTAACTATGTCTGAGTAGATCTCTTAGTTAGGTTAAGGTTTGTCAAAGGAATTCATGAGCTTTAGGGTTAAACACAAATAGGCTATTCAAATCAACGTCTTCACTTTTGTTGTTCTTAATGCTTAGATCGAATTGATCACTTGATTTTATGATGTTAGGTTTAACTTCGACAGCGAGAGTTGCTAGGTTGCTAGAAAGAACATTTGTGAGCAATTTATTCATTACCTGCGAGAGTAGATGTATTGGAGAATTGTGAACATATTAAACCTGATTCTAAAGCTTGTCTACGATTTCTAGTTCCAGCGATAGTTAGGATTTCTAGGTTGATAGATAAAGATATGCTTATGCTTAATCATTGCCTGAATAGTTGTTTGATCCGTTACTCTGAATCTCCTGCGATATTCCTTGACCTAACGCTTGTTTAATATTATCTTTACAACCGATTTCGCTTTTATTATTGCTATCTACAAAAACCAAAAACATATTTGAATTGTCTTAGCTTTTGATTTAGCTCATTAGATCAAAGTGTGAAACTGGTCTTCGTGGGATCGACCCCTAAATACTACTTCGTATGTTGTGCACCTGCAGTAGGAAATAAGGGTTTAAAACTCGTGTATCAAGCGTCCTTGATACTGGCGTAAGAGTCCGCTTCGACCCACTTTGAGAAGTAGTCTGTTAGGACAAGTGGGAACCTTTTCTGCTTTGAGTTATGCATTGGCCCCACGATGTCCATTGACCACCTCATGAATGGGTACGGCGCGGAGATTGACGAGAGCAGTTCTGCGGGCTGATGGATCACTGGTGAGTGCCTCTGGCATTTCTCGCACTTTAGGGAAAACTTCTCGCAATCTTTTATCATGGTTGGCCAATAGTGTCCATGCCGCTTGATCTTGATTGCGAGGGCTCTCCCTCCGGAGTGATTTCCGCACGATCCGCTGTGGACTTCCTGCATCATTCGTCTTGCTTCTTCTTTTTCAACGTAGACCATTAACGGTCCGGAGATCCTCCATTTGTAGATGTTGTCGTCAAGGAGGACGAAGCGGGCTGCTTGGGCCCTTAGCTTTCGTGCAGCCCACTTGTCCGCCGGGACTTCCCCGTCTGTGATGTATGTTCGTATCAGGGCCATCCATCCGCGATCACAGCCATACTCTTCTGTCGGAATGGATGCTAATTCTTATTCCGGAGGTTCTTCCTCGTCTTCACCTTCCGGCAGTTGTATAAGATTAGCAACTTGCGGTGGATCGATGCTTGGTTTCATCATGATCTGGTTGTATTCGGAGAAAGCGTCCATGAATGATAGCAGCTTGTTCCCCGCCGTTGCTTCGACTACTCGATCGATGTGCGGAAGCAGGAAGCTGTCTTTTGGGCACGCTTTATTCAGATCCGTGAAGTCGACGCAAACTCGCCATTTTCCATTCTTCTTCTTTACAACTACCAGATTCGCTAGCCAGTCGGGATATTTCACTTCCGTGATTGATCCGACTTTGAGCAATCTCTCTACTTCATCGTTCACTGTCTGGGCACGCTCTGGTCCGAGTTTCCGTCTTTTCTGCTTTACCGGTTTGAACGTCGGGTCTACGTTGAGCTCATGGCTTGTAATGCCGATGTCGATCCCAGGCATATCTTCTGTTGTCCACGCGAAGAATCTTGCGTTCTCCTTCAACAAGGAGATTAACTCCGTCTTGATCGGCTCCTTTAGGTTCGCCCCAATCTCCGTACATCGCACCGGATTCGTTTCGTCTATATTGAATGAAATCACTCGCTAGCACGGGGGATCCTTCTCTGTCTCCCGGGATTCCTCGATTTGTAATTTTTGCTCGAGTTTCGCAAGCTGCCGCTCTTCCTTTCCCTTTCCGCGCTTCGGCTGGCGACGGAGATCGGTTACCGGCTTCCTCAATCTGTGTTCCGTTAAGAAACAAGCTCGAGAATCTTTCTGCCGTCCCCAGATTGTTTCCACTCCGGTTGGAGTCGGGAATTTTAGACACAGGTGGTAAGTTGACGGGATGGCCTTCATTGAGTTCAAGCATGGTGTTCCAACGATTGCGTCGCAGATTCGCGGGCAATCGATCACCGAGAACTTCGTGTCTTTTTCCACTCCTTTTTCTTTCACGGGAAGTTGGATTGTCCCTATTGTCATCTCGTCTTTTCGGAGAAACCAATCAACGGTTTTGGATGGGTTATGAGATGCTGGGTCTCAATGTTCATCCTCCAAAGGGTTTCCAGGAATATGACGTTCACTGTTCCTCCTGTGTCAACTAAGACTCTTGGTACCTCGTACCCTCCGATTGAAAGATTGATCACAAGAAGATCGTTGTGCGGATGGTTTATTTCGGCTTCTTCCCCTTCTTCGAAAGTCATCGTCCGGCCACGGCTACTATCCACGGAACTCCAATCCATTGCTTCTCCGGTCATCGTCTTCTTTCCGTATCCTCTCATTCTAAGAGTTAAGAATATTTCTCGTCCGCACAGACGGCGCCACACTGTGAGAGCCGAAACTCACACTGTCAAAACTTATATTTTATGGGGGCTCGAAAATTCTATTTTAAAGAACTAAAGGACCGGAAATGCAAAAAGAGAGATTTTACTGATGATTTCCGAAAGTACAAGAATAATTAGAAAAAGCTGAAAAGTCTTATATTGCTAAAACTCCTAATACTCGGATTTGGGATGGATTTAACCCTTACATGAGCATACATATATATACTGAACTTCCTAGGGTGCTAAGACTTCAGATTTACGATGTGGGACTTCGTCCTCTCTTTCCAGCCGCCTACCTAACCTTTTGGGCCCGATATCCGGCCCGAGAGTCTTCCGTGATCTGTCTACGCATTCTGACCCAAATCTGGCCCGCCGATGAATAGTAATCCAAATCTCGGTTTAGACTTAATTCGATTCTTCAGTTAACTTTGTCTCGAGATGAATAGTGTTTTAACGGTTTTTCCCGCGCGAACAGTATTCCGAACGTTTTACGACTCTTGAAATTTGAGCCGCCCGTTCTTTATTCGAACTTCCAGCCGCCGGTTTCAGTATTGATGGCCAGCCGCCAGTTCCTTTGGCTTGTGTGCTTGGCGACTGGTCCATGGACGGCAGAACGTTAGTCACGGTCTTTTGGGGAATGTTTATGGACGTTTTGGAGTCGGAACGTGCAAATGCCTAGTCTTCGGGTCAGTCCGGGCTTAGAGTTATGTTTGATGGTCGGTCGACTGGACGATGTTCGGATAATGAGTCTTGACTGAGAAATGATCGTGGCGGCTGGCCTTATCCTAGCCGCCGGTCCGTGCTTGAAGAAGACCCGGCGGCTGGCCTTATCCCAGCCGCCGGTTAATGTATGGAGGAGACCCGGCGGCTGGCCTTATCCCAGCCGCCGGTTGATGTATGCAGAAGACCTGACGGCTGGCCTTATCCAAGCCGCCGGTTGATGTATGGAGAAGACCGGGCGGCTGGCCTTATCCCAGCCGCCGGTTGATGTATGGAGAAGACCCGGCGGCTGGCCTTATCCCAGCCGCCGGTTGATGTATAGAGAAGACTCGGCGGCTGGCCTTATCCCAGCCGCCGGTTGATATATGGAGAAGACCCGGCGGCTGGCCTTATCCCTGCCGCCGGTCGGTGTGTGATGAAGACCCGGCGGCTGGCCTTATCCCAGCCGCCGGACATTGTCTTTGAGGGATCACGGGCGGCTGGTCTTATCCCAACCGTTGGGTCACGTCCCGGATCGTGGGCAGTCGGCCTTAGCTTGTCCGGTTCATGCCCGGGATTCATGCCATTTGGTCTTGATCTTGGCTTCTTGTTCGTCTATCTTCGAGAGGGGGATTTCGACCCCAACATCCACTTATGAATTTTCTTGCTCAACCTATCTTCCTTCGTAAGTCCAATTTGTCTGATTTTTAGTTCTGACAGGAGAATTTTTCTTTGACTAATTGTTTTGAAACAGCTCCACCTATGTCCTGAGCATCTCTGTGCAAATTCTCGGAATTATTAAAATTGCCCTTCTACTTCTTTCGGATTTATTCGCTGGGAATGTCCTTTTCTCCACAAAAACTGGCTTCTCTTATTTTTCTGTGTTGCGTAAGAATTTTCTTTGACCTGATTCCTTCTGTACTGACTTTCTCGATGTCTTGTGCAGCTATTCACCAAATCCAAAATTTCTAAAATTGTCCTGATCAGTCATCGGAAATTGTTTTGCTTCGCCGTACTATTCTGCTCTGAATTGGGGTATTACATTCTCCCATCCTTAATAGAATTCGTCCTCGAATTCTTAAGGTTGTGATGACTCCCCAAGTTCCATCACTGTGTCTGACTGAAAAAACTCTGGATACTTCTCCTTAAATTTCTCCTCCTCTTCCCATGTAAGGACTCCTCTATTTTGATGTACCCAAAAGACTTGAAGCTGTAGGATCTCCCTGTTCTTCAGTTTCTGAATTCTTCTAATCCTAATCCGGATAGGTCCTTCCGGGTAAGTTATATTCATCTGAAGTTCCACAATCCTTTCTGGCTCCACTGCATCAGGGTCGTTGACATGCCTTCGAAGCATGGACACATGGAATACCGAGTGAAGGTGCATATCTGAGGGTAGGTCTAAGCGGTAAGCTACTTCTCCTAGTCTTCATTTGATCAGATATGGTCCGATATATCTCACTGCTAATTTTCCCACTTTACCAAATCTGTCCTGTCCCTTCTGAGCTGATACCTTCAGATACACCCAATCTCCGACATCGAAGATCACTTCTCTACGTCCCTGGTCCGCATACTTCTTTTGCCTGTCTTGAGCCTTCTTCATGTTTGCTTGTACAATTCGCAACTTTTCCATTGTCTCATCTACCATCTGCGGCCCAAATACTCTTCGTTCTCCAACTTCAGTCCAACACAAAGGTGTGCGACATGGCCTCCCACACAAAGCTTCATATGGTGACATCTTCATGCTGGCGTGATAACTGTTGTTATAGGAGAATTTAATCAACAGAAGATAATCCTCCCATACGACTCCCCAATCCAAAATACAAAACCTGAGCAAATATTCTATCATCCGGATTGTCCTCTCTGTCTGTCCATCGGTTTCCGGATGAAAGGCCGTACTGAGGTGCAACTTCATTCCCAAAGCACCTTGCCGAGCTTTCCAAAACGCAGATGTAAACTTCAGATCCCTATCTGATACATTGTTCATGGGCACTCCTTGAAGTTTCACTATTTCGTTCACGTACTGATCTGCCAATACTTCAACCTTGTATGAATCCTTCACGGCCAACAAGTGTGCTGCTTTAGTTAGCCTATCAACGATCACCTAAACTGAATTATTCATCCTTTCTCTCGCAACTAGTAATCCACCGATGAAGTCCATCGCAATCGAGTCCCATTTCTATTCTGGGATCTGTAGACATTGTAGCAATCCTCCGGGTACCTGATGTTCTGCCTTGACTTGCTGACATATCTGACACTGAGCTACCTGCTTGGCGACTGATCGTTTCATTCCCGGCCAATGGTAGTATCTCCGGATGTCTCGGTACATCTTGGTGCTTCCGGGGTGAATCCTATAAAGTGAACGATGCGCCATCTGTAAAATCTCTGTTCTCAGTCCTCCTCCTTCTGGTACACTAATTCATCCTTTGAGCAATAAGGTTCCATCCTCAGCTAGATGATAGCCACTCGGATTGTCTCCCTCGGTCTCCTTAACCCTTGTCACAATCTTCTGAATCTTCTCGTCTCTCCCTTGCTCTTCTCGGATCTGCTGAATGAGTCCAACTTGTCTCACAGCCTGAAGTCCCATAGGTTCACTGGTTTCGGCCTTTAGTGCTGCCAAACTGACTTTCCTCATTTCTTGATTCAATTCCTCCACTTCCTTCTCTATACTCACCTCGATTTTTCTCCTGCTCAAAGCATCGGCTACTGCATTAACTTTGCCTGGACAGTACTGAATCTTGACATCATAATCTGGTAAGAATTCCATACAGTTACGCTGCCGTAGGTGGAGATATGCTTGTGTGAATAAGTACTTGAGGCTCTTATGATCTGTAAACTCTTGTACTTCCTCTCCATACAAACAAGACCTCCAAATCTTCAACGCAAAAACCACAGCTGCCATCTCTAACTCATGAGTGGGGTAGTTCTCTTCAGGCTTCCGTAGCTGTCTTGAAGCATAAGCTATCATTTTGTTGCCCTGCATCAGAACACATCCTAAACCAATTCTCGATGCATGAGTGTAGACCGTCTACGACTTGCCGGGTTCCGGTAAGGTTAGAATCGTGGCCGTCATCAATGCCTGCTTAAGCTTGGTGAATGCTTCTTCAGCTTCTGGAGTCTACACATAAGGCACATCCTTACATGTGAGTTTATTTAAGGTTTTGGCAATGGAAGAAAATCCCTTAACAAACTTTCTGTAATAGCCGGCTAGTCCAAGGAAGCTTCGGACTTCGGTTACAGATGTGGGTCAAGGCCATTCTTGAATCACAATTATCTTCTCTGGATCCACCATTATTCCTTGCTCTGAGATTCGATGTCCTAAGAATCCAATCTCCCTCTTTCAAAAGCGGCACTTACTGAATTTCGCACACAACTTCTGGCTTCTGAGTCTCTCTAAAACTTTCCTCAGATGCTCCGCATTTTCTTCCCTCGTCCTTGAGTAGATTAGGATGTCATCGATAAAGATTATCACAAACCCATCAAAGTAGTCAGGAAACACCTCGTTCATTAGACGCATGAATACCGCTGGAGCGTTCATCAGTCCGAACGGCATGACTACATACTCGTATTGGTCGTCTCGGTCTTCTCCAAATCCCTCTCGTGAATGCTGATCTGATGATATCCCGAGGCCAAATCTATCTTAGAGAACCAACTCACCCTTTACAGTTGGTCCAGCAGCTCATCAATCCTTGGTAACGGGTACTTGTCCTTAACCGTCACACTATTGATTACTCGGTAATCAATGCACAATCTCATCGTCCCATCCTTCTTCTTGACAAACAAAACTGGTGCTCCCCATGGCGATGAACTCGGTCGGATGAATCCCTTTTCGACCAAATCTTCCAACTGAGTTTTTAGCTTGGCCGACTCCGTCGGTGCCATCCGGTAAGGAGTCTTAGCTATTGGTGCAGTATCCAGCTTCAAAGTAATGGTAAATGGATTCTTCCTTGCTGGAGGTAAGGTGGTTAAAGGTGCGAATACATCAGCAAAGTCCCGTACTACTAGGATGTCTTCCATCCTTAGCTTCTCTTCCTCCTCTTCTCCTATCACTCTGATGGCTAATAGGTAAACTTCCCCTTCTTCCAACTGTCTCACTACTCTGGCGGCTAACACAATCGACCATGAGCTCGTCCTAGCTCCCTTTTCCCATCCTTAACCCTTTCTTAGCTCGTCCGAGCTGTTACACTCGTCCGGCTAGCTGGATACGGACCACATCCCATACAGACATATGTCCTAAGCACGGATTCTTTCCTTTCGGTCTTGTGGTCCGACCCGCGGGTCCTATTCCGGATTGGGGATGTTACAGGTCTCCTCCACCAATGAGGGATTCGTCCCCGAATCCGATAGATATTCCTGAATGGCTTCTTCGAACCATTCCGGGTAATCCATCCGCATCCTTGACTCGATCTCCCAAGTCGAATGCTCTTTCCCATTACAATTCCATACGATTTTCATGAGAGGAATTGTTTTCTTTCGCATACCTTTCTCCGAACGATCCTCAATCTTATCCGGCCTTGTCTCCAAGGTCATATTCGTCTTTAGGTCTGTGGAAATCTCCGGAGCATACACATCTCGGTCAGATAGACATTTGCGGAGTTGGGACACATGGAATACATTATGGAATGCTTCCATTTCGGGTGCTAGGTCTAACTTGTAGGCCACCTTCTGATATTATGTGTTTTTAACGTATTTTGATTCGTTTTTAGTATTCGGTTTGAGTTTTTATTTGCATCTTTCGTTAGCTTTTCGAGTCTTTTCTTTTGTTTTGAGTCTTTTTACAGATTTTATGGAGTTCCGATGGAGTTTGGCGTTCACGGACATGTTCGAGTCGAGTTAATGTGGAAAACACGAGAAAAGGACCAACACAAGAGAACGACCGTTCTAAGGAAGAACGATCGTTCGGGCGAAGCAAAGGAACGACCGTTCTTCGGCTAGAACGACCATGCAGAACGATCGTTCCACCTACGGAACGATCGTTCCCCTCCTCACCTACCTTGCCGACAAAAACCGAAGATCGATCGTTCCATCCCATGCAGCCCGTTCCACACTTCACCAACCCTGCCGACAAAAGCACTACGGAACAATCGTTCTCCCCTCAGAACGATCGTTCCCCGACTTCCGCATCTCACCTACTTCGAACGACCATGGGGAACGATCGTTCTCCACCTAGAACGACCGTTCCCCGTCTTACCTACTCCCCTTCACCTTGGCCTATATAATGAACCCACTCTTGATGCTTCAAAACACACTTTCTTCTTCCTCCTCTCTTCTCTAGCTTCTAAACATTGCTCTCTCTTCAGTTTTAAGTTTTATGTTTATGCTTTTATTAAGTTTTATTTAGTTTCTTTTAAGCTTTATACATTTATGCTTATGCTTTAAGTTTTACTTTCAGTTCTTATATTTATGCTTATGCTTTAAGTTTTACTTTCAGTTCTTATATTTATGCTTATGCTTTAATTAAGTTCTTATAAGTTTATATCCAGCTTATGTTATATATTCAAGTTTTTATGATGAACTTTATAATCTCGTTGTTATCTTCTTCTTTAATTATGTCTGAGTAGATCTCTTAGTTAGGTTGAGGTTTGTCAAAGGAATTCATGAGCTTTAGGGTTAAACACAAATAGGTTATTCAAATCGATGTCTTCACCTTTGTTGTTCTTAATGCTTAGATCAAATTGATCATTTGATTTTATGATATTAGGTTAATTTAGACAACGACAGTTGCTAGGTTGCTAGAATAAACATTGGTGAGCAATTTATTCATTACCTACGACAGTAGATGTAGTGGAGAATTGTGAACAAATCGAACCTATCCTTAAAGCTTGTTTGCGATTTCTAGTACCAACGACAGTTAGGATTTCTAGGTCGCTAGACAAAGTTATTGATACCACGACAGTGGATTGATATTATCTTTATGTTTGATTTCTAGACTTGTTCTTAAACACTGCCTGAATAGTTGTTTGATCCGTTGCTCTGAATCTCCTGCGATATTCCTTGACCTAACGCTTGTTTAATATTATCTTTACAACCGATTTCGCTTTTATTATTGCTATCTACAAAAAAACCAAAAACATATTGAGTTGTCTTAGCTCTTAATTTAGCTCATTAAGTCAAAGTGTGAAAACTGGTCTTCGTGGGATCGACCCTAAATACTACTTCGTATGCTGTGCACTTGCAGTAGGAAATAAGGGTTTAAAACTCGTGTATCAAGTTTTTGGCGCCGTTGCCGGGGACCAAATATTCACCTTTGGTTTACGGCTGAATTATTAGTCTAAGACACTAACTTTTACTAACTTTGATGGCCATGGACTACAATGATTGGCCACAAGAAGAGGAGGACACGTTTGAAGAATACATTGAAGATGAGTCTTTTGATGAGAACATACTTACGGCAGAACAAAGAGTGGAGTTGGATAAGCTTTGCGTGGAAAATACAATGCTGACAAGGAGTGACCTAGCAGTAATGATCCGGGTGAACCTCATGTCACATCGGGCAGTACTAGAAGGAAGAGAGCTTACATTTGATGAGATAATGGTAGCCCAGTCACTTAAGGAGGTAATATATTGGGTTCCACCATCCCAATTACAAGGTACATCCGATTTAGCCTTTGAATTTCAAGATTTTGAGGATAGTCACATGCCTTCTATTGGAAATATAGCTTATGATTCACCTTCCTCCATACTCATTGATGAATGCTATGATTTGATATGTGAGACTCAAAGACTAGATGCCTTAAGAGTAGAAAAATTTGCTAGAGATTATCATGAAATATGTTTTGATACTAGTTATCTTTGTGTTTTGAATGATCATAATCTCGAGCTTAACTCTTTAATGCTAGAGGAATCTAGATCGCTTCTTGAAAAATCTGACCTAGGGGATGATTTGATTTAGATAAGATCTTGGATGAGATAGAGAACCCTAAGGTTGAGAATGATGATGAGAATGAGAATGTGGTATTTTATAAGATTGATGGAGATAAAGTTGACTATTTTGTGACAAACTCGTTTGAAGCTAAAGTTGATTATATCTTTCCATCAAATGCATTTGATTCTCAACAACATCTCACTGTCAAGGAATATTTGAAGATACACGCTACATTTGTAGTAAACTTCCTTGATGAGAATATTGTCTATTTCATTTGGACAATTGTATGCTTTTTTGCGCACTTTGTTTCTTGTCCCAATAAGAGAAGGACCAAAGGTGCACTGGCTCAGCCTTTTGATTCTCATGATTAGCACTTGTGCTCAGAAGTCAAGCTAACGACTTAAACCAAGCGCTTGGTGGGAGGCAACCCACTGGTAAGTGTTTTTCTTTTATTTTCTTTTGCTATTGATTTTTGGTTTTGTTTTTATTTGTTTCAGTTAAAAAAAAAATTGAAAAATATATATATATATATATATATACTATATATATATATTATATATATATATATAAAGAAAGGGGTGCATGTCTTCAGGTAAGTTTTCTTGTCCCTACACCACTGTCAAATCCATTATTAATTTTAGGACATTTTTATTTTATTTATGAGTTTGCGGGTTTCTCTTTCAGATTTGTTTTAACCGGGACGGTTAAAAACAAGTCTGGGGGAGGGATTCATTTGTGTACTAATGGTGTGTTTTGTGGATGTTTATTTCTTATGTTTTATTTTGGTGTGTTTATTTTCAAAAAAAAAAAAATTTCGAGTCAAAACAGTGTGTGATTTTATTAAACTTTTTGGAATTGCAACATGTTCGATGTCATTGCCTTAGGACTGCTTAGCATTGTTTGAGGATAGTTTGGAAACGCAGAAAAATCTATAACTTGATCATTTAGTGAATTTCTCAAATCATCTGAACTTAATCGAATTATCGGAACTTAATATGGACTTAATTTATCTAACTTAGGGGGTTGATAATCATGTATTGGATTTTACATTTGGAGTTTTCTTTGCATCATTTCTACCAATCTTTGCTAACTCCAAATGGCTAGACTTATCCTTAGTCTAGTACCACACCCTCACCATTTCCATGTTGAAACCCACTTATTTTCGTTTACTGTCATTGCATTCATATGCAAAAACTATGGAGTATACGGACCGACACAACTTTTCTTTAGGACTGTGTCTAGATAGGTGGTCTCTTTCTGATTAAACTCATGGGATGTGTCTAGAAAAGTGATCTCTTTTTGAATATATTCATCGAAAATTTTCGTTTCAAAAGAGGATGAACTTTTAAATGGGTAGAAGTTTTTATTCAAGAAATAAACTTACATCGTTAAAATTCTTTTGATGCAGATCTTAGAGACTAACCGGTTCCTTTCTCCGATATATTTTCAGTAAAAAAAAAAAAAAAAAAATAATAAATAGATAATAAATAAAAAATAAATAAAAAAAGAGAGAAGAAAAGAAAAGAAAACAGAAGGAACCGGTAAGTCAAGGTAACATCTTTAAATTTCATAAAAAGTCAAAAGAAATCATGTTCTTGTTTGTGACTCAGTTATAAAAGGGTAGAAGGATTAGAGTTAAGGAGAGTTTTGTACCTCCTAATTGGTCTGTGTCTCACGGTGATTTTGCATAATGATTTGCATCCGTTTTTACTGCTAAAAGAAACCGAAACACTTGAGCCACCAAATACCAACCTTGATACCTAGACCATAACGTGTTAGATATTCCCTTTGTGAGAGTACACGCATTTGATAATAAATGTTAAATATTGAGTTCTGCTTGATCATGAGATTTCACTTATTTACTACGGTTATGGAGAAGTACAATGAAGTACGGTTTGATCTGAACCTTGCGAATGCGGTTTACGGGCAATTGATTTAGAGTATGGTCCTATAAGTTATACAAGTCTCACACGTTTTTCTAACCTCTCCTCTTTATAAGATCTCTGGTTTTGCTTGGGGACAAGCAAAGGTTTTAGTTGGGGGGAGTTGATATTATGTGTTTTTAACGTATTTTGATTCGTTTTTAGTATTCGGTTTGAGTTTTTATTTGCATCTTTCGTTAGTTTTTCGAGTCTTTTCTTTTGTTTTGAGTCTTTTTACAGATTTTATGGAGTTCCGATGGAGTTTGGCGTTTACGGACATGTTCGAGTCGAGTTAATGTGGAAAACACGAGAAAAGGACCAACACAAGAGAACGACCGTTCTAAGGAAGAACGATCGTTCGGGCGAAGCAAAGGAACGACCGTTCTTCGGCTAGATTGACCATGCAGAACGATCGTTCCACCTACGGAACCATCGTTCCCCTCCTCACCTACCTTGCCGACAAAAACCGAAGATCGATCGTTCCATCCCATGCAGCCCGTTCCACACTTCACCAACCCTGCCGACAAAAGCACTACGGAACGATCGTTCTCCCCTCAGAACGATCGTTCCCCGACTTCCGCATCTCACCTACTTCGATCGACCATGGGGAACGATCGTTCTCCACCTAGAACGACCGTTCCCCATCTTACCTACTCCCCTTCACCTTGGCCTATATAATGAACCCACTCTTGATGCTTCAAAACACACCTTCTTCTTCCTCCTCTCTTCTCTAGCTTCTAAACATTGCTCTCTCTTCAGTTTTAAGTTTTATGTTTATGCTTTTATTAAGTTTTATTTAGTTTCTTTTAAGCTTTATACATTTATGCTTATGCTTTAAGTTTTACTTTCAGTTCTTATATTTATGCTTATGCTTTAAGTTTTACTTTCAGTTCTTATATTTATGCTTATGCTTTAATTAAGTTCTTATAAGTTTATATCCAGCTTATGTTATATATTCAAGTTTTTATGATGAACTTTATAATCTCGTTGTTATCTTCTTCTTTAATTATGTCTGAGTAGATCTCTTAGTTAGGTTGAGGTTTGTCAAAGGAATTCATGAGCTTTAGGGTTAAACACAAATAGGTTATTCAAATCGATGTCTTCACCTTTGTTGTTCTTAATGCTTAGATCAAATTGATCATTTGATTTTATGATATTAGGTTAATTTAGACAACGACAGTTGCTAGGTTGCTAGAATAAACATTGGTGAGCAATTTATTCATTACCTACGACAGTAGATGTAGTGGAAAATTGTGAACAAATCGAACCTATCCTTAATGCTTGTTTGCGATTTCTAGTACCAATGACAGTTAGGATTTCTAGGTCGCTAGACAAAGTTATTGATACCACGACAGTGGATTGATATTATCTTTATGTTTGAGTTCTAGACTTGTTCTTAAACACTGCCTGAATAGTTGTTTGATATGTTGCTCTGAATCTCCTGCGATATTCCTTGACCTAACGCTTGTTTAATATTATCTTTACAACCGATTTCGCTTTTATTATTGCTATCTACAAAAAACCAAAAACATATTGAATTGTCTTAGCTCTTAATTTAGCTCATTAAGTCAAAGTGTGAAAACTGGTCTTCGTGGGATCGACCCCTAAATACTACTTCGTATGCTGTGCACTTGCAGTAGGAAATATGGGTTTAAAACTCGTGTATCACCTTCCCGACCCTTTGGATGATCTTAAAAGGTCCGATATATCTCGGGTCTAACTTTCCCCGTTTAGATATTCTTACACGGCCCTTAAAAGTAATCATCTTGAGGTAGACTTGGTCCCCCACTAAGAACTCTACGTCCTTCCTCTTCTTATCCGCATATCTCTTCTGGCGATCCTGTGCCTCCATCATTTTCTTTTTCAAGAACTTAATCTTGTCTGTGGTCTCATCCACAATCGCAGGACCGATCATGCTGCGTTCCCCTACTTGGGTCCATCACAATACTCTACACGGCCTTCCATACGGCACCTCATACGGGGACATGTCGATACTGGCATGAAAGCTATTATTATAAGCGAATTCAGCCAAAGGTAGATACCTTTCCCATGCGGCTCCCCACTCTAGGGCGCATGATCGTAGCATGTCCTCCAGCGTCTGTATGGTCCGTTCTGATTGTCCATCGGTTTGGGGATGATAGGCTGTACTCATCCTCACTTGAGTCCCTAAGGACTTTTGAACTCCTTGCCAGAAGTGTGAGATGAAACCCCCATCCCGATCGGATACAATACTAGCCGGTATACCGTGGAGTCTTACGATCTCCTTATTGTATATCTCGACTAACCTCTCCACACCATCCGTTTTACGGATTGCCAAGAAATGAGCGGACTTTGTGAGTCTATCTACTACGACCCATACTGCATCCTTTCCGGTTTTGGACCTTGGAAATCCTGTCACGAAATCCATCGTGATGTGATCCCATTTCCATTCCAGGATCGGTAGGCTCTGTAGAAGACCACTTGGTACCTGGTGTTCTGCCTTGACCAGCTGACATGTAGGACAACGCGCCACCCACTCGGCTACGTCTCGTTTCATGCCGACCCAATGATAATATCGTTTCAGATCACGATACATCTTGTTCAGCCCGGGATATATGGAGAATTTGGACTGGTGTGCCTCTTTTAAGATCTCTTCTTTCAAAGCCTTATCATCCGGAACACAGACTCTTCCATGGACCACTATGGTCCCATTGTTAGATGTCTGGTATTCGGACTTATCGATACTTACTAACCGTTTCAGCTCCTCGTCCCATTCTTGGGCGTCCTTAATCTGTGTTAGTAAGTCCGCCTGGTCGGCTGCTCCGAGGCCTAGAGGTTCGACGTCTGTGTCTAGTGCATCCAGATGCAGACTCCCGATCATACCGACCAGAACCTCTGCGTCTTTATGCACTTCCACGTCCGTTCTCCTTCTGCTTAAAGCATCGGCCACATAGCTGGCCTTGCCAGGATGATAAGCGATGTCAAGATCATAATCGGCCACAAACTCCATCCATCTCCTTTGCCGTAGATTGAGTTCAGGCTGCGTGAACACATATTTCAAGCTTTTATGGTCAATATAGATCTGTACCTTAGCTCCGTAGAGATATGACCTCCAGATCTTTAAGGCGAACACCACTGCTCCCATCTCTAAGTCATGGGTGGGGTAATTTCCATCATGCTTGCGGAGCTGCCTAGATGCGTAAGCGATCACCCGATCCTTTTGCATCAGGACACATCCCAACAGTTGCTCAGAAAGTTGCTCAGTGTCAGGTGTGTCAGTAGATTAAGGTAGAACATCAGGTATATGGAAGATTGCAACAGTGTCTACCGATCCCAGAATGGAAATGGGACTCGATCTCAATGGATTTCATTGGAGGACTGCCAGTGGTAAGAGGAAGGATGAACAACTCTGTATGGGTTATTGTGGACAGACTGACTAAAGCAGCACATTTGCTAGCCATGAAGGACAAGGATAAGGTGGAAGTGTTGGCATTGCAGTATGTAAATCAGATTGTGAAGCTACACGGAGTGCCTATGAACATAGTGTCAGATAGAGATCCAAAATTTACGTCCGCTTTCTGAAGAGCACTGCAATGCGCCTTGGGGACAGAATTGCATATCAGTACAGCCTTTCATCCAGAGACAGATGGGCAGACGGAGAGGACGATCCGTACGCTCGAGGACTTACTGTGGTTATGTATTCTGGATTGGGGAGGTGTATGGGAAGACTATCTCCCGTTGATAGAGTTCTCATACAACAACAGTGCCAGTATCAAGATGTCTCCGTATGAAGCCTTGTATGGGAGACCCTGTGTTGGACAGAAGTTGGCGAGAGAAGAGTGTTTGGGCCTCAAATCGTAGATGAGACAATGGAGAAGCTACAAATGGTATAGGCTAACATGAAGAAAGCTCAGGACGACAAAAGATGTATGCTGATCAATGGCGCAGAGAGGTGACTTTTGAAGTTGGAGAGTGGGCATACCTGAAGTTAGCATCCCAGAAAGGAAAAGATCGGTTTGGAAAAATTGGGAACTTGGCTGTGAGGTACATTGGACCGAACCAGATCTAAAGGAAAGGTAGGACGAGTCGCGTACCGGTTGGACCTACCCGCAGATATGATTATGCATCCTGTGTTTCACGTTTCAATGCTCCGAAAGCATATGAGAGATCCGGATGCGATAGAACCAGAACGGATTGAAGAGCTTCAAACGAACCTGACATATCCAGAAGGACCGATTAAGATTGGTATAAGAAGGATTCAGAAACTGTAGAGCCGAGAGATCCAACAGCTTCAAGTGTTTTCGGGACGACAAAACCGGATGGTTGTCACGTGGGAAGCCGAGGAACGATTCAAGGAGCAGTACCGAGAATTTTTTAGGCCAGATACTGGGACGGAGCTGGGAGAGCCCTCACAACCTTATGAATTCTAGGACGAATACTATTAAGGAGGGGAGAATGTAATACCCCGATCAAGAGCCGGAAATACACTACGTCATAAACAAATCCGGGAAAATTATGAGGACAATTTTAGAAATTCCGGGAATTTTCTCAGAGGTACTAAAGACTCAGAAGGAGATGTGGCAAAAAGATTCAGTCCAATACAAATTCTCTTGTAAGAATTAAAAATCGGACAAGTTGGACCTACGAAGGGAGATAGGTGAGCAATAAAATTCATAAGTGGAGTTCTACCCGACAATAAATCATGAAACTTTTTGTGGGATCAGAGGACACCAGGGAGAGCACTCAGAACCAAGCAGAGCAGTTTTTGATCTGGGAATCAGAAGTTATGATTATGGAGTTGTGGAGAGCTTGTAAGTTGTCTTGGCTGAGTTGTCTTCAAAGGGATCAGTTGGAAATTCAACCACGCTAGTCTCTGAGGGATTTAGCTTCTTCTAGAAGTTATTTTGTGGCTTTCAGAGCAGAGGTGACGTTGATCTAGAAGAGAGAAGGTGACAAGTGTTAAAATTAGAAATAATTAGTAATCACTAGGTTTGAGTTAGTGGAATCTAAGTGTCAAGTTTTTAGCTTAGATCAGGGGCAGAGTGCTAGGTGGCATGATCTGAGAATAGATTAGTGTCCACCCATGTCATCATTTAAACTTAGCTTAGTGTCCACCCATGTGTCATTACCTAGGCATGGATTAGTGTCCTCGTATGTGTCAATCCCTTGTTAATTTGGTTGCCTATAAATATCTTAGCTCTCTCCAGCTGTTTATTCCTTTAGAAAAAACTAAAGTCTTTCCTTTGTTAGAGAGAGAAACCGTGAGAGAGAGAAAGGAGTATTATCAAGTCTTGTTTGTGTGGAGTCTAGGAGAAAGGCGAGAGCTTGTAGGGGTCAGTAAGCCATTGTTAAGGTGAGTTTCAGATTTAGCAACCCACTCCTTACCCATGCTTTACTTTCAGTCTTAGAAATTAAGTTGTTGATTGTTTGCTTGATTGATTGTTGCATGTTGATTGTTTGTTGCATGCATGTTTATGAATCATTGTGTGATTAATTGCTGCATGCTTGATTGTTAGTTGCATGTTTGATTAGAAATGTTTGTGTGTGTGATTGTATGAATTGTGTTGTGTGGAGCTAACATGCAGGTGCTATTCACATGGTAACTAACAAGTTCTTGCAAGTCATGCCCGTAGTATAGCGTACTTAAAGTATCATGCAACGGACTGAGTAGAAGTGAGATGTGTATGGAGTGGCGTGATGAGGAGTGGGCTGAGTTTACAGATCCGTGTGCTAAGAACCCGATGGGAGAGCTGTGGGTTGGATACCTAACCTTATGGGCTATGTTATTCTCCCCACCGAGCACTAACACGGATGGTGTGAGAGACTTGCCTTGATCTTTAGATCTTTTTGCACTCTCTCCACCGAAAAGTCAGGGCCACTAGGTATGGAGGATGTGTTGTAGAATCTGGGAGTAAAGATTGGAGTATGAAAGATGTAGTGTGGTGACGAGATGAGATGTTGTGATGTATGTGGTGGAGTTGAGTTTTGTGTTGTAGAGTCAGTCCGTTTGCCGATAGCTCTCGGACTGAAGCGGAGCCGTAAAGATTCGGTTAGGTGGCGGTATGTGTGTGATCCCCAAAACCCTCCACGGCATCGAACGACAGCGAGGTGGGGAAGACTCGGAGAGACGGGGTTGCAGCCTAATTGGCCGAGTGTACCCGACGGGGTACAGAAACAGTGTTCCGGAAGAGGAAGGGCGGAACTGGACCATAATCTGCACTTGAGGCCATGGGCCTGTTTTAGATGGTGATGTTCCAGCTTAATGGTCTTTGTGATAGTCAAGTGCAGGGTGTTCACGGGGGATCCACCATGCTTTGAGATCTCAATGCCTATGCAGTGGAAGGCGTTGTGAGAACGCGGACTAACTTTGTTTTGTGCTTCAGCTATTTACTTTTATGTTGCTTCGACTATTTGTTTGCTTGTTTGTGTGATTGCTTGTTTGTGTGATTGTGTGTTGCATGATGGGGACTGGGATGGGTTTTCTTGTTGATATTATCTGAGCTCCCTAAGTAATCTCTCAATTACTTACCCTTTTCCTTTCTCCTCTCCCCCATGCAGGAAACCAGTAGAGTAGCTAATGGCGGAACGTAGGAGGGACTGGAAGTAGATTTTGTTGGCTTATAGTAAAGACTGTTGTAACGTATGTAATGTTTTCCGTTGTGCTTTTGAACTCTTAGATGTGGCCACTTATGTTTGTATTATGTAAAACTTTATGGAAGTGGTTTAAAGATAATTAAAATGAAGTGTTTTGTGTAAATTTTTGTTGGCTCACTGATATTAGTCTTGTCCGGACTAACATATCTCGAGATCAAGGTACGGGTTGCAAAGCCTTAGGCCGAGATCAAGAGGTAAACGGTGTTAAGTGATGGGACGGCTCTGTTTTTCGGACTTGTCCTGGAATGAGCTGACTCGTTGCTTAACCCCGTACTGTGGCATCTTGGGTCGGTTAGGCTGGAGGGTCGGTCATTCCATGTTCTTGTTTGATTGTTGGTCGGCCGGTCCTCTCTAGTCCGGGTCGGGGTCTTACTTCCAATTATCGTCAATATAATGGGCTGTCAAACAAATGTAACCCCTCACCTAGCTACGAGATGACCACATATCAGATGACCACTCGCCATGGTATTTTGCAAACACATCCTTCAACTTTGCTTTTTCTACCTCCTGCCTTATATAAACATCAGCTCCTGCTGTCTGTCTACATATAGGCACAGAATCTGGATTTAGGAACCTATCTCTAGGTTTGACCTTTTCATATTCTACACACCGAAAAGGTAGATCATGAATTCTGAAGCCGAGCCATATTACATTAATATTATTATTTATTTATTATCAGTTGGATTTATATACTAAAAATATTCAAAATAAATTATTTTGAATAATATTACATTATTATTATTATTGTGCTGTTATATGAAGCAACAAAGAAGTGTGAGAGCCGAAACTCACACTGTCAAAACTTATATTTTATAGGGGCTCGAAAATTCTATTTTAAAGAACTGAAGGACCGAAAATGTAAAAAGAAAGATTTTATTGATGATTTCCGAAAGTACAAGAATAAATAGCAAATGCTGAAAAGTCTTATATTGCTAAAACTCCTAATACTCGGATCTGAGATGGGATTAACCCTTACATGAGCGTACATATATATACTGACAATCCTAAGAGGCTAAGACTTCAGATTTCCGATGTAGGACCTTGTCTTTCCTTCCCAACCGCCGACCTAAGCTTTTTGGGCCTGAAATCCGGCCCGAGAGTCTTCCGTGATCCGCCCGCGCGTTCTGATCCAAATCCGGCCCGCCGATGAATAGTAAACCGGTGAATAGTAATCCGATGAATAGTAATCCGAATCTCGGTTTAAGCTCAATTCGATTTTTTCGGTTAACTTTGTCTCGGGATGAATAGTGTTTTTCAACGGTTTTTCCCGCGTGAATAGTGTTCCGAGCGTCTTACGACTTCTGAGATTTGAACCGCCCGTTTTTTGTTTGAACTCCCAGCCGCCGGTTTCGGTATTGATGGCCAACCGCCGGTTCCTTTGGCTCGCGTGCTCGGCGACTGGTCCACGGACGGCTGGACGTTCGTCACGGTCTTACGGGAAATGTTTATGGACGGGTCGTGGAGTCAGAACGTGCAAATGGATGATCTTCGGATCGGTCCGGGCATAGAGTTACGTTCGGTCGGTCGACTGGACGATGTTCGGATAATGAGTCTTGACTTGAGAAATGATCGTGGGCATATGATGAAGACCCGGCGGCTAGCCTTATCCCAGCCGCCGGTTGGTGTATCGTGAAGACCCGACGGTTGGCACTCATCCCAGCCGCCGGCCTTGGACGAAGAAGACCCGGCGGCTGGCACTCATCCCAGCCGCCGGTCTTGGACGAAGAAGACCCGGCGGCTGGCACTCATCCCAGCCGCCGGCCTTGGACAAAGAAGACCCGGCGGCTGGCACTCATCCCAGCCGCCGGCCTTGGACAAAGAAGACCCGGCGGCTGGCACTCATCCCAGCCGCCGGCTTGGACGAAGAAGACCCGGCAGCTGGCACTCATCCCAGCCGCTGGCCTTGGACGAACAAGACCCAGCGGCTGGCACTCATCCCAGCTGCCGGTTCGTGTCTTGGACGTGTCGTGGGCAGTTTGCCTTAGCTCGTCCGTTCAATGTTCGGGATTTGATCTTGACCTTGACTTTTCGTTCCGTCAATCTGCGAGGAGGGGATTTCGACCCCAACAGTTAACCCCCCAGCTCTTTGCTTCCGTGGTTTGGAACAAGGAGCTCCGAGCTGAGAGTTTTATCGGGATTGATTGAAAAGGGACGGCAATGAGTTTTTCCGTTCGTCCGTTCGTCCGCTTCTCTTTAATGTCTTGTCAGAGCATTGTTCATCATGGAAGTTCGTGCCATGTTTGCTATTTCGAAGGAGTGGCTTCATTTTCATTTTTTCACACTCCCTTCTTTTTTCAATCTTTCTTCTTCAAGTTTCTCCTTTGAAAATTTTTCTTTAGTGATGGCTGGTGAAGGAGGTTCCCCTTTCGAACTCAACTTCGATGCAATCATGGACGATCAGTTTGAGTTTGATTTTATGTCCGCAGAGCAGGATGCGGTACTTGTGGAAGATCTGTTGGCGGCTGGGGAAAATGCCAAGGTTTGTATTATGTAAGATCCGTTGTGCTTTTGAACTCTTAGATGTGGCCACTTATGTTTGTATTATGTAAAACTTTGTGGAAGTGGTTTAAAGATAAATAAAATGAAGTGTTTTGTGTAAACTTTTGTTGGCTCATTGATATTAGTCTTGTCCGGACTAACATATCTCGAGATCAAGGTACGGGTTGCAGAGCCTTAGGCCGAGATCAAGAGGTAAACGGTGTTAAGTGATGGGACGGCTCTGTTTTTCGAACTTGTCCTGGAATGAGCTGACTCGTTGCTTAACCCCGTACTGTGGCATCTTCGGGTCGGTTAAGCTGGAGGGTCGGTCATTCCATGTTCTTGTTTGATTGTTGGTCGGCCGGTCCTGTCTAGTCCGGGTCGGGGGTGTTACTTCCAATTATCGTCAATATAATGGGCTGTCAAACAAATGTAACCCCTCACCTAGCTAAAAGATGACCACATATCAGATGACCACTCGCCATGGTATTTTGCAAACACATCCTTCAACTTTGCTTTTTCTACCTCCTGCCTTATATAAACATCAGCCCCTGCTGTCTGTCTACATATAGGCACAGAATCTGGATTTAGGAACCTATCTCTAGGTCTGACCTTTTCATATCCTACACACCGAAAAGGTAGATCATGATATCAGCTATGTGATCATACACATTTTTATTCTCAGCTTCAGATTAAGGCTTTTCTGGGCAAATGAGCAAATGGCCGACTCAGTGTTTATGTTCCATATGACTTATATATCACTAACTTTATACCACAATGGTTGCATCGAGTCCGTTTTTTTCCATCCGACTCTATCCCTACTGATTTAAAGTATTTCCAACACTTAGCAGTAGTAAGTTTCTTACGTACCTGTTGTGGTCGCTACGGTCACTTAGCTCTAGCTCTAGAGGTAGCTCGTTGTGTTACTGCAACAACTTGTGTTGACTGTGTAGTATGAGTGGCACTTTGAGCTTGTTCTTGGGTTTCCATGTCTTCCTCATTTTCTATCTCCATATACTCGTTTTGAGCATTAAGAAATGCAATTTTTTTTTGCTGTGATTGCAGATCCATACTGCATAAAAAGTACAAAAAAACTATCAAACATTCAAATTTCAAACATGTCCAAGTCAAGTTCCAAACATTATAAGATAGAAAAACAAAAACGATACAAACATGGATCAGCTCATCAAAAATATTGCATATGTATACATTTAAGAAGAAAGTCGCTTACATTTCATGTGATCCAAAGTACTGGACAATGTACTTTGAGCATAATCCGACTCTTCACAACCGTAAACGAACTGATCTGAAAACCAAAACCAAAACCTTTTATTTCAGAACCAAATTTTGAAACACCAAAACCTTTATTCAGTACCAAAACCAAAACTTTCAGGTCAGCTGATTAGAAAAAAAAACAAATTTCTTCACCAGAGAGACTAAACGAACTCAAAATATTATCTCACGCTCAGTATATATCCAGACGACACCTTTATTAACACATGTTTTTCGTAACTCAACCATAGAATCGACTATGTAAGAAAATCCGCAGAGAACAAACAACAACTAATTGTAAAAAAATATTGTGTTAGAGTTGCTTAATGGAGAGGAACAAACCTCTATCGATCGTACCTATTTAAAGTAATCCAGTTCCAGCAAAACCCTGCAGAAATTTTCAGAAAGTTTTTATTAGCCAAAGAGAAAGCATTTTCAAAGAGAGAAACTTGAAAACCCACTTAACATCCAAAAGGGTCGAACACTCTTCACAAGCATCAAAACCCAGAAGCTAATGATGAAAGTGATGACTGAGAGATTAGAATCAGAAGAACTCTTACCCTGAAGCAATAGAGAAGGAAATCACCGATTTCAAATTGGAAACAGTATAAGTAATCGATTTCAAATTGGAGAAAGTAGAAGTAATCTCAAAACCCATAAGCTAGTGACGAAAGGAGAAGACAGTGATGAACTGATGAACAAATTTTGTTAGGACGATAAAAACCCAGAAGCTTTCATCGACAAACGGATCGGCGACAAAAATTTTAATGATAAAAAAATACTCAGAGCTACAAATTAACCCTATCAACACCTTAGGTTGAAAATAATCGGCCCATTTTTAACCCTACATTAAAAATCAGGGTTTATGGCCCTAAGTTATTATATAGGACTGGGCTAACCTTACTAACCTGAGCCCATGTTAACATCCCTAAGTTTCTTAAACGAAATCTTGTGAAACTCAGTTGACACATGTACATCTGATTTTTTTTTATTATATAATTTATTTTTGTCAAAATACTAATAATTTCACTACAACAAATATGTACATTGATAGCATTCGGAAACAGTTATTATATGGGTTTGATAGCGTTAACGTAAATGCTATCTATACCGTTGTTATAATAGGTCCCTCCTCTACGATAGCGTTTTTTGTCGGGACGCTATTATTATGTCAAATACGATAGCATTTCCGTGAATCTTATGATTTCTTCTATTATAGCACATACATTTTTTCCCAAAATTTATTATAATTCAGATTCAGTGCTGTTATATGAAGCCGAGCCATATTACATTAATATTATTATTTATTTATTATCAGTTGGATTTATATACTAAAAATATTCAAAATAAATTATTTTATTAATAACCCAGATGTTAATAACAAACAACAAAGAAGTCTTAAGCTAACGAAAATCTCATAAACTCTATCTCCATATCGATTTCTGCTTCACATCTCAAGTCCGACCATTCATCCGAACTTTCCTTGTACAGCTCAACAATTCGCCTATGTCAACAGCCATCTCAAGTCTGACCATTCCTTTGCTTCATAATTTTTTTTTCCTTAACTGCGTGTAACATCAAGACACGAGTCCATTAACATCAGGAAGTTCTCCCCACAAATCACATCAAGCGCCTGCAGAACAATGGTGTAGCATATCGAATCTTAAGCTAATAATAGATCAAGAGTTTCTTTCCAAGAGAATTTGAGCATGTTTTGGTGCTTGTGAATGAATGAGCACTTACATGGCTTGGTGGTATTTGCTGGCCACTGAGAAGATCTAGCAACAGAGTTCCAAAGCTGTAGACCACACTCTCCGTCTTTGAAATTACCCCTATCAACACCTTAGGTTGAAAATAACCGAACCGACCCATTTTTAACCCTACATTAAAAATCAGGGTTTATGGCCCTAAATTATTATTATATAGGACTGGGCTAACCTTACTAACCTGAGCCCATGTTAACATCCCTAAGTTTCTTAAACGAAATCTTGTGAAACTCAGTTGACACATGTACATCTGATTTTTTTTTATTATATAATTTATATTTGTCAAAATACTAATAATTTCACTACAACAAATATGTACATTGATAGGATTCGGAAACAGTTATTATATGGGTTTGATAGCGTTAACGTAATGCTATCTATACCATTGTTATAATAGGTCCCCCCTCTACGATAGCGTTTTTTGTCATGACACTATTATTATGTCAAATACGATAGCATTTCCGTGAATCTTATGATTTCTTCTATTATAGCACATACATTTTTTCCCAAAATTTATTATAATTCAGATTTAGTGCTGTTATATGAAGCCGAGCCATATTACATTAATATTATTATTTATTTATTATCAGTTGGATTTATATACTAAAAATATTCAAAATAAATTATTTTATTAATAACCCAGATGTTAATAACAAACAACAAAGAAGTCTTAAGCTAACGAAAATCTCATAAACTCTATCTCCATATCGATTTCTGCTTCACATCTCAAGTCCGACCATTCCTCCGAACTTTCCTTGTACAGCTCAACAATTCGCCTATGTCAACAGCCATCTCAAGTCTGACCATTCCTTTGCTTCATAATTTTTTTTTCCTTAACTGCGTGTAACATCAAGACACGAGTCCATTAACATCAGGAAGTTCTTCCCACAAATCACATCAAGCGCCTGCAGAACAATGGTGTAGCATATCGAATCTTAAGCTAATAATAGATCAAGAGTTTCTTTCCAAGAGAATTTGAGCCATGTTTTGGTGCTTGTGAATGAATGAGCACTTACATGGCTTGGTGGTATTTGCTGGCCACTGAGAAGATATAGCAACAGAGTTCCAAAGCTGTAGACCACACTGTCCGTCTTCGAAATTACCCTCCCTGTAAGAGTTTAATAAACACACACATCAACTTGTCAGATCAATTTAATAACTTTGTCAAAACAATAAACATTACATTCCATTATCAAAAACTGACCTGTTATTAAGTACCCAGGAGGTGTGAAAACCAAATTGGTACTGTAACTCTTCCCATCTCTGCAATTCTTCATTAGACCGAAGCAAGATAATCTTGGGTTACCATCCTGCAATTTACAGTAAAAGAATCAGAACCCAACAATTCTCCATAAGAGAGAACTACACATTCTAGTAGAATGATTCTACCTTTTAGCATCTGTAGCTATAGTCAACTCTAGCTAACTCC
This sequence comes from Isatis tinctoria, assembly GCA_010577795.1. NCBI lineage: Eukaryota > Viridiplantae > Streptophyta > Magnoliopsida > Brassicales > Brassicaceae > Isatis > Isatis tinctoria. The sequence continues at coordinate 19,959,939 of CM021247.1, read as the reverse complement.
TTTTCTGTTCAAGCACGAAGATAAAGATCAGAGAAATGATAAGTAACCTCTTCAACTATTATAACAACAAAAAAGGAGTTAGCTAACTCGTTCTGTTTTTTTTTTTGCAGACAAAAAGAAGTCACCATCGGTATATACAGGCCTAGTGAAACCAGCATTTGATCTTATTGTCACCTTCTACTTTTACTTTTTCTTGCTCCACTACTGTTTGATTTAACAAACATACATTGAAAGAAAAAGTAATTAAGAGCAAAGATAAAGAAAAATCAACATAAAACACACTACAAGCTGACCTCATCGTTGTTGCCATCTGCTTCTGTTTGTGTATCCGTCGCTGTAGTATTGCCCTGTAACAACGAAGAAATTAGAACCAAAGGATGGACTCAACTGCTTGTTAGGATCTTTTGGGTTTCCCAGCTACCGATATAGCCCTTATCCCGATCCCCCAATCCTAGAGCCCTTGTCTCGCAATTGAAATCTCAACAAAGAGAAGAAGAAAAAGCGAGAGTGTAATACCCCGATACTAGGGCAGAAATTACAACGAAGTAAAACAATTTTGGATGACCGATGAGAACAATTTTAAACATTATGGGACTTGGAGCGTAGCTGCACAAGACATCAGAGAAGCTATTTCAAAAAGATTCATGCCAAGAAAAATTCAGACGCGACCCAGAAAAATCACGAGAGTCAGATTTTGGCGAAGAAGGGACAGTTCGAGAAAATAAATCCGAAAGGATTAGGAGAATTATTTTTAAAATCCCGGGATTTTTCACAAAGGTACACAAGACCCATATGGAGATATTTCAAAACGATTTGGTCAAATAAAAATTCTCCTGTGGAAGTTAATAATCGGACAAGATGGGATGACGAAGACTGGCAGTTTGGAGAAGAAAATTCATAAGTCGAGATTTACGAATCCATGTGGCAGGAAGCAAGATAATTTCGTGTTTGATCAGTCTAAGGTTTGATCAGACTCATCTTTAGGCATCCATGTGGCAGGAAGCAAGATAATTTCGTGGTCAGAGGCAGATGTGACAGCAGATGATGATGAAAGTGGTAATGGAATAATTTAATTAGCTAAATTTTGTGTAGTGGAGTACAAGTGCCATCTAATTAAATCAGGACAGTGTGTGAGAGCTATGTGTCGACCTTAAGGGAGTATTGTCCTCTTAGTTGTCTTCCTCCTGTGAATTCCTCTCCCCTATATAAGCCTCTCTCTCCTTTTCCTTAGACCAGTTTTAGCAAAATCAGAGAAATTGGTTTCCTTTGTCTAAGTGTGTTTGCATGAGAGAGTGAAGGGAAGTTCTGTAGTAGTGTAGAAGGTGTAGCTGAGCTTGAGAAGAGTGCCCTAGCCTTTGGAGCAGTTCTAGGTGAGTTCAGTTTAGGAAAATCCCACCTAAACCTCATACTTACTGTTTGTGATGTGGTTTATGGTTGATTAACTAGCTGGTTCTTGATGTTGTCATGCATGTTGATTTAAGTTAATCCTTGATCCTTGCATGCATGTTTGTTAAAGTGGAGTATTGTGTGCTGTATACTTGTTTGATGAAATTGGTATTTCAATTTCCACATGCATGTTGTTTGATGAATTGTTAAATGTTATTGCATGTTGTGTGTCACTTGGAAATGGTTTGATTGATAAAATGGGTTGTAAGCTTAAACTCTTTGATTTGTGTTTTCAAGTGGTTTCTTTTCTTAAAGAGTGATTTCAAGCCTTTTGCTTTGGAAACTGATTTCTTTTATTATGAATCTCGGTTTTAAGCTTGAAACTCTTGGGTTGGAGTAAGAATAGAGAGATAGATGCATTGCATGTAGATGAGAAAAAGAAAGTAAGATAGTAGTGATTGTAGTGTCATGCATGTAGTGGTTAAGTAAGTTTATGGGACTAGAGAGTTACATGCATGCATGATTGGTTAGGAAGTTGAGTTGATAGATGCTTCCCTGCATGTTAAGAGATTAGTAAGATAGCATTTGTGTTGGTTTAGAAAGGTGATTAAGAAGTTAGTAATTTAGAAAATGTTTGGAGAAATAATTGGTTAGGATGTTTATTCAGAGAACTTTAATTGATATTTAAGTGTTAAGAATTTGAGTATATTATAGATCTTGCATGAAATCAAATAAATAAATTTGATTAGTGATTAAGTGTATTTTAGTTTAGTATAATAGGATAGTAAATGTGTTAGACAGGATTAAATTAATGGAGTAGAATTTAGATATAATGGGAATTATTAAGTGAATCTTGGGTTATCATTAGATCGCATGTTTAGAATTTGTTAGGATGGTTTAGTTATCTTAAGAGTAAATAAGGATGGGTAGTTCTAAAGAATCGCCATAGGTTGCATGTTTAGTAATTTAGACCTTGCTAGAATTATTAGATAGAGATTAAGAGTCGCATGAGAGAATTTAAGAGAAGGGACTTTGCAGGATCGGCTCTAAGAGAATCGTTGAGTTTAAGTTAGAGTGTTTAGCTTTGCTTTGGGTTAGTGGGACTAAGGAAAGAGATTTCAAATGGATTTGATGGTTAAAAGGGTTTTGAGTCGGTTTTATTCAACAAAAGAGTTTTCATCGGATTTTAAAAAGGAATTGACTCGGTTTTTGTTTATGAAAGAATAAGGATTTTGATTTCATGAGTTTGTTGTTTGTTAGTTGTGGTGTTGGTGTGAAGTTGTTTCATGCAGGTAACCTCTATGGTGTAAAGCTAACATTCGTGCAGGTATCACCATAGAGGAATATGCACAGTTTCGGCTAGTGAGAGCCATGAGACTGTGGAGTTTGAGTTGTGGGTTGTGAGTTATAGTGTTTGTGATGTGGTGGAGATGTGATGAGTGTGGTTTGGAGTTTGTGTTGAGATGTTGTGGTGTGGTGTCAGTCCGTTGACGGGTAGTCTTCGGACTGGAGCGGAACCGGGGCATACGGTTCAGTGGCGGTATGTGCGTGATCCCCAACCTACGGCATCGAAGGACAGAGAGGTAGGTTCCTCCACGACATCGATGGACTGAGAGGTGGGGAAGACTCGGAGAGACGGGGTTGCAGCCTAATTGGCCGAGTGTACCTGACGGGGTACGGAGACGGTTTTCCGGAAGAGGAAGGGCGGAACTGGACCGTAAATCTGCACTTCGGCCGCAAGCCGGGGTGTATGATTGAGTTGTGATGTTCCGGCTTGATGGTCTTTGTGATAGTCAAGTGCAGGGTGTTCACGGGGGATCCGCCATGCTTTGAGATCTCAGTGCCCACGCGTGTGTTGTGCGTTGCGAGAACGCGGTTTCAGAAGGATGCATAGGCATCAGAGGAGTGCTGGTGCACTCAACTTACTAACGTGTTTTCTTGCTTCGGCTATTTACTTTTATGTTGCTTCGGCTATTCTATGCTTGTGTGTGTGTGTTGCATGATGGGGAATGGGATGGGTTTTGAATATCTGGACTCACTAAGTAATCTCCGATTACTTACCCCTTTTCATTTACCCCTCATCTTGCAGGTAACCTGTAGTAAGCTGGTAGAGCGGGCGGCGGAACGTTAGGACCATTGGAAGTAGATTTTCTTGACTTTTGTAAAGGACTCGTTTGTAAGAATGTTTTCCCATTGGATTTTTAGTGCGATCGCCAAATGATTTGTGTTTGTAAAACAATGATTTGGATCATTTGATCATTAATAAAATGGAATGTTTTAAGTATACTTGATCTGGCTCAATGATATTAGTCCTTGTCCGGACTAACACAACTCGAGACCAAAGTACGGGTTGAAAAGCCTTAGGCCGCGGTCGAGAGGTAAACGGTGTTAGGTAATGGGACGGCTCTGTTTTCGGACTTCGTCCTGGAATGAGCTGACTCGTTACTTAACCCCGTACTGTGGCATCTCCGGGTCGGCTGGTCTGTGCGGTCGTTCGTGTTCTTGTTTGATTGTCGTTCGATCGCATAAATGGATTCGGCTGTTCCATGTTCTTGTTTGATTGTTGGTCAGCCGGTCCTGTCTAGTCTGGTTCGGGGGTGTTACAGATGGTGGTATCAGAGCATGGTTGTATGATCATGCTCACGGGACCAGTGTTTTTCCGCGTTTTCAATTTTATCGAGTCAAAGGTGTCGCAAAAGTCAAGTAGGAATTCCAATACGTTCCGCTCAGTAGGGTATAAGATAGGTTGTTTCCTTGTAACAGGTGTCTGACAGGCCGAGTGGATGCGCTGGAAGGAGTAGCTTCAGATTCCGCAGGACCATTCAACGGTCCCAAACCAGGTACGCTTGGGCGCTAACTCCTTTTGTGTGATAATTGAATTCTTTGTTCGATAGAATTGCCAAATTTCCAAGTACCCATAGAGTGAACCCTTATAGCTGAAACCCTTAGGGTCAGTTAAAATAATAGTAGGTTGGTAATAGAAGTCTAAGTAGTGGCTTAGCTTTAGAAACCGAGCAGAGTCGGAGCCGTTCAGCTTGAGGATTCTGGTGAATGCGTAAGTTGAGCTCAGAAGTGGAGGACCTCGGAAGACTGGACGAGGATGGTGTTGGTGAAGCTGATTGTAGAATTGAAGAGTGTGGATCTGAGGTAAAGATCAAGATCAGCATTGAAGCCAGGCTACGGGCTAAGTGAAGGAGAGCAAGACAAGACAGTAATCCCGAGTAAGATAGGAAGAATGGCAGTGTCAGGAAGATGGCGATAAGGAGCGAGGATGATGACAGCAAAGGGAGATGTCAAAAGTCTGATGGTCAATCCGAAGGAGGTTTTCTCTGGACGCTAAGAATTCGAGGATCCAGTACTACCTCGGGCAAAACCAAAGCAGTGGCTGATGTGTTGAGTGGACAAAGAACGGATATACATGCAGGGGATAAGAAGCGGAGCTGTGGTTATCGTACCCACAGGGAATGTCTACTCATAGCTAAGAAGAGCTAGCTTAAGGACAAAGCCAGGAGGAGTCACTGGAAGCAGCGAATTCGAGGACGAATTCAATTAAGGGGGGGAGAATGTAATACCCCGATACTAGGGCAGAAATTACAACGAAGTAAAACAATTTTGGATGACTGATGAGAACAATTTTAAAAATTATGGGACTTGGAGCGTAGACATCAGAGAAGCTATTTCAAAAAGATTCATGCCAAGAAAAATTCAGACGCGACCCAGAAAAATCACGAGATTCAGATTTTGGCGAAGAAGGGACAGTTCGAGAAAATAAATCCGAAAGGATTAGGAGAAATTTTTAAAAAATCCCGGGTTTTCACAAAGGTACACAAGACCCATATGGAGCTATTTCAAAAAGATTTGGTCAAATAAAAATTCTCCTGTGGAAGTTAATAATCGGACAAGATGGGATGACGAAGACTGGCAGTTTGGAGTAGAAAATTCATAAGTCGAGATTTACGCATCCAAAAATTCTGAAACTTTTTTCGGGCACAAAGGACATCTTAAGGAGCATTCAGAACCAAACAGAGCAATTTTTGAGTAAGGAAAACGAAAGTTATGATTTTTGAGGTGTAGAAGGTTGTTGGGTGAATCAGTTGAGTAATCTTCAGAGAGATCAGTCTAAGGTTTGATCAGACTCATCTTTGGGCATCCATGTGGCAGGAAGCAAGATAATTTCGTGGTCAGAGGCAGATGTGACAGCAGATGATGATGAAAGTGGTAATGGAATAATTTAATTAGCTAAATTTTGTGTAGTGGAGTACAAGTGCCATCTAATTAAATCAGGACAGTGTGTGAGAGCTATGTGTCGACCTTAAGGGAGTATTGTCCTCTTAGTTGTCTTCCTCCTGTGAATTCCTCTCCCCTATATAAGCCTCTCTCTCCTTTTCCTTAGACCATTTTTAGCAAAATCAGAGAAATTGGTTTCCTTTGTCTAAGTGTGTTTGCATGAGAGAGTGAAGGGAAGTTCTGTAGTAGTGTAGAAGGTGTAGCTGAGCTTGAGAAGAGTGCCCTAGCCTTTGGAGCAGTTCTAGGTGAGTTCAGTTTAGGAAAATCCCACCTAAACCTCATACTTACTGTTTGTGATGTGGTGTTTATGGTTGATTAACTAGCTGGTTCTTGATGTTGTCATGCATGTTGATTTAAGTTAATCCTTGATCCTTGCATGCATGTTTGTTAAAGTGGAGTATTGTGTGCTGTATACTTGTTTGATGAAATTGGTATTTCAATTTCCACATGCATGTTGTTTGATGAATTGTTAATGTTATTGCATGTTGTGTGTCACTTGGAAATGGTTTGATTGATAAAATGGGTTGTAAGCTTAAACTCTTTGATTTGTGTTTTCAAGTGGTTTCTTTTCTTAAAGAGTGATTTCAAGCCTTTTGCTTTGGAAACTGATTTCTTTTATTATGAATCTCGGTTTTAAGCTTGAAACTCTTGGGTGGAGTAAGAATAGAGAGATAGATGCATTGCATGTAGATGAGAAAAAGAAAGTAAGATAGTAGTGATTGTAGTGTCATGCATGTAGTGGTTAAGTAAGTTTATGGGACTAGAGAGTTACATGCATGCATGATTGGTTAGGAAGTTGAGTTGATAGATGCTTCCCTGCATGTTAAGAGATTAGTAAGATAGCATTTGTGTTGGTTTAGAAAGGTGATTAAGAAGTTAGTAATAGAAAATGTTTGGAGAAATAATTGGTTAGGATGTTTATTCAGAGAACTTTAATTGATATTTAAGTGTTAAGAATTTGAGTATATTATAGATCTTGCATGAAATCAAATAAATAAATTTGATTAGTGATTAAGTGTATTTTAGTTTAGTATAATAGGATAGTAAATGTGTTAGACAGGATTAAATTAATGGAGTAGAATTTAGATATAATGGGAATTATTAAGTGAATCTTGGGTTATCATTAGATCGCATGTTTAGAATTTGTTAGGATGGTTTAGTTATCTTAAGAGTAAATAAGGATGGGTAGTTCTTAAAGAATCGCCATAGGTTGCATGTTTAGTAATTTAGACCTTGCTAGAATTATTAGATAGAGATTAAGAGTCGCATGAGAGAATTTAAGAGAAGGGACTTTGCAGGATCGGCTCTAAGAGAATCGTTGAGTTTAAGTTAGAGTGTTTAGCTTTGCTTTGGGTTAGTGGGACTAAGGAAAGAGATTTCAAATGGATTTGATGGTTAAAAGGGTTTTGAGTCGGTTTTATTCAACAAAAGAGTTTTCATCGGATTTTAAAAAGGAATTGACTCGGTTTTTGTTTATGAAAGAATAAGGATTTTGATTTCATGAGTTTGTTGTTTGTTAGTTGTGGTGTTGGTGTGAAGTTGTTTCATGCAGGTAACCTCTATGGTGTAAAGCTAACATTCGTGCAGGTATCACCATAGAGGAATATGCACAGTTTCGGCTAGTGAGAGCCATGAGACTGTGGAGTTTGAGTTGTGGTGGGTTGGTTGTGAGTTATAGTGTTTGTGATGTGGTGGAGATGTGATGAGTGTGGTTTGGAGTTTGTGTTGAGATGTTGTGGTGTGGTGTCAGTCCGTTGACGGGTAGTCTTCGGACTGGAGCGGAACCGGGGCATACGGTTCAGTGGCGGTATGTGCGTGATCCCCAACCTACGGCATCGAAGGACAGAGAGGTAGGTTCCTCCACGGCATCGATGGACTGAGAGGTGGGGAAGACTCGGAGAGACGGGGTTGCAGCCTAATTGGCCGAGTGTACCTGACGGGGTACGGAGACGGTTTTCCGGAAGAGGAAGGGCGGAACTGGACCGTAAATCTGCACTTCGGCCGCAAGCCGGGGTGTATGATTGAGTTGTGATGTTCCGGCTTGATGGTCTTTGTGATAGTCAAGTGCAGGGTGTTCACGGGGGATCCGCCATGCTTTGAGATCTCAGTGCCCACGCGTGTGTTGTGCGTTGCGAGAACGCGGTTTCAGAAGGATGCAGAGGCATCAGAGGAGTGCTGGTGCACTCAACTTACTAACGTGTTTTCTTGCTTCGGCTATTTACTTTTATGTTGCTTCGGCTATTCTATGCTTGTGTGTTGTGTGTTGCATGATGGGGAATGGGATGGGTTTTGAATATCTGGACTCACTAAGTAATCTCCCGATTACTTACCCCTTTTCATTTACCCCTCATCTTGCAGGTAACCTGTAGTAAGCTGGTAGAGCGGGCGGCGGAACGTTAGGACCATTGGAAGTAGATTTTCTTGACTTTTGTAAAGGACTCGTTTGTAAGAATGTTTTCCCATTGGATTTTTAGTGCGATCGCCAAACGATTTGTGTTTGTAAAACAATGATTTGGATCATTTGATCATTAATAAAATGGAATGTTTTAAGTAAACTTGATCTGGCTCAATGATATTAGTCCTTGTCCGGACTAACACAACTCGAGACCAAAGTACGGGTTGAAAAGCCTTAGGCCGCGGTCGAGAGGTAAACGGTGTTAGGTAATGGGACGGCTCTGTTTTCGGACTTCGTCCTGGAATGAGCTGACTCGTTACTTAACCCCGTACTGTGGCATCTCCGGGTCGGCTGGTCTGTGCGGTCGTTCGTGTTCTTGTTTGATTGTCGTTCGATCGCATAAATGGATTTGGCTGTTCCATGTTCTTGTTTGATGTGTCAGTCAGCCGGTCCTGTCTAGTCCGGTTCGGGGGTGTTACAGATGGTGGTATCAGAGCATGGTTGTATGATCATGCTCACGGGACCAGTGTTTTTCCGCGTTTTCAATGTTTTATCGAGTCAAAGGTGTCGCAAAAGTCAAGTAGGAATTCCAATACGTTCCGCTCAGTAGGGTATTAGATAGGTTGTTTCCTTGTAACAGGTGTCTGACAGGCCGAGTGGATGCGCTGGAAGGAGTAGCTTCAGATTCCGCAGGACCATTCAACGGTCCCAAACCAGGTACGCTGGGCGCTAACTCCCTTTTGTGTGATAATTGAATTCTTTGTTCGATAGAATTGCCAAATTTCCAAGTAACCCATAGAGTGAACCCTTATAGCTGAAACCCTTAGGGTCAGTTAGAATAATAGTAGGGTTGGTAATAGAAGTCTAAGTAGTGGCTTAGCTTTAGAAACCGAGCAGAGTCGGAGCCGTTCAGCTTGAGGATTCTGGTGAATGCGTAAGTTGAGCTCAGAAGTGGAGGACCTCGGAAGACTGGACGAGGATGGTGTTGGTGAAGCTGATTGTAGAATTGAAGAGTGTGGATCTGAGGTAAAGATCAAGACCAGCATTGAAGCCAGGCTACGGGCTAAGTGAAGGAGAGCAAGACAAGACAGTAATCCCGAGTAAGATAGGAAGAATGGCAGTGTCAGGAAGATGGCGATAAGGAGCGAGGATGATGACAGCAAAGGGAGATGTCAAAAGTCTGATGGTCAATCCGAAGGAGGTTTTCTCTGGACGCTAAGAATTCGAGGATCCAGTACTACCTCGGGCAAAACCAAAGCAGTGGCTGATGTGTTGAGTGGACAAAGAACGGATATACATGCAGAAGAGGAAGTGGAAGTGGAAGTCTTGAGTCAAGAGATGAAGCAAGTGAGTATGACAGCATTAAAAGGAGAGCCCAGCGAATCAGTAAATCTATAAGCCGTAAGACAAATGGAATCGATCCGACAGACCCGTGAAGCGCAAGAAGAGGACGAGAAGATTCAGAAGTTTGTGGGAAGGATCAAGGAAGCAGAGGAAGCAGATCCAAGTGGATACCATCTAGCCAAGGATGGAAAGTGGAATGAAGAAAGGTCAGAAACTAGATGAAGATAGAGATGGCAGTGAAGACGAGGATGAAGTTGGGACAAGAAGAAATCGGAAACTGAATCAGGGGATAAGAAGCGGAGCTGTGGTTATCGTACCCACAGGGAATGTCTACTCATAGCTAAGAAGAGCTAGCTTAAGGACAAAGCTAGGAGGAGTCACTGGAAGCAGCGAATTCGAGGACGAATTCAATTTAAGGGGGGGAGAATGTAATACCCCGATACTAGGGCAGAAATTACAACGAAGTAAAACAATTTTGGATGACCGATGAGAACAATTTTAAACATTATGGGACTTGGAGCGTAGCTGCACAAGACATCAGAGAAGCTATTTCAAAAAGATTCATGCCAAGAAAAATTCAGACGCGACCCAGAAAAATCACGAGAGTCAGATTTTGGCGAAGAAGGGACAGTTCGAGAAAATAAATCCGAAAGGATTAGGAGAATTATTTTTAAAATCCCGGGCTTTTTCACAAAGGTACACAAGACCCATATGGAGCTATTTCAAAAAGATTTGGTCAAATAAAAATTCTCCTGTGGAAGTTAATAATCGGACAAGATGGGATGACGAAGACTGGCAGTTTAGAGTAGAAAATTCATAAGTCGCGATTCTGAAACTTTTTGCGGGCACAAAGGACATCTTAAGGAGCATTCAGAACCAAACAGAGCAATTTTTGAGTAAGGAAAACGAAAGTTATGATTTTTGAGGTGTAGAAGGTTGTTGGGTGAATCAGTTGAGTAATCTTCAGAGAGATCAGTCTAAGGTTTGATCAGACTCATCTTTGGGCATCCATGTGGCAGGAAGCAAGATAATTTCGTGGTCAGAGGCAGATGTGACAGCAGATGATGATGAAAGTGGTAATGGAATAATTTAATTAGCTAAATTTTGTGTAGTGGAGTACAAGTGCCATCTAATTAAATCATGACAGTGTGTGAGAGAGCTATGTGTTACCTTAAGGGAGTATTGTCCTCTTAGTTGTCTTCCTCCTGTGAATTCCTCTCCCCTATATAAGCCTCTCTCCTTTTCCTTAGACCATTTTTAGCAAAATCAGAGAAATTGGTTTCCTTTGTCTAAGTGTGTTTGCATGAGAGAGTGAAGGGAAGTTCTGTAGTAGTGTAGAAGGTGTAGCTGAGCTTGAGAAGAGTGCCCTAGCCTTTGGAGCAGTTCTAGGTGAGTTCAGTTTAGGAAAATCCCACCTAAACCTCATACTTACTGTTTGTGATGTGGTGTTTATGGTTGATTAACTAGCTGGTTCTTGATGTTGTCATGCATGTTGATTTAAGTTAATCCTTGATCCTTGCATGCATGTTTGTTAAAGTGGAGTATTGTGTGCTGTATACTTGTTTGATGAAATTGGTATTTCAATTTCCACATGCATGTTGTTTGATGAATTGTTAAATGTTATTGCATGTTGTGTGTCACTTGGAAATGGTTTGATTGATAAAATGGGTTGTAAGCTTAAACTCTTTGATTTGTGTTTTCAAGTGGTTTCTTTTCTTAAAGAGTGATTTCAAGCCTTTTGCTTTGGAAACTGATTTCTTTTATTATGAATCTCGGTTTTAAGCTTGAAACTCTTGGGTTGGAGTAAGAATAGAGAGATAGATGCATTGCATGTAGATGAGAAAAAGAAAGTAAGATAGTAGTGATTGTAGTGTCATGCATGTAGTGGTTAAGTAAGTTTATGGGACTAGAGAGTTACATGCATGCATGATTGGTTAGGAAGTTGAGTTGATAGATGCTTCCCTGCATGTTAAGAGATTAGTAAGATAGCATTTGTGTTGGTTTAGAAAGGTGATTAAGAAGTTAGTAATTTAGAAAATGTTTGGAGAAATAATTGGTTAGGATGTTTATTCAGAGAACTTTAATTGATATTTAAGTGTTAAGAATTTGAGTATATTATAGATCTTGCATGAAATCAAATAAATAAATTTGATTAGTGATTAAGTGTATTTTAGTTTAGTATAATAGGATAGTAAAGTGTGTTAGACAGGATTAAATTAATGGAGTAGAATTTAGATATAATGGGAATTATTAAGTGAATCTTGGGTTATCATTAGATCGCATGTTTAGAATTTGTTAGGATGGTTTAGTTATCTTAAGAGTAAATAAGGATGGGTAGTTCTTAAAGAATCGCCATAGGTTGCATGTTTAGTAATTTAGACCTTGCTAGAATTATTAGATAGAGATTAAGAGTCGCATGAGAGAATTTAAGAGAAGGGACTTTGCAGGATCGGCTCTAAGAGAATTGTTGAGTTTAAGTTAGAGTGTTTAGCTTTGCTTTGGGTTAGTGGGACTAAGGAAAGAGATTTCAAATGGATTTGATGGTTAAAAGGGTTTTGAATCGGTTTTATTCAACAAAAGAGTTTTCATCGGATTTTAAAAAGGAATTGACTCGGTTTTTGTTTATGAAAGAATAAGGATTTTGATTTCATGAGTTTGTTGTTTGTTAGTTGTGGTGTTGGTGTGAAGTTGTTTCATGCAGGTAACCTCTATGGTGTAAAGCTAACATTCGTGCAGGTATCACCATAGAGGAATATGCACAGTTTCGGCTAGTGAGAGCCATGAGACTGTGGAGTTTGAGTTGTGGTGTGGTTGGTTGTGAGTTATAGTGTTTGTGATGTGGTGGAGATGTGATGAGTGTGGTTTGGAGAGTTTGTGTTGAGATGTTGTGGGTGTGTCAGTCCGTTGACGGGTAGTCTTCGGACTGGAGCGGAACCGGGGCATACGGTTCAGTGGCGGTATGTGCGTGATCCCCAACCTACGGCATCGAAGGACAGAGAGGTAGGTTCCTCCACGGCATCGATGGACTGAGAGGTGGGGAAGACTCGGAGAGACGGGGTTGCAGCCTAATTGGCCGAGTGTACCTGACGGGGTACGGAGACGGTTTTCCGGAAGAGGAAGGGCGAAACTGGACCGTAAATCTGCACTTCGGCCGCAAGCCGGGGTGTATGATTGAGTTGTGATGTTCCGGCTTGATGGTCTTTGTGATAGTCAAGTGCAGGGTGTTCACGGGGGATCCGCCATGCTTTGAGATCTCAGTGCCCACGCGTGTGTTGTGCGTTGCGAGAACGCGGTTTCAGAAGGATGCAGAGGCATCAGAGGAGTGCTGGTGCACTCAACTTACTAACGTGTTTTCTTGCTTCGGCTATTTACTTTTATGTTGCTTCGGCTATTCTATGCTTGTGTGTTGTGTGTTGCATGATGGGGAATGGGATGGGTTTTGAATATCTGGACTCACTAAGTAATCTCCCGATTACTTACCCCTTTTCATTTACCCCTCATCTTGCAGGTAACCTGTAGTAAGCTGGTAGAGCGGGCGGCGGAACGTTAGGACCATTGGAAGTAGATTTTCTTGACTTTTGTAAAGGACTCGTTTGTAAGAATGTTTTCCCATTGGATTTTTAGTGCGATCGCCAAACGATTTGTGTTTGTAAAACAATGATTTGGATCATTTGATCATTAATAAAATGGAATGTTTTAAGTAAACTTGATCTGGCTCAATGATATTAGTCCTTGTCCGGACTAACACAACTCGAGACCAAAGTACGGGTTGAAAAGCCTTAGGCCGCGGTCGAGAGGTAAACGGTGTTAGGTAATGGGACGGCTCTGTTTTCGGACTTCGTCCTGGAATGAGCTGACTCGTTACTTAACCCCGTACTGTGGCATCTCCGGGTCGGCTGGTCTGTGCGGTCGTTCGTGTTCTTGTTTGATTGTCGTTCGATCGCATAAACGAGCTTTTCCCTCCCCCACCGCCTCTCTCCTTTAAAAGAAGCCGACACCGTCTGCGAAACATCCGGCAGCTCCGATCTCTGATCCTTCGACTTCCCCTCGCAATCAACCCGTAATCGATTTTTAGGGTTTGGGTGAGACTTGTCGAGAATTGGCTTTCTCTCGACCAACTCTTGGTTGAATCCAATACAAATGGTCTTCACATGACCAATAAGCTCCTCATGCTTGCTAGATGAAGAAACCTCCTCCAATTGTTGATTTGAAGTCGGAATCTCATGTTCCATCTTGAGCTCCATTGGTAGCTTGTCCGATGCTAGGTCTACGGTCCACGCTGGCCAGTTTCCTTCATTACTCCCTCTGAAAAAGATTTTCGTCAAATCTGTTTTTCCTACATCAAAAGGAAAAGAATCAGACAAAGGAATCTAAACAACAAGTGAACAAACTCGTAATCTTTAGAGAAATGAAGTTTGGAAAGAGACTTCCTTAGAGTATCGAAAACGTTTTCCTTATGCACTTCCAGTCCAAAAACTCATACTGATAATTCCACTGTTGGTTCTCCTTGCTTGCTGTCTTATGAAATCGTCACTGGTTCAGGGTCTCCTTTGGTCTATGATCAACTTCCTTGGCAATACAAATTAGTTTATCCTGACCTTTCACAAACACTAGAGAAACCACATCAAATGTGTAAAACGGATAAACAAGCAACTCCTCTAGTGTAAGGACATCTAAAACAATACTCAGGTTCCTTATATCATCATCTAAAGCATTTTCATAGAGCAGTATTGCACTAGGACACTTATTGACACATAAATCATCTTTTGAACACAAAACAGTCAAAGATATATCATTGCAAGCAAACAGATTGATTCGTGTCAACTCAAAAGATTTTCCAACATCCAAAAATTCAGAATTTCTCTCATTCCCAAGCAAATGACACAATTTCCTGAACCAAAACTTTTTCAAACAATAATTGGATTCTCACATCTTTGGAAAACCTTTTTCAGAAAACATGAGTAATTGTTCTAGCTTTAGGAAGGTTTTAAAAACGTGTTCTTTCAGGAAAATTTTCTCACACAGTTTTAGAATTCAAAATTCATCAGAGAAAAAGTTATCACAGTTTTCTCCAAATGATCTCAAATCAAATTAGAATAACATTCTTCTTCATACCAAAATCATTTTGTTTAAAGATCTTCTTATGCTTAAACATCTGAAAAGAATGAATTCCACTTTCAAAATCAAGTTTTGCATTGCCAAAATTTCTTAAGTTTTCAAACCAAATCGTTTCTGAAAAGTTTTACATTTAGGAAAATTTTCAGCAAATGAAAACTTTATTTTTGCTGTAAATGGTTCAAATGTTTTCTCGCTCAAATAAATTTCTATAGAATAACCAAGGCCACAAAATTCATCAAGCAAAACACATTTTGGCATAAATAAATTCTCAGGTTTAAGTGTTTCAAAAGACTGAATAATTTGATCAAAAACAAATCCAAACACACACAAACTTCTTACACATTTTCTACGCCAAAACGTTTTTCTTCGTGAGCGGAAACCAACACAAACAAATCATGAGTTTTTCTAACCATATCATGTTCTTTACAGTGGACATCAGGACGGATTTTGGGACAAGGCTGGTTGGCTGCTCCAAGTCATTCATTGGCAATCTCCTTTGTGATTTTTCTGCATAGATTTCTTCTTGAACCTGTGGAATAAAATCAATGCAACTCGGCAGCTCCAGTTCTAAACAAGTAAGTTCATCACAAGTCTGTTTATTTTCAAGCACAGAATAAAAATCTGAAGATGGAAGATCACACTTATCCTCACAAGAAATCATGCACTCAAACAGCTCATCTTCATATACATCAAAGATTGGCAAAGAGTATGAAACTTCTTCCATCTCTTCAGAGTTATTCTCAGCTGCTTCACCAAACAGGATGTGCACGTCCTTTGCTGTTGGCATCCAGTCATAACACATGAAGGTCTGATTAGCACAAATCTCTGAAGTAGAAGTTTTAGTTTTACCTCTTGTTTCTTGGCTGAGTAAAAACGGTTCTGCTACTGGCTCTTCTTTAGTCGGTTTCTCCTTGGAACAACTAAGCTCCGAGTTTGTTGCCTTAGCTACAGATGGGTGTGTGGTTGTCTTCCTTCTCAGGCTCTCATTCACAGCCTTAAGGGTTTTCATCACTTTCTTCTCAAAGTTTTCACAAAATATTTGGCTGTCAAACCGGTTTTGAAGCTTCCTTTGATCACCAAGGTTGTGGTCTTGATCTGCTTCTTCTCTGGACGGTTTGGATTGATCTCTGCCTTCCCAATTAATCAAACCCATTAAAAGAAAACTGTTTCTTATTTCTAAAAATCAGTTGCTCTTTACCAAACAAGGTTTTAGATGGAGATTTGAAAATGCATTGTTGTGGGATTTTCTCTTGGCTAGATTTCTTTTGAAGACCAAACATCTTAACTTGAAAAATCACTAAACACACGGATTAGCAAAACAAAATTCTCTCACTCTCAAGTGTTTGTTTCCTCTCCCCACAAGTGTATTAACTCACTGATTTTTTTTTCACTCATAGATTTTCCCAAAGTTCCAAGTAAACCAAATCAACTCAACAAGGAATTCCAAAAAAAAACAAAAAGGGAGAAAGAAGTAGAGATAGACAGTTGAATTTTTTTTTTTTGCTAGCTGATTAGCCTATCCGCTATAACTGATTTCTCCGGGTTCCTTTTTTTTTTTTTTTTGGACAACTGATTTCTCTTGGTTCTATATACACTTTTTGATTTTCGTTTTTGTTTTTTTGTTTTTATTTTGAATCAAACGACATGAGGATGAACTCAGCTAGCAAGATAGATAAACATAAAGGAATTTTGTGAAAGGTGAGAAGATGAAATAGAGATAGAGATACCAGTAATTGAGTAGCTCTGATACCAAATGATAGGAATCTCTCAAGGTGTCGACACTCTAAGGTGGTGAGGATAATCCTTGACTTCAATGAAATAGTGAAACTCCAAAGAAACGAGACGGTGGATTGAATGGTCGCACAGAAGCTGCGAAAGACTTCTGATATTCCGGTTGATCCCTTGGATATGACGCACCAAGATGGATCGAAATGGATCGAAGGATCGCACAAGAGTTGCGGAAGGCTCTTGATATTCCCGACTCAATGCCCTAGGATATGACGCACCTAGACGACAAAGAGGATTTATTCAATGGATATTACACACCATGATCGAAAATGAGATAACCTTTAATAGGTTCCAAAAATAACAAAAAGGCTTCCTTTTAATCCTTGCACGAAATTTTGCTTAAAAAAGTACAAAAGTGTCGAAAACTAGAATGAATGTGGTGGTAAACAAAGTATCTCAAAAATAGATCAAAGACTTGACTTAGACTATAAATAAATGTAGTTGAATGACTCTTCAACTCAAAATGACTCTTGATCTTCAAACTTCTGCCTAGCCTTTGTAAAATTGGGTAGTTGACTTCTGAAATGGGCTTCTCTTTTGGACCAAGATTGCATAACAATTTGGTTCATACCTTAGTTCAATCTTATTTGGTCGGAATGCTTCATTGAATGCGCGAATGTCAGAATTCGCGTAACTGAAAATCACCTGAATTATAAATAGCATAACTCCTTCATTTCAACTCCGTTTGATCTGATTCTTCTTCGAGGAGTTCTGTAGTTGATCTGACCACATTCTCCAAGTGGTTTCAAGCGTAGAAACCACGTGGTTAAGAAGATATACCTCGAACAATGAATATATGTCTTTGGTGCTTATCAATCATTTCGAATCGTCGGAGAAGTGTGTAATTATTGTCGGGACACAATCATTTCGAATCGTCGGAAATTTGAAGGTTTCAACCTACTCAATTTCAACACCGTATACGTCAGAAAAATTAAAGGTCTAAATCAAATCAATTCTGACAATGTATACGTTGGAACTTCATAGGTCCTTACCGAGAAAAGAACAAGACAAATTTACGCACTAAAAACATATTGAATGGAATTAAAAAAGCAAATGTTGGGAACAAAAATATATAAATGAAATACCATACGAAACTGATGAAGCAAATATTACAAACTTTGGTTCACATAGTAGGAAGTTCATAGAAACAGAAAATGAGGATAGGAGATATTACACAGCAAAAAAGATTAGATAGAGTTGCATATCGTTGAAAGCTTATGCGACATATTAGACAACATTTGTCACACAAAGAAGTAACAAAAACCTTAACCAACTTGTTGCTGTCACCGGTTGTTGGTTCTGCAGTAGCTGGAGAGGGAGGAACATGGTTAGGGTACATGCTCTGCATAACATTGCTCCAAAATATAGCATTTTAATTTGGGAAGACAAATCATCAATCTTATTGGTTGCTTGGAGCAACTTGGTGAGTGTCT